>CM057166.1:1534493-1566993 GCA_029962745.1 Echinometra lucunter | reverse complement strand
GATCTGCTAAAGATATAACTTTTATTTTCAATCCAGACTATCAAAGTACTTCCGTACAGAATTTGTTACTCTTGACCATAACATGGAAGGAGTTAAGACTTTAGGATGAGATGCAGGTCTGTGCTTTTTATTTTTCACTAGTGCTATCATAAATCTGTTTCAAAATATTTTGCTCACCCTTGTGCAGAGATCGCTGTGTGCCCAAGCAGCTGACCCAAAGGGCATGTCAGAGCGAGATCTTCCTGGCTGGACTCCAAGGTCCCGTGAACTATACCAGGAGTACTGTACCAAACTCCTTCAAGGTAAGGGTTGGAGAGAGCTGTTGAACACTGTTGGCAGAGAGCGGAACAAGACGCTATACACTCTCAACCATCCTGAAGTTGGTGCCACCTTTGAGTATGCAATGTTCTTTAACGAGGAGGAGAAGAAGAGTATTACAATCCTTCAGTTTGGAGAGAAGGTCCAGGGACCTCCTGGGTTAGTAGGCTTATTCCTTTCCCCCCTTGCTTCTCCTTCAAATATGTTTGTGCTGACAGCTATGGATATGAAAGGCACTGAAGTCTTCAAAGTATTTCTTCCCACCAGAAGTGTCATGCGTATAATACTGCCTTTTTTTTTCCTTGGCTTTTTTATACTGCCTGGTACAGTGTAGCTATAGAGATGCTATTGCTACAGCAGGTAATGCATATGATGGAGCACTCATCTTTAACTTGTACTACATGTACCTACTTAACCTGGGTAAAGAAACTTAATCCATTCGTGACAGAGGTCCACATTTTGTGGTTTTGCCTAATAACTTTTGATGCAGAGCCCTAAAAATTATACCAAATAAGTGAGCAGAAAGAGCAAAAAATTCTACACAAACTGTGCCTATTTTGGTTGCGTCAATATTCGTTGTTTGATGCTGAAATTTTTTTTAAAGGAAAATAAGCATTAAAATCCTTGAATTGGCAATGTGATAGAAAGTTTAAAATCACTGTTTTCCCCTGCAAATTGGCAACTTTTTGACTTATCATAATTTCTGTCAATTTATATTCATTTCAGATACATGACGTTTTATAAGAAAAATGTAGCAAATAAAATAAAAATGTTGGTATTGCCAATTTGAATAATAAAAGCTGATGAAATTAGGCTTCCTGTCACGAATCAAGATTATAATGCTTTTACAATTTACAGTGATGTACTTTTGTATCTTCTTACCCCTTTTCCTGTTGTAGCTATGTTCATGGTGGTGCTATTGCTACAGTGGGAGATGCGTGTGCTGGGGTGCTTATCTTTACTGGACTGGAGATAACATGTGTTACTGCCAATCTCAGTGTCAACTATAAAAAGTAGGTGCAATCTTCTTCCTATGAGGATATTATGCAAATGGATTTGGGTATCTAATTCTCTCCTTATGTTTTACCTAACTACTTTTTTTTTCTAAGCTATCATTCATACGAACTGTGTTCTCTGTTTCCTTGCTCGCTCTCTTCTGTTTCTCCGTCTACCTGTTTCTATTTATTTCCCCTCTGCCCTTCACACTTTGTTCTTTTAAAGATGAGATGAAATCAATTTTGTGTATGTATAAAGCTCTAGGGAACAGTTTAGCCTTAAGTGCTATCAGAGGGACTATTGCAGATAGATGCTGTAGCCAGTCCCCTTTCTTTGTACAAGCAGGTGTCATATTTCATGAATACGGTTGACATTGTTATTCTACCCTTTACAACTTCATAAAAGTACTCACTGTGTATATTTTTTATGTAAATTTTGCTGGGACATTGCTCACGGTAAAGGGATGTTTTCTCTTTTGTTTCCATGCAGGCCTTTACCCGTTAATTCTACCATCATCATCGAGACGGTCGTTGATAAGATCGAGGGTAGAAAGTACTACACGACAAGCGTCTTCAAGAGTATTGACGGAAGTATAATCTACGATACTGTGACCTGTCTTTTTATAGATGTATCTAAACATCTAAAGAAGTGATGGAGAGTGGTATTATGGCTTTGAAATCCACGGCCTGAAGTTTAAGCCATGGGGTGGTTCAAACCCCCTCCTTGGTTTTTTTTGGTGACAACTCACTTAACCGAAGGCCCGCGAGACCGAAGGCCCACGAGGCCGAAAATAGCAAATTGTAATCTATAATATCACACTGCTCTAACCAATTCCTGTGCCAGAAGGAAGTTTAAGAAGTATTAAAGAGCAGCGGGACATCCGGAAATGAGGACTAAACATGCTAAAGGAGACAATTATTTTATATACCGATAGCGTATTATTTGTGATGAAGGAAAATACAGTACGAGAAAAGTCAGCCTCGCGGGCCTTCGGTCTTGCAGGCCTTCGGTCAAGTGGGCGGACCCCGTTTTTTTAAGCATATGTGCACAAAGAATCCAGTTAATTATGTGTTTTCTTTAAGTGTGCACATGGGCAATGTGCGCTCTATAGTTACGCTATTTTAGCATAGAATATGGAGGTTTTAACCTCCTTTGTGAATTTGGGCCCAAGCGTTTTGCTCAAAACCATCTATAAACCTTGTTAAGGTTAAGATTAA
Source organism: Echinometra lucunter (assembly GCA_029962745.1). NCBI lineage: Eukaryota > Metazoa > Echinodermata > Echinoidea > Camarodonta > Echinometridae > Echinometra > Echinometra lucunter. The sequence continues at coordinate 1,564,462 of CM057166.1, read as the reverse complement.
AGTTAAGTCAACATACGCTGCAAGCTGTGGAGATTCACTGCAAATGGAAGGGGGTACCATGTACTGTTTTATGTATTTATAACCTTTTAAAAAAAGAAAGAAGTGGCATGCTAATGCTGCCCATGGTAATTTGATGCGATACAGTGGAACCTTGTTATAAAGAACACAGTTATAACAAACTCTTGTGTACCGTCAAGTTATGGTGGTATACCATCAACCTGCCGTGCTTGTAATACGGGTACTTTGATACGTTTTGATTATGATGAGTGAATATGGAGACCTTTTCAAAATCCCAACTCCAGATTCATCAGATCTTTGCAGAAAGAGAGGGAAAGAATAATAAGGTTATGAATATTTTTCCCATTATCTGCCCTGCTCAGGCATCCATGTATACCACAACAGATCACCCCAACTTAATTATTAAACCGTATCTTTCAAATTGGAGACCATATCAAACTTTCAGTTAGAGAACATAATATGTTCTGTTTCACCACTGTAATAATGTAGTTTAACATACATGCTTTTTATATTTGCCACCATGCTGTCATAAAATTTTCCTTTGCACAGCATATGACCTGCATATCACTTGCCATCTTTGCTGGAGGACTGTCTTAGACTCGTGGGAAATATACTTCACCAAAAGATTCAGTTGAACACTGCAGTCGGCTAAATATTTCACTTAAAAATCTGAGTAGAATATTTAGAATTCCAGGTTAAGAATGGAACTGAATACTGGCCCTGTATTATCTACATTCAACTACTTAGTAAGATCCACTGGAACAGAATAGCTTTCATGTGAAGACATTGCTTTTAGCTTTTTATGCTTGTGGATACAACCTGGAGCTAGAATGAAATACTGTGTGCTGTATATTGAAAGATGTTATGAAATGTTAGATGCTGCATCAATTTTAATTTTTATTCTGAAGATTAATTAAGACTAAGATTATGAAGATACAACAATATTAGAGATAAAACAATTTTCAGAAAATGGCCCCTGGTTTATATTTGTTTATTAATAGTGTTATTTATGGGCTTACTTCGAACCAATGTGCGATCATGTTCATGTCACATGATCTTGTTACAGGACATTTCGTAAAAACTGATAGGTAGGGTGTATACATTCTTGAAATACACCTCTCTTATCTACTAAGTGTCCGGTTGAAGACGAGAGTACTTGTAAATTTGCTGTAGCATTTTCCATAAACGACACTTTGTAGATTAGGGCCTATCATTCCAAAAGGACGTTTAACACAACAACGCGACATGAATGTGATCACCTGATGGTTCGAAGTAAGTCTTATGTATTAGACCAATCAAATTATAAAATTATGTCTACTAAAGATCAAGCTTGATTTGACTACCTGAATGTTTTACGACATGAATTCTAATGATTTGACATTGTATATATTCAAATATAAGTATATTGAATAAATTTGAATTTAAATAGTGATTTGAAAGAATGGAGTGATTAACTATTTTTGTGAAATATCTTGCTGCAGTTGCATATATACTGACTACATGAATGTATGTCCTTTCCTTATCATCTGTGGTTATTGTATACATGGATTTCTGGAAGCTTATGTTATGTTTAGCTCTGATTTCATCGCGAGGGAAATGAGTTATTTTATTGATTTACCATTTCATTCTTTTCTCTTTGAAGGAAAAAAGTGAGTAAGGGAAAGAGAAAGAAGGGGAGAAAAGGAAGTGAGAAACAAGAAAGAAAAGAGAGAGAGATGGAGAGAGAGATACAAAAAAGCGAGAACAGCAGAGAAGAAAACAGAGAGGACAGGGGGAAGACAATGAAAAAGTACACAAGACTGCATAGGCACAGGATGGATGTGAGTCTTCTAGATTTCTCTTTTCTATACCTTTGCCTTCACAGACCTGCATTGTACATGCATGCATTGTAATTACATGTCCATCATAAGCAAAGCTCATTGCATTCAATGGATTCATATTTCACAATTTGCTCACAACTCTGATACAAGAACAAAAATCAAATCACACAACACAAATCTTCCCTGTTCAGCAACTCACACGGTAGTTGCCCTCTATTTTATTTACATGTAAGATACATGAACCTTCAATTCTGAAATGTGCATGTACGAAAAATGTCCCGATGCACAAAGCATTTGTTGCTTGTATTGTTTGCATTCTGCATCTTTCTACGCCACTCTGTTTCATTGAGTTACCTCAATTTCAAATCTGGCTGTTCAGCACATAAATGACTATAGACATATAATAAATTTTTTACTAGACGAAAAGCAGCACGCGCTTATATCATCACGTGAATGGCATAAGGCCCCGCCTCTTTCGGATCATTTGAAGGTCGACCTAAGCACCCGTTTTTGTTGCATTATTCATATCTACTGCGCGTATGGCGCATATCACTTTGATTATATTGTACTTTGATTTAATGCGCATTTGTTGCACATTTGTTGCGCAATGATTGTGCATCATTCTGCATGTTTTTAGCTGATGGTCGTAATGTTCTAAAACATGCACAAACGTATGCGACTCCTTGGAATCATCTTACAAAATGAATTATTCATTTTTGGTCATGAATGTTGATGGATGCCTAGGTCGGCCTTCTAATGGATCTGGACAAAATGGCGGAGCTTTAGGGGGCCTGAATATGACACACCTTCATAGAAAAGCCTCTCAAAGCAACAAATGCTTTATTACCAACAGTTCTACGCTGCTCCCCTATTTCTTCCCAAAGTACAGAACAATAAACAAACTGATAGGTACAAAATTTACTTCCTTTTTTCATCATGATCTGAATTACATGTAAAATTCATTTTCATTTTTTTCATCACTTAAAAAATTCTGGACAGCGGATTTCAAATTGGTAGCTTACTGGAGTTCCATCTCAATAGACAAGGGCACTGAAAGAAATTCTACATGAAAAATAAATAATACAACGGCAAATTTTGTTAAGTCCTGCTGGGTTTATTTCAGTAAGGCTCCACTCTGTTCTTTTAAGTACAAGGTACGGGGCACCGGGTTCGAATCCCTGCCGCAGCACTAATGTCCTTTGGCAAGACACTAATCTACATTTGCCACACTCGGCCCAGGTGTAAATGGTTAACGGCAGGAAGGAATTCCTTAAAAGCTGTGAGCGCTGAAATTGGTAGCCTAGCTTAGCCAGGGTAATATTGGGAGCACCTTGAGCATCTTATTAGGTTGATATGTGCAGTATATAAATATCCAATATTATTATTATGTTATCAATGTGAATGTGACTCACTATCATTCTTTTTGAATTACTTTCCAAAAACTCTTCATAGTCAAGGAAAGACTCATCTCTCTTAACCTGTAGAACACTAAGCCAGAGACAACTCCGCCTAGGGTCTACGGAAAATGTGTGTTATACCGAAATCAAATCGTACTCAAGGGGTCCATACCAACAGGGAAACCAGTAATGAGAACCAAACTGACACTGTAACATGATCATGGCCACTGTAAATGAGGAAATGTAATACATGGAAGCTGAATTATGTTGTTCATTCCCTTGAGAATTGTCTATATCAGATGTTAATGATGCTTTTCAATATACAGTGGAACCTTGTTATAAAGAGCACTGTTATAACAAACTCTTGTTATAACAAGGGAATTTTGCCAGTCCCACTTCTTTGTATTTGATTGTTTTTTAGCCCTGATTTAACAAAGTTTCATTATAAAAGAGGTAATTTCCTTGGTCTGGAGGAAATTGTTATAACAAGGTTGGACTGTACTATTATTCTTGGTTGCAATAAGAAAAACCAACCTAAAAGGTATTAGGATCTCACTCCAATAGCGATTAAAGTATATATTGATGAATGAATTATCCTGTTCATGGCAAAGTGTAAAGTCTTTTTCAAAAAAATAGGGAGACCGTAACAGATAAAGTTTATAATATATGCCAAACTTATGCTGAATTATGACCCCAAAATGGGCCATTTTTTGTCTGTATTTTGATGCAATTCTAACAGTTGATCCCAAAATGATTTAAAGAATTGTTTGGTATCACTTGAAAGACAAAATTGTTGTCTTCTTTTTCACCAAACTGCACTTAACATATTGCAAGAGGAAATGAAAATACAGTACAAATAGAAAATGCTTATGAATATTTAATGGAATAAGTGCGCATTTCCCATTCATAAACAATGGGAAATTGAAATTTAGCCATTCTTTGTAAATTTTCCAATTCCGGCAGTTGATCCCAATTTGAAATTGGTATTAATGTTACATCGTCTGAAAGAGGATACCTTATGCTAACTTGTCATTTCAGAGTCCCTGCATAAAAATGAAAATTGAAAATTCAACAGCCTGATAAAGCCATTTTGTGGGGGATCCTTGACCAACAGAGCAAATAGGGCAAAAATGGCAGAAAATTGCCTTGATTTTGCAGGACAACATCTTTTGATAGGAAAGTCACAAGATGATGAAATTTGACTATGGGCCATCTGATATTTTATTTTTGTCAAACACGTTTTTAAAAAATGCAGAAAAGAAGTGAAGCTTGAAATAAAAAAATTAAGAGGTCACCCTATTAAAAAAAAGAAAATTGAATAGTTTCCTTCCCTTACAGTTAATACAAGAAGAATCCAATTTCACTAGCCAATGGGTACAGATACAGCAATATTGCAATATAGACAAGACTGGCTGGTAAAATGTGGACAAATTCCCATAGATGCCATCAGGACATTGGAATCTTCAGCGAGATGTCCGATTATAGCAACTTCAAGAACTGTTGAGATGTTCAAAGACCCTTCCTTCCCTCTCTGACCATGCTGTAGAAAACATTTCAGATAATGGACTTCATGGACCATGCTTGGTACATGGATACCTCCTTAATCTTAACCTGACATGACTTTATTTGGAATTGATATACAAGTAGTTTGTTCATTTTGTTTCATATTAAATGCAATGAATTAAAACCAATTTAGAGAAGCAGTGAACCATATGATTGGTCCACCGGAGCTCTCAGTGAGAGTCTGCTGCTCAGTGCATTTCATGGTTCCATTAATGTCTGGTGAGGCTATTGTTCACTTTTGAATCATGTATAAAAAAAAAAATTTTAAAAACGAGAAGACATACTCATGACTCCTCCCATTCCTGTTGTAGTTAATTTGCTTGTACAAATTTCTTCTTGTGCGTGTCCAAACTCATCAAAGAGTTGGTGTTAGGTATCTTTGGTGCTCTATCACACTGGCTAACAAAAATCTCCTCGAGTTCCGAAGGTCACCTGATGGTTTTTCAAGATAGTACGGTGGTTATAAATAGATGTTCATGTTTGGAATGTAGTAGAGAGCCTCTCCATCTGTCCCACAGATCAGCTGTGGTCCTTCGACATCCAGGGAGTTGACAGGGTTTGAGTTTCCTGGGAGGACATGATTGATCTCCAGCTGGTTACTGGTTGTCTCACTGCTCAGCCAAGGACTAGACGTCTCGCTCTCAACAGAGGGCGCATTCCGCGTTGATCCTCTCAGGAGGAGGTTGCTAGATGGGTTTGTTCCTGGGAAACAGCAAGGGGAGGCATTTGTAAGGGAAGGGAAATTGCTTTGTTCTACTAAGAAGTGTATTAAAAAAAAACTGTGAGTAATGAGTATTGTTTTTGCTTCTTACTCGTACAAATCTTTTGGATGTAGTTAATGTATTAGGCAGATATTTCCTGATAATTATGCACATTGATGGTTGTTCTTTCAAAACTAATATCTACAAAAATTCTCTACCACTTCAAAAAATATTTTCAGACATGCCCTAAACTTCTAGACTTTAGGACATCTCTGATTCTAGATAAATGGAATTTACCCGCAGATATTAGATTACTGTTTTCAATTTTCATAAAGGGATGTAAGGAGCGGTTATTAGAATTTTACCTGTCGGTGTGTTGATGTTGCGGAATGCAGAACCAGTTGAACTTTGACCCTTGGTGGCATCCCAATGGAGGACTGTACCATCATCAGAGCAGGTGAACAGGTTGTTAGGGCTGGTAGGGTGGAACCTTACCTCCCAAACTAAAACAAACAAAATTGTTTTTTAAATGTCAAAATGCATTTACTTGTACTACTAATTCCTTTTCTAAATTAAAACTACACATATCAGAAATCCTTTTGCACAATTTGAGGTCAATAAAGCTCATGTTGCTTCAGGAAGGTATGCTTGATTTTCACTAAATTTCATTAACATACATATGCAGCATGATTTTCAGGAAATTTCCACAGCCCTTGGAGAACCATAATCCCCTAATGCCCGACGCAATGCACGTTCCAACTGCGATCCGATTGTAGAAAAATTTGTTACAACATTTGATATGAACATTCAAACATGTAAAATCTTCATGATCAAAGTTCTGAATAGTCATATGAATACTAATATCCAAATTCTGCGCTACTGCAAGCCTCCCTGTAGGAATAAAAGCAAACTCTTTTCTGAATTGTAATGACGTCATGGCAATCTTGCGATCGGCTATGATTTGAAGCTGATTTGGCATTTACTCCGACCAAAAGGCTTGCAGTTAACCAAAACTTTGATTTTAGTATTCCTATCATTATTCCGAACTTCAAATAAGATAATTTTACTTGTTTAAACTTTCACACTTAATGCAAGATGCCATTTGTTCGAAAGTCGGGTCGCAGTTGGATCATATAGTGTGCAGCAGGCTTAAGCCTCAATCATCCTTCACCCCCCCCCCCCCATTCTTCAATCTGATTAGGGAAGGGTAGAATGAAGAAATCATTTGGCCAAACAAGATAATCTTACCATGACTCTGGTGTACATCAAAGAGTGTGACTGGTAGCTGTTCCTTTCTCATGTCCCAGATGTTAAGGATGCCATTCTGTCCACCTGTAGCTACAAGATGAGGCTGGGTTGGGTGCCGGTCTACACAGTGAAGAGGCACTTTTTCTCCAGATCTAGAGACAAGGCAGAATTCATTCCTTGTCATTTTTTCATAGTTTTTTAATATAAAACTTACAAATTTGCAGTTTAAAAAAAAAAAAAAGACTACCAGTACAACAATTTGTACATAGTGAGTGTTTCTTGATGAAAATCCCCTAGACTTGAGCAACAAAGACAGAATTTTAAATCACACATTACTCAAATAAATACATAAAGTCAAGCATAAGTGTTATATTATCAATCAATATTTTGGCTGAAAGAATCAATAGTAAATTAATATTTTCATGTTCCCAATTTCAAGATGATGATATCTCCAAACTACTTTGCTTAAAATACTAATCATTTAGATGTTGGAGTCAAGATCACTAGGTATCAAAGACATCCCTTCACATACCTGCATACACCACAGTGTATAAAACATGAAATGATAAATTTCAATGCTCCCATTTTCATACCATTTGTACTTGTTTCATATTTTATCTGGTATCTTGACAAAACTGGGCCCTCTGAAACACTCACACTATAAAGAACCTTGTTGGTTGTGATCCTGGTTGTCTTAGATCCCATATCTTCAACTGTCCAGCTGAGTTGACTGTAATGACTTCATGCTGCTTCAAATGTGTCAGGGCATTGATGCTGCAGCTGTCAGCTTCATCTGCAGATGCAAACAGATTTTAAAAATACCAGCATCTACTAGAGAATGTGTGAAATGTAGCATTTATTTACTTCAACATATTGCACATTACTTTTGGATGGCTTCAGAAAGCATCTCATCATTTTCAAATAAGAATCAAACAAGAGAAGATAATTAATATAAATACAGAGATTTGAGTAAGCTTAAAGGTAGTATCAGCAGCTCTCTGTCTTCACCTAAAATTTACACTGATTGGAACCACTGAGAGTGAATCATATTTTTTGGATGGGAATTGGGAACGTTAAAGGTCCATCCCAGACATAAAACAAGTTGGACGTGATTGATACCTGTATAAACCCAATATCAAATACATACAAGCTATCAGCTTATGTCCTAGCCTTGCACATTTTATCCACTCTACGACCATAACTGATCTTACCAATGGTCATAATTGATCTTACCAATGGTTCTAATGGGTTGTCTATGTTCAAGCCTGAGGACATTAATCCTGCCATCCTCTCCACAGGTAGAGATATCAGAACCATTGACAGCCACGCAGGTACAAGCACAGCTATCAGCTGGGTGGTGATGAATTGAGTCCCATTTCTGAGAAGGTGCCAAGTCCTGCACACAGAGAGAGAGAGAGAGAGAGAGAGAGAGAAAGAGGGGGGGGTGTCAATTTCTATAAAGTATTGATGCATTTCCAGTGAGCTTCAGGGGAGGTGAGTTTGAAGGTTCCATTAATTGCTTGTGTGTAACATAAACCCAAATGCAATCAACAAGCGCATGAGACAATCTCCTTAGAAGGTAAATGGAACCAATCCTAAAATGAATTTAAATCCTGGATACTTTATGAAATCAAGCAAATAATGGCTTTCAATGCATTCATTGGATTGACAATTTCCGGGGTATGTAGAAACTAAAAAATAACAACAGATATCCACTGAACTAGTTGGATTTGGGTTATGAAACATAAATGTGCTCTAGTCAAAAGAAAAGCCTGTGATTAGAGCAGCACTGCTGACTCACCTGTTTAGCTTTGTTACACTTGAAGGCTTGGACATTCCCACTTGATGAAGATGCTAAGAAGATTTCTTGGTTGACAAACTATGAGAAGAGAAATAATATATACCAGTCTGATTTTGCTTCATGCAGATCACGCACTCATTTAATACACGAAATAAAAATAACATTATTGTGCCATACTGCCATCTGAATTTAACATAATCCAACTCTGTAATTTATAAATGTACGAAACTATGGAATGCTCGACTCTCACCTTAAAAACATTACATCAAAAAATGCCTTTAAATCAAAGTACAGTCAACCCTGCCCAAGTCGAAGTCGCATAAGTCGAATAATCGCCTAAGTCGAAGGTCTGTACTGGGTCCCATTCCTTTATTTTCTATTGTTTTTGACCCCTCATTAATCGAATTTTCTCTAAGTCGAAGCATTTTCTTCAGTCCCAAGAAATTCGACTTAGGCAGAGTTGACTGTATAAACAAACCATCATAAATGCCTACTAGCTACTCAATTTTCTGTGGTCTATTTTGTTTTGTTTTGTTTGGTTTGGTTTGTTGTTTTGTTTTGTAGTTCTGACTGCCCGTCTGTGTGTTTATATATTATTCGTTTTGGTTGATATTTGTATTTTATTTACTATTTCTATGTTTCTTCATGTACTGTTTGTAAGGAGAATCGCTGTGTCTTGCAAGCCTTTGGCTTTTTAAAGCGATTCCCCAGCCACAATTTTCTTCTTACCTATTTATTTGTATTTTATGAAATTAATAGTAAATTGAGTTGAATTGAATTGAACTGAATTGAATTTTTATAAGGAAATGTGGTATTTGTAACAAGTTGCTCTTCCAGAAAGCAGAGAAATCAGAGAAGCAGAATGTAGTCTGAAAGAAAATAGATCAATAATCAAAGGAAAAAAATGATATACAGTTTTTTTTTAACTAAAGATCAAGAAAAATAAGCATTAAAATTGATATACAATTTTTTGTTATTATTTCATTTTGATAATGATAATAATAATAATGTACAGTTTTTGTAGAGCGCATAACACATTACATCTGTATGTCCCAATGCGCTTTAAGAGAGAGAGGGAAAAGAAATAATTGAAAGATAGGTTACTGAGTTTACTTTGTTAAATCTAAGATCACTAAACATCTATAAGGGAAATTAAATTGGCCAAATGGGCTCGGCATGGTCATGGATTACAGTTCAAAAGAGACTACCAGTAGACTGCCTGTTTTACAGAAAAGGGTAATCTTTCAAATGTTGTGATATAATTGTAAACTAGTTTAACTCATTATACATGTACATGTACGTACCTGTATATCAGTGACATCCCCGCCATGTTTCAGTTGACAGAGCAAGGCTGGTTCCTGCTCTCCCTCTCCTGCCTGACCATTCAATCCACCTTGAGCCTTCTGGTTCTGCTGAGGATAGTCCTGTTGCCATGAACCTGCAGCTCCAGCTTTACTCTGGATCCCAGGAACCTTCCAAAGAGAGATCTTGTTTTCCTGTAGCATTTGAAAAACAGTGACAAGAAAAACTGGTAAAATCGTACAAAAATAAGTCACTATAGTATTTAAACTTTCAGCATCATGACATACTAATGATTCAGAAAAGAAAGAAGAAGAAAGTTGAGCCAGTCACAAACTTAAAACTTGGGGCAGGGGGATGTCTATTTACCAAAAGAAAACTGTCATGTCTGTCTGACATGTCAAGAAAAATATATAGGCATTATAAGTTTTGCAAGATTTCTGAAATATAGTAAGCAACCTGTTACAATTTCTGAAATATAGCAAGCAACCTGTTACAATTTCTGATTAAAATTGTCTGTCCAGACGATCACAAAACACGATCTCAAAACCTAACTTAGGCTTAATAAAAAATATTTAAAAATTTAATGTTAAAATGAAGAAAACAAATGTGAGATATCACAAGAACAGGCACAAAATCCAGTCTTAAACAACTTTGAAAATACAGAATTTCAAGCCAAATTATTAAATATGCTTGTTTCGTTTTTTCTTTTTTTTTACAGGATTCGAAAAAGATTTTAAACTTAATCTTGATCATTTGTGAACAAAAATGCGCTTTCACTTGGGTGCGCTTTAACGTATTGATGTAATATACAAATCAATACAAACCGTACACATCATTGATACATGAATAGTCTAGGCCTACTGTTTTAACATGTTGGTTATCAATCACATTTTAAGCTTATAAACTCAAGGAGCTACCGTACCTCATCATCCCAGCTCCCCGTAACAAATGTATCAGAAAACTGAATTCCTTTGTACGATGAAGGTTGCCATCTGACTTTTCCGACTTTCTGAGAAACAAACTTCACGAAGATATCCATCCTCCTCTCACTCTCACTGTCTCAGTCTCACCAAAATCGCCGCCGAATGAGTTTTTCGATCGTAGATGGCGATATTTCACAAACGTGCACTGAAATTGGAATACGAATACTGCTGAGCTGCTGAGTAACTAGACTAGATCGAATCTTAATCAAATCGTTTGCTGCATGAGCGAATAGGTAAATAAACTAATAAATTTCAAAGTCAAGTATGAGGTAGTGGACCAAAGATAGGCCCAGAAAGTCCATACAAATTAGCCATAAGGCAAAAACTTTCCAGGATTCCTTCTACAATCGTCAAAGATTGGAACAAATTGTCTACAGAAAATAGTGAATTCTCTGGACATCCCTGGACTCACTCAAAAACAAGCTAAGGACTAGTATTATACCACCGTGCCATTCCACACATAACTGGCTCTGAGTTAGCGAGAATGCGAGATGAGTCAGGATTCGACATGTTGCTGACGGAACAACATACAGATACAGATACAAAGACAAAGACAAATTTGTCAACGGTGTGGCGTAATTCTTAGATAATAGCAGTAGCCCCTATAAAGAGAAATTAATCAAATCAAAGTTTCTCTCATTCCAGGTTACTCGATGAAAGTGCACTGGCAACAGTGCTGGGTTGAAAAAGTTAGATGTCTGGTCAAAGTCTCTGACAAGGAGCAGATAGACAAACAGGCACTGATCGAGGGACAGAAAGAGGGAGAGAGTGCACACAGGGGAGTCGCTATGGGGGGGGGGGAGGTGTGTAGAGCATTGGCGTAAATCCCGGGGGATGTGGGATATATCGAGAGGGGGGGTGGCACGTACAAATATCCCCACACTTTTTAAGGAAGAAATGATATAAAAAATTTAAATTATCTGTCATAAACAACCATCATATTTTAGAATTTCTATTTGAAAATGCGATTGAAAATCAGAAAAGTGGTTATTTTTGGCTAGCTCGTAAGACAAAAATTAAAATGTGTGCCAGGGGGTCTGTGCAGGTGGGTGAGGGCGTGTGTTTATACTTAAGTGTGAGTTCAACAGAAAAAAAAATCGGCAAAAAAGTCGATCATCCATCCCCCCCCCCCCCCCCACTCCTCAAAGTGGATTTACGCCGGTGGTGTAGAGTACACTGATTACCGACAAACATTGCCACGATTACCGCCGATTTAATACTGAAGGCCAACGTCTATACTTCAACCATATAAGCCCCTGGGCACGTTCAGTTGTGTGCCACCATCACATTTTCCTTGTCTCCCATATACATTTCAATCAATTTCGACCAGATTTGGTGACTTTACCTAAGATTTTATACTTAACAGTAAAACTTAGGTATTGCACACGCTCACAATGCTAAAACAAAATGACTTTCGAATCCCACTGGGTACCCACTTAACACCTGGATCGAGTGTGGCAAATGTAGAAATATCTTTCCAAAGGCAGTGGCGGCAAAACGGGGGGGATGGGGGGGGGGCATTTGCTTCCCCACTCGGAAGCTTTGCCCCCCCCCCCCCCAGTTGCCCCCCCCCCAGAAATTTTGAGGACTGAAGTAACAGTAATTTGTAAATAAGTAGATGTTGTCATAAGCATCATATTCAAGCTGTGAAGTGCTCTAAAATACCATTTTCCGCTCTTCAAAACTTCGATTAAAAACAAAAAAGGTGGTTATTTTTGGCTCGCTCGCTTCGCTCGCTCGTCATGTTTTTAAATTTCTTTTCTAAAATGTGATTAAAAACAAGAAAAGTAGCCAATTTTGGCTCGCTCGCTCGTCTTATTTCATAATATTTATTCGAAAATGCTATTAAAAACCAAAAAAGCGGTTATTTTTTGTTTGCTCGCTTCGCTCGCTTGCAAAATTGATATTAAAATGTGTATAAGAGGAAAAAAAATCCAAAAATTCAATTATCCCCCCCACTCCTCAAAGTGGACTTACGCTGGCGACTAAAACTCACACTTCACGCTCGATTTTTCCATACACGCAAAAAAATAATTGACTGCCCCTGCCCCCCCCCCAACATTTTCTTTTGCCCTCCATTTGCCCCCCCCCCCCCCCACTTTAACAATCCTGGTGCCGCCACTGTCCAAAGGACGTTAGTGCTGCAGGAATGGAACCCCGTACATTATGGTTCAAAATTCCACTGGACCACAACCTTTTTCTCCCTGTCAAGCATGAAATAAATGATGATGATGATGATGATGATGGTGGTGGTGGTGATGATGATGATGATGATGATGATGATGATGATGATGATGATGATGATAATGATGAAGAAAAGATTTAAAAGATCAGCTTTCATTCTCTGGAATATAGGGACAACTTGCATGAAAAAAACCCTTCAACTTCCAATAACAGACTAGCTGGAATTAATTGTGGTTACAACTCAATTTTAGGCTACCAATATATTATCAAAAGAAAGCTGTAAAACAAATTTGCTCACTCGCAACGCTCGCTCACCCCTTATGAAATATGGGTCAAATAACAATGATTAAGAAAGGGGTGCATGGAAAGCAGGCAGGCGCTTTTCAATATGAAATGACAAGCCTACAACTTTTTCTCCCTCTCCAGCATGTAATAAATTATGATGATGATGATGATGATGATGATCAGTATGTCATGTAGGTATTATTCACAACAGTTGCTGGAAAAGGGTTGGTAGGCCGGCAGATGTTTTTCAATACATATAGTTACAAGCTTAAAACATAATGAAATATTACTTTGCGCTCCGCGACACGCAGTCAGGCGTGGGTCTATTATATAAGAGAAGTGTACGCCCACTCGCCAATGTGAAATAAGCCCGCTCATTTTGATCAAGAAGGGGCGGTATTTGAAGGATGATGCCATTCAATATAAGGATGATGATTAAAAAAAAATAGAGTCGCTATGTGTTCCCTTAGCTTACGCCCCCCCCCCCCCCCCTTTCTCACATATCTGAATCCGGCCCTGATTAGCTACACTCGCTCGCCAACATGAAATATAATATGTTCATGATATATTAGTGATTAGCAAGTTGTGGTGGGCAATTAGAAATTTTCTAATATGAAATGACAAATCTCAAACTTTTCGCTGGCTCGAACCGCTTTCTAGCCGCTATAGGATAAACATCGCATATTGTTTGTGTTCTGCAGTACAGTCAGGGGCGTAACAGGTACCTGTTATCGGGGGGGGGGGGCAGAGCCAAAAATTTCCCGGTAACTAGTCTATGTCTAGAATCTGTGGAGTAGCTAGGACTGCATTTTAGGAGGACGGTAGTAGTAAATCCAATTTGAGGAGTGGGGGTTGAAAAACCTTTTTAACGATTTTTTTTCCCTGTCACACACATTTTCATACCTATTTTGCGAGCGAGCGAAGCGAGCGAGCCAAAAAATAACCACTTTTCTCAATTTTAATCGTATTTTCGGATGGAAATCCTAAGATTTTGACGAGCGAGCAAAGCGAACGAGCCAAAAATAACCACTTTTTTGTTTTCAATAGCATTTTCAAATAGAAATTCTAAAATATAATGGTTGTTTATGATAGATATTCAGAATTTTTACTTACTGATTAATTGAAATATATTTTCTTCCTTAAAAAGTGTGTCTGCATGGGGGGGGGGGGGGATTTTGTACACACCATCCCCCCTCTCCCCCAAGTGGGGGTGATAGATCCCCCTACCCCCTGAAATTTACGCCAATGTAGTGCTCCCTAGAGGGGAAGGTGCAGGGAGGTGGGAGTTTTCCCCCGACGTTTCTTTGATTAGTTGTCGGTAAATAATAAAGTCTATCTTCTGCGATGTGGGTTTCATTTTAGGAGGACGGTAGTGCTCCCTAGGGGGGGGGGTGCAGGGAGGGGGGGAGTTTCCCCCTCCCGTGCAAAGCGCGGAAGCTCCAGCGTTTTTTTGCTGTCAGTTCCCGCTCTTCTTACGCTTTCTGCTTGTTATGGGGTGGGGGGGGGAGGCATATGCATAGGCAAAAATTTCCCGGTAAGTAAGCCTAGAATCAGTGGTGTAATTCTCTGCCTGTTTTCGGGGAGGGGGCAGAGCCGAAAATTTCCCGGTAACTAAGTCTAGAAATAGAATATGCGGAGGTGAGCCCGCACTGCGAGTTGCTTGCTGTGAAGCCCTTAGCGGGTGGGTCCCAGGGTTCTGGCTTAGGGCCCCTGATGGGGGTCTACAGGGAAAGACACTGCGGGGGAGCCCCCGGAAACTCCCGGGTTTTGGTACTAAATTTTCCCTCATTTCTTTTGTTTCACTTTGCTTTCTTCTCTTTTTTTTTCTTTCCCTCTTTTCCCTCTCTCTCTCTCTCTCTTCTTCTTCTTCTTTCTCCCCTTTCTCCTTTTTTCTTTCCCTTTCTCCTTCTTCCTTTCCCTTTCTCCTTTCTTTCCCTTTCTCCTTCTTTCTTTTCCTTTCTTCTTCTTCCTTTCCCTTTCTCCTTTCCTTTTTCCTTCCTTTCCCTTCCTTTCATTTTTTCCCGGTGGTTTGGTGGATTTTCCCGCTGAAATCCTTCAGGGGGGCACTCTGCATGCCCCCCGGCCCCCCCCCCGGTTGTTACGTCACTGAGTACAGTTGTGAACCAAATATTATTAAAAGAGAAGGAAAATGGAATAAACGTCACCTTAAAAACGATTATGCCCGAACCCGACCTGCAGTAATGAAACCCATTTTGTGTACCAATTATTATCAAAAGAGAAGTGTTTTGTTTTGTGTTTTGTTTTTTGGTTTCGCTGCTAGCTACACGCGCTTGCTAAAATGGAATTTACGCTATGCTCGCTCGCCCAAATGGAATTAACGTCACCTTAAACACGACTGTGCCAGCCCCTGACCTGCAACAATAAAACCCAGTTTATGTACCAAAGATAATTTTTTTTGTTCAAAAAGTGTTTTTTCGCTCACTCGCTACGCCCACTCGCCAAAAGGGAACTTAACATCGCCTTAAACACGATTGTGCCCGTCTTGACCTGCAACAATAAAACGCAGTTTATGTACCAAATATTATTAAAAGAGAAGAGTGGGAGGGATTTTTTTTCTTAGGTACATGGCGGCAGTCGATCAGCCAGTCCCAAACCCTCCTCCTACACAGAAGACATTCCCAGGCGGTTCACTGGCCTATACCTACAGCTTGCCCAGCCCCTTGGTGGCGGAAGTCAGCTAGCTATAGGTGGCAGCAATCAGCCAGTGCCACAGCCCTCCTCAGCAGACGTCTTCAGCCGGTTAATACGCTTGCATTAGGTGGCGGCAGTCAGTCTTTCGTTATCGATATTTATAGGCCCATCGTATTTTTTGGGGCGACAAACTGTAGGAGCAAGAAATACACTCACAGTAATTGTTCACAGATAAGCACGTTGATATTAACATGATTCTTAGTATAAAAGCGTGATTTCTAGTTGTAAAAATAACACTGAAATGATTTCCATGTCCCACAAAACCCCTAATTACATGTTCATCCATATCTGATTATGTGTATTGAGGTCCTTTCGTTTTATCACAGGTTGCATGCACGAGATGGGCAACACTATTAGAGTTCCGTATCAGCGCACTTACACAATTAGTCAGTATTTCAGTTTACACATTCTGTGTAATTTGTCTTTGCGCTGTATAACCTGTATGCATACAGATTTATGCAATTATGCAAATTGCTCAAGGTTGCTGTTTGGGCAACAAAGCTGAAAAATCCTGCAAGAATTTACTCGGAAGAGATCTATCTCTTTATTTTCAGACAAAAAATAATAATAATAATTAAGAAGAAGTAGAAGAAGAAGAAGAAGAAGAAGAAGAAGAAGAAGAAGAAGAAGAAGAAGAAGAAGAAGAAGAAGAAGAAGAAGAAGAAGAAGAAGAAGAAGAAGAAGAAGAAGAAGAAGAAAACAACAACAACAGAAGCACAGGAAGAAGAAAAAAAACGCCTTTTCTTTCTTCTCGAGTTTCTAAATATCAAGGTATCTCAAAGGTAGCCCCCTGTCTGCACTCGAGAGACATATAGTAAATATTTACGAAAAGCCGTCGTACTTTCACAAGCAGGTTTGTCTGGACGGTGCTGCCCTAGAACTGACAGGATTTGGTAACCTGGCATGAAACCATATATCTTTTTATTTCATTTTTTTTTTCGTTAAAAAAATGAGGGGAAAATGAGAAAAAAAAGAGAGATAAAGCTGAACGAATATATTCGTATTATCAAAACTTCACTGTATATGATATACTTAATTTATCAAAAGAATGAAACCCTTAGCTTTGGTGATAATAGTAGAATTAACTGTTCATCAACAAAAACCAACAACCATCCCCTCCCCTCCCCAGCAGACACCCTCAGCCAGTTCGCTGGCCTTTACCTTGCCCCGCCCCTAGGTGGCAGCAGTCAGCTCGGTGACTGGTGCCACTTGTCTAGGCCCTTTGCCTGACCCTTTCCTGGACGGTGGTTAGCGAGTGACACACCCCCTTCCCAGCAGACCTGCTCAGCCAGTTCGCTGTCCTATATAATGCCCCGCCCCTAGGTGGCGGTATTCAGCTAGGTGTTTGCCGCCACTTGTCTAGGGCCTTTGCCTAGCCCTAGGTAGTCTAGATCTGGACGTATGTAGTATTTTTTTTCCTGACCCGTGCATGAACATAATCATAAACCATACTCATTCCCGATGCGAATCATCGTTAATGGCGCGACGTCCACTCATTCACTTTCCCTAAACATTTTTTATATTTTTTCAAAGAAGGTGAATTTGCGGGGAGAGTGAATCAGTGGCCTTCACACTGTGAACCGGCCGGACGCACGGAGGGTACGGGTAACAGAGAGGTGGAGAGAGATGAATTAATACGTCCAGAACTAGACTAAGCCTTTGTGGCGGCATTCAGCGAGTGCCACACCCCCCTCCCCAGCAGACATCCTCAGCCAGTTTGCTGACCTATACCATGTCCCGCCTCTGGCTACACCCCCTCCTCCAGCAGACATCCTCAGCTGGTTCACTGGCCTATACCTTGCCCCGCCCCTAGGTGGCGGCAGTCAGCTAGGTGGCGGCAGTCAGCTAGGTGGCGGCAGTCAGCTAGGTGGCGGCAGTCAGCTAGGTGGCGGCAGTCAGCTAGGTGGCGGCAGTCAGCTAGGTGGCGGCAGTCAGCTAGGTGGCGGCAGTCAGCTAGGTGGCGGCAGTCAGCTAGGTGGCGGCAGTCAGCTAGGTGGCGGCAGTCAGCTAGGTGGCGGCAGTCAGCTAGGTGGCGGCAGTCAGGCTAGGTGGCGGCAGTCAGCTAGGTGGCGGCAGTCAGCTAGGTGGCGGCAGTCAGCTAGGTGGCGGCAGTCAGCTAGGTGGCGGCAGTCAGCTAGGTGGCGGCAGTCAGCTAGGTGGCGGCAGTCAGCTAGGTGGCGGCAGTCAGCTAGGTGGCGGCAGTCAGCTAGGTGGCGGCAGTCAGCTAGGTGGCGGCAGTCAGCTAGGTGGCGGCAGTCAGCTAGGTGGCGGCAGTCAGCTAGGTGGCGGCAGTCAGCTAGGTGGCGGCAGTCAGCGTAGGCTGGCGCAGGATGCGTTGCGCACCTCACTCTGCCCAATTTTTTTCTTATACTACTTCACTTTTTCCATTTTCATTTCCCTCTGTATTTTTGTTTTAAACTGCTTCTTTCCCCACTTTTTCACTACAGCCCCAGCTATAGAGATTTGTTCTTGTATTACCTCGAAATCCACTCACTATTGCATGGTCCTGACTGAAGGTACTGTACAATAGAACCTATAGACATCTAGGACAAAAGTATGTATACGGTCTCCCACGAACGAACCATTGTTAAGCCGAGGTGAATTGAAATACCTACGCCATCTTAAAGCTACAATTCAACTTTTCAAAGCATTCTACCTTAAACAAGTATGAAATATGGCTGAGAGTATGATTGTATTACCAAATGGTTGGCAGTAATGGTATTTGATTGCGACTTAATAGATTATACAAACATTCCTCTGACGAATTTATCAATGGTAAAAAAGTAGAAATCACTAGTTCACTGGGATTTTTTTTTGCTTTTGCATATTACTTAAGGTCCTCATCAAAGGGACATGAGTGTCAATACCCTGTCAATAACAGTCAAAACATCAAAAATGGTGATACCCTTCTTTCTATAAGTTGACTCATATACACAATCTCACTTTTTTTTTTGGGGGGGGGCCTTTTTGTATTCAACTTCAAGTCAAAGGCGGGTATTTTACTGTTTGGCTAGGCCAGTATCGTATATGGATGGTGTGACGTCACGCAAGAGGACGCCTTTGGAGTTGGCGAACATAAAAAACGGAAATTTCCTTAGATTTTGTTAAATTTCTTATAGAATGATCAATTAACAGAATCTTGGAAACGATATCTGCCAGCAGATTTTGTCACCAAGAACCAAATCCGCCGCTACATCGGTTCGTTTCATTCAAAATTATTCTCCCCCTGCTGTTTCAATGTGATGCCCAATACCACATACCATTTCATAAAATGCTTAATGTAAGTATGAAAATCACTACGTGCATAGTATATTGGACTTTCATTTGATTTGTGGAAAGAAGGATCATCCCCTTAAAATTCAAGTATTATTGCTCCGTCAAGAAGGTCTGGTTACTCAAAGCCTCTACCCATCTGTTTCAAAAGGAATTTGGCAAGTACAAAGAGTGTACTATCATCAAGCTCTGGTTCACTTCAATCCAACTTCAGCTGTTTGTGCTTTGAAACTACTGTACGAGTAAAAAGGAATAAATGCATACTTCTCCACTCAAACTTGACTGATCAGAGCCCTTTCACAAATTCTTGAGGAGGAGCTCTGGAGCGAAGAGGGCCATTGACTTTTTAATACAATAAGATGTCTTCAAGATTTAGTTTGAATGCATTAAAGCTTCGGTTTGAAAAGACACCTGTAAAAGCTCATTTATCTTTGGTATGTTATTGAGGCATTGATGTACGGTAATACAAAGAGAAACATGAATGTGACCTTCAGGTACATGCTACGTAGAGATTGTACAGAAAAGAAAATGTCCTCTTTTTTCCTTATAAAGAGGCATGCATTGATATCACAGAGATACAAATGTATGCTCGTCGGTGTAAACACACTTTTTAGATCGTGAGTGGCGCAGAATCGATGTCTTTGAAAAGTCATTACAAATGGGAAAGGATGATGAGTGCCAAGATAACCTGGAGGTTGGTAGAGAGTCAGTGTAGCCCTCTGCATAGAGCGATTGACTCGCAATGGAAGGATTTCGGGGGATTTCGGATTCGAAACTCATAAAGTTTTCATTTTTGTGGGTTTTTTCTGTTTTGTTTCATGTTTAATTCATTTTTTTAAATAAAAGGGTACCTTTTTTTCGTATGCCCAAAACTTCCTATTTAAAGTTTAAAAGATCTCTAAGGAGCAAACAGTGTGAGGTTATTATTTTGGCTTTTTCGCGGCAGTCATTGCAGACATAGATTGTAGTGAGGCAACGCGTAGTCCCCCCCCCCCCCCCCCCCCCCCCCCCCCCCCCCCCCCGTATAGAGCGATTGGCTAGCATCTCCTTGACAGGGATATTTTGGGTGCGAAACCCAGGAAACACCTTTTTTTCATTTGGTATTCCTTTTTGTTTGATTTGTTTCCTTTTTAGTAATTGATTTCTTTTTCGCATGCTCCGAACTTAATTGCTATTAAAAAATCCCGACGTAGCAAACAGTATGTGTGAAGTTATTATTTTGGTCTTTGGGGGCAGTCTTTGCAAACAGGAAAGGATGGAGGGTACGTACAATCTCGACATGAAAAGGAGAATAGATAAGACTTTATGGTTACAACACTGTTTATAATTATGTCATTGTAAGTTAGTGCGAGTGAGCTTGGGAGGAAAAGAAAATATTTTCATTGCTGCAATTTAGGGGCAACGTACAATCTTAGGAAAGTTTTGTATCCCCCAGCTTTTGCCTCCTCCTGCTCCACGGTTTCACACTGTAGTCGTATCAAGAACAAGGTATTCTGTTATACGAAGCGAAACTTCTCTGATTCTTTGGAGCTATGCACATTATAGGAAGCTTTTCTGAACTGGGGGCTGAAGCACACACCCTGAAAATTTCAATTTAGGCACACATCACGAGCGCAAAGTCCCTTGCGAGGGAGAGGGAGTGGTAAGACCTAGCTGGGCCCCGTTTCATAAAAATTGTTATCAATAACGAGTTGCAACCTGTTATAAGCTACTGAAATCCTTGAATTTGATTGGCTGAGAGCAAATTTGTCACAGAAATGTGAAAATTGTTACTGATAACAATAATGAAACGGGTCCCAAGATCACTATTACTTCAAAGGAATATTTAATGGCCGCACCGCGAAGCGTTTTTGAAATTTGGTAAGAAATTACGCTCCTTGATTATGAACCTTGCTGTTTTCTTTAGCTTACGAGCGAAGCGAGCGAGCAAAAAAATAACCACTTCATGTTATGAAAGAAGTGCTATTTTGTCATCAAAATACATTATGTGGGCCTAGTATAAGGATTAATAATATTTTGTCACCTTGCAGCCAAAAGTGACTCTATTTTGACACCTCGCTAGTCCAAATGTCTGCTGTCCGAAACCACCCTGTTTTAGATGTTGCGAGCGAGCGAAGCGATCGAGAAAAACCCATTCTCTTGACCAGAAGTGTTATTTCGTCATCAAAATACGCAATTTAGGCCATATAGGTTTATTCGGTCACCTCACTACCAAATTTCTTTGCTTTCCGAAACCATCATGTATCTTAATATAACACGAGCTAGCGAAGTATCATAATTATGTATGCTTTTCATGGTATACTGCGTACTCAACATACTCAAATACGCCATGGGCCTATAAGATATCTAGAGTACACATTTTAGTGACTTCGATTTCTAAAATTATCCAGTATCTAATACGAGCGAGCGGATCGAGCGAGGAAGAAATATATACCTCTTTTCATGGTAGAAGTGATTATTTCGTCATCAAATTACATCATGGGCCTATCAGATATCTAAATTATATATTATTTGGTAACCTCGCTTGCAGAATTGATGAGCGAGCGATGGTATAGTATATATTCCCTTTCATGCATGGTATAGGGATAATTCGTCATCAGAATACACCGTGTGCCTATAAGATATCTGAATCATTATTTGGTCACCTCGCTTACCGTATTGGTTTGCTTTCTCAAACCATTGTATCTAAATAGTACACGAGCGAGCGCAGCGAGCGAGAAGAAATATTTACTCTTTTGGGGGGATAGAAGTGTTATTTCGTCATCAAAATATGTAAGCCGATAAGATCTCTGAATAATACATTTGATCACCTATATCGGACAAATACGACTCAATTTGGGCACCTTGCTTACCGTCCGAAACCATTCTGTTTCTACGAGCGAGCGAATCGAGCGATTGACAAAAAAAGTTGTCTTTAGAACATAGATTCTTCACCAAAATACACTACATGATTTTTATAATGTACATCTTCCTGCAGAATTCGAGGATAATCTGAAGTCACCTCGCTGCCCAAATGCGTTCGGGCTTCTCGCTGCTGATGAAGTAAGAGGTGCTTGCTGCCCGAAACCATCTTGTTTTTAGATTTTATGAGCGAGCAAATTGAGCGAACGATGAAAAAAAAAATCTTGTATACTGAAAAGAGGTTCTTGCGTATTGATATTCCATTTTCATAATTTGAGTAATGTACATTATTTTTATCGGCATCTTCCAGGCCATTATCCCATCTCTTTAGGTCATCTTGGCGCATGATTCCTTGCACTTATGTTACCAACATAACATTTTATGAGTATATAGTAGAATAGTATAAAAATTATTAACACAGCGGGCATTGGTTAAGATACCTAAAATGCGAGGGAGCGCTTAAAGATTTCCCCCTTTTTTTTTTCTTTCTCTTTCCTTTCTGTTGTCTTCTTTTCGTTTCTTTCCCTTTTTCTTTTCCTCTTTTTTTTCCTTCGTCTTCCCTTTTTTTTTTTTTTTTTTTTTCCTCTTTCCTTCGCTTGAAACCCCTTTTCAGCCATAAAAATAAGGACATTCCCACTCCACCACCCCCACAATTTTGACGGGGGGGGGGGGGGGGCTAGCACCCCAGCCCCCCGGTTCCTACGCCTATGCCTGATCCCACGGACAGCAGCACTCTTCTAGTCAACAACTCAACATGGACTCAATTCGAATCAAAATGACAATAACTGTAGTTAAAAATGACCTCAAGCTTTTTTTTTTTTACTAGAATTCTGCCATTTCGCTTGAATCATCTCACTTTAGTGTTGGTGTCTGTGTGATATTATGTTCCGGTCAAATATTTTACTATTCTAGTCATTTTCACTAGAATTGTGCCAATTTGACTAGAACAGCACTGTTAGTCAATATGACCATAGATTTTTTTTTTTTTTTTATGAACAATGAAATCCATTGAATTCCACGTCATGTCGAAGGTTTTTTTTTTTTTTCAGTTTTTAATTTCTACTCTAGCGCCATCTGTTGTCTAAATAATGAAACATTAAAAATACGTTAATTGGATTGAAAACAGCTAGCTTATATCTTGCGAGAAAGTCTGATCAAACTGAGCTGTAAATTTTCTTTAAAATGGCTGATGGAACGGATGGTACTGTTGTAGAAACCAATAATCCAGGTGTAAAAGCAGGTATGCATTTAATTTCATAGCTGTTGTATCTGTCATCTTGTTGCGTTGGTGTGTGTGTGTGACTGAGAGAGAGAGAGGGGCTGTACGACTGTTGTTGTTAAACAAGCCGGCAATTCGGGCGTGGAAGCCCGTGCAACGTCGATGGAGCAACAAGGTTTTTGACGGTTCAACGAGATGAGTCATCCGTGCAGTATTGAGAGGTCCGATGTAACAGTTAGGCTTACAATGTAATAGATCTGTTTCAAGTTAAGCTGCGAATTTTTAGTTGATAATGCATTTGCCATTATTCAAAAGTCCCAAATTAAAGTGATAATTTCAAATTAAATTTGCAAGGTGGTGAACTGGCGATGGACATCAACATGATCAATTCATCAGCCCTTCAACTTTAGGCAAACCCAGGCCTCGAAATAGGATTTTTTGGGGGCAAGGCCACTTTGGTGAGGGGCACTTTTTCATAGAGGCCAGGTGGCAGAGGGCACCAAGGCCAAACAGAGGGGCACCACGGCCACTTTCTAGGGGGCATGTAATAAATTGGTGGGTTTTTTTCAAGGGGGGGGGGGGGGTTTCTGTAGTACAGTGTAGGCCTACGTTTGTTTCATTATTAAACCAGTACAAATTATTTACAAAAGAAACAACAAATTGTTCACAATGCGCAAGTCTGAATGCAATCTTTGAATGATATATTAAAACATAAATTATCTCAGAAATTTTTGTATGAATGTACATTCATGTGCAACCATTTTATTACCTGCCCAACATTTGGAAATGAAAATGAAATGTAGGTGAACTCACGATGTCGGAGGTCGCGCTATTGAAATGGAAATTAATCAAGCGGCGAAATCAACAAGAAGGTAGGATCCCGTATCAATCAAAAGTCGATATTTTGAGTTTGAAAAATAAATTTAAGGTTCTTATATCACAGTTTGATCGACTGGTCCACTGGCGAACTTGGAAGGTAGTTTGCAGGGTTAACCGGACATGAGAAAGTGTGATTTGGAGGCATAATATTTCAAGGTCACATCTGTCTACACAGGGGCCTATGTCAGCAATCTATAGCTATCGTGTAATATCAAAATAAAATCACGATAGCTATCCTATAGCTAACGCAAACCCGGAGAATAGGGGACCGGAACGCGCGCACATATTCATTTGTGTGCAAACAAATGCAGCCGGTGGCAGCGGCAGAGTCGGTGGCGGGGGGGACGATCTGCATACCTGCACAAGATTCATGGATGAAACATTTGTGAGTTTGAGAACATTTCTGGCAAAAATCAAAATGATTTTCACCACATAATCACACATTTGAAAGCCGAGAGGGCAATGTAATATATTAGAACATAATTACTTGATCAAAACATATTTTAAAGTCATTTTGAACTTGATCATGGACTTGTCACATACCCTGACTTTCGGCTGTTGCTGCCGATCTCTGCACAGTACAAATGGCATGCGCGCGTTCTGGTCCCCTATTCTCTGGGTTTGCCCAACTTTGTTAACTCTGTGAAGTGTGAACTCTAACTGTTAACTTAACATTATCAAGTATCACGGAAAAGGGTAGACTCTATCTAGCTCTGTTAGACCCTATAAAAAGTTAGATCTAGAGTCTATATACCGAAGTCCAACTCAGCAGGATTGATACGCCGATTTTGTATATGTTCTTTTTTCTTTTGTTCCCTCATGGTATGCTGCATAACCAGCACAGATTTTTGCCAAAAGTTATGGTTATTTTTCTTTTATGTTAGGTTGATTGATATTTGATTCCCTCTTTCAATTCACTTAGACTAGTTTTAGACTTTTTAAAATAGAATGTGCAAAAGTTTGGATTATTTTTCTTTTATGTTAAGTTGATTGATATTTGATTCCCTCTTTCAATTCACTTACTTAGTTTCAGACTTTTTTAAAGAGAATGTGCAAAAGTAGCTAAACTAAAGGAAAAGAGAAAGCTTTATTACAATGCAACATTTAAGAAACCCTTTGTTTGCATTTGCCAGTAAGCACGCAATTTTGATAAAACAAAACTCAAGTGCTATCAACAACAACATTTCATTTATGATGTGTGTAGCTTTGGTAATAGATATTCCAGCAAGAAAATATTTAGTGTAAAGGTCTATAAATGAACCTTAAGATGTCACTTTTCATGTCAGAAAATCCTGATCTGTATTAATACAATTAAACAAGTGTGCAGATGTGTCACAGTAACAGTTAGAGTACAAATAAAATTCTAGTTGTAACAGCATAAAATCAAAACTGATTCTTAGATGTGCAGACATGGGGCCTCTCAGGGTTCTCACTAGAAAAAAATCTGCACATGGTTCCCACTCTGCGCGAAGCGTGGAAGTTTTTGAAGTTTTACGGAATAACACCTTAAGTTAGGTGTGGCGGCAGTATATGCTTGAGTATTAAAAAGGATGAAAAATACTCCTTGGTAAGCAGGAGTTGTCTTCTAATGGCATAAAAGTAAAAATACATTGCCAAAAAGCAAAACAATCTGACATTTATCATTATTGTTAGGAATATATACTCCAATATTTTTTTTTACCCTGTTGCCACACATGGTGCAGCAATTTCACACATGGTTCTTCCTTGTCTGAAACCCTTTACGCATGGTATTGGAACCATGGGTGTTATGTACTGGCGAGAACCATGGAGCCTCTCATCCTAATTTATACTGTTTCATAAATAAGTTCACAGTATATGATTTGCTCTTTTGTTTTTGATGAAAAGATAAATTTACCTAGTTTCAAATGGTGGATATCTCGCTATAAATTTATCTAATAAATAACTCTGACAGTTTGACTGTTAGGGCTGATATTGACACTATAGGTCTACATGTACATGAATTGCCTTCTACAGAGATAAAGTGAAGAACTTCTTGTGCAGTTTTAGTTAGGGCTGTAAATTTAGCGCCATGTTCGGGTTCGATTCTTTTATCAATTATCATTAAAACAGTGTTTTTCTATTTTTATTATTTTTTTTATATTTATTTAGTATTATGATTGATCATGATTGTTAATCGATTACAACCTTATTACGATTGATTACAATCGTGAGTATCTTTGGGCATATTTTGAAGCTTTTAACATGATTTGGGGGGAAAACAACTAGAATTCATGGTGCCAAATATGAAATTTATCAGAATCAAACGAAAAATGAGACACAAGCTGTATTAAGTGTTTTTCTATCTTGTATTTAAGGAAAACTTTTAGAAGATGAATTAAAAGGAATCTCACCAATAAATGTATGTATTAATATTTTAAAAGAGCAAAGGTGTATCTTCCATTTAGCATAATGAATCCAGGACAAGGCCTTTACCGAGGGCTAAATCAATGATCCTGTGTTATAAGTTGGCGAACTTCCGAACTTGGCCTTTGAGTTCGGTTTGGTTTAGTTCGGTCCTGTTCGGAAGTGCCATGTTCAGCGAATTTCCATTCGGTTCAGCGGTTCGGTAACAGCCCTAGTTTTAGTGATCTCATTATTGACTCAGTTTTCTGTTTTGTTTTTGTTTTTTGTTCTGTTTTGTTGATAATGTGTCAAGAAAAAAAAAATGTTCATGTAGGTCCCAATGGAAAACTTCTTGGCGAAAGAGAGAGAGAGAGAGAGAGAGAGAGTGCAAGGAGGAGGGGGGAATAGAGAGATTTATTTAATTATATACAGCAATGCTGTACATATAACAGAAATTATGTAAATACTTGAATGGGGTGAGCATGTTCTTTCCAAAATTAATTATACTGCATCTATTATGTTTATATGTCTATCACATACATGTATTCTACATTCAAATTTAATTATACTGCATCTATTATGTTTTTTTTATGTCTATCACATACATGTACATGTATTCAACATTCAAATTATGTATGTTTAAAGAAGTAACACACACTGACTTACAAAAAATTATCTGAAACATGGATTGAGCCTGACCTCCTAAAAGGCCCCATCACCTTCTAGCATTTGATATAGATTCTTCTGGCACATAGTTGATGTAGATTTGATGACATGACTCATTTATCCCTGGGAGGATATAGGTTATAGAGATACCCATGTACGTGTAGCTCACCCTGCATGTATACAGAGAAAAAGGTCCCTTGAAGCTTGCTATCCTTGGAATTCATGCCACTTTGGGCAATGTGATTATGATATTCTATCTTGATGATCTTCAGAACTATTCCACTTATCACTTTTTTAATGAGTTATGGTGATATTTCAACATATGTACAATTTGCTTGAGAAGAGAATTTCATCTATTTTTTTTAAACATACCTGTATATTCTGAATAAAATGATGTATTGACAACAGTTAAACGATTGTTAGACATATATATATTTGATATTATTTGTGAATTAAATGTGTGAATTCATTACTGAAGAAATAATTCGTGAATAATTATTCTAAGTCAGTGTGGTCCATACCATGTATTTCGCAGAACTTATGACTGATATTTTGATGGCAGATTGAGGCAATTTGCTCCTGTTTGAGGGCAGTGAATAATGTACGAATGAATTGTTTTTATGTGAAATTTTGAATCCATTTTGATATTGATAGTACATGTTTCACAAATTCATACGACATGTACATTGTAGGAGCTGTAACAAACATTATGGCATGGAAAGATGTTTAATATACGTGTATCTTTAAAATCATACTTATAGCTTCATAATACATGCAGCATTGTCAAAATTCTAGTGGTTTGCATTGCAAATACTGTGCATGTATGCTATGTACATACAAGACAGATTTCTATGATGGGTTCATTTACCAGTACATGTACAAACTGGCCCCTGTTCCTAAAACCTGCTATCAGTACTAACAACTGCCACATTTCTATGACAAATTTAGTCTAAGCCAGTCAGATGCAAGGATTTCAGTAGCTTAGAACAGTTATTGCAACTTATTTACAAGTTTATGAAATGGTGCCCAGGTAGACGTACATTGTGAAAACAGTGAAGTTAACTCTTTGTAATTCTTGCATCTGTTATTTTCATCCTTGTATTGTTTTCTCCTCAGTTGTCAAGAATTGGGCTGTATATGAAGATGGAGCATTGGCATACCAACTACAGGAGGAAGAGAGTAAGTACACTCATAATCATATTCATAATCATAAAAACAGGGGCTGCGCCAGGGCATTTGATAGGGGGCTAGATGACCCATAGTGTAGGTGAGTTTCTTCATGTTTTAAATGATTAAAAAGGAGTATTAGATATTTGCATGGCCCAGTCCTCTTCTTTCACCATGCTCTTCTTTCTTCTTCCTCCTCTTCTTTCTTCCTTTTCTCCTTTTTTTTTTCTCTTTTTTTTTTTTTTTTGCTTGATCATTTGAAAAGTCATGCCCCCCCACATGCCCGAAGCACCGCCCCTGTCATAAGATTATCCCAATCTCCTATACCAGGAGGATAACTTTTGACATTATGCAACACCATTCATATTCATTCATGCATGTCAATATCATATATATATACAGAGAAAGGAGTGATGAATACTACAAATTTATCAGGACATAATCAGTTCTTGAGTAACTGATGGGAAAAGTTTCCCTTTTTTAAGAAACACGCTGTATTTAGCCTTGTCAGCTGTAGTATTTTGTTTTGATGTAAAAACATTCAGCTGTCAGTATTCTTTTTTACACCACTGATGAGATATGCACGTACACAAACTGTATGATACTACGATTGATGTATTGCTGTGTGAAAATACCATCTGCTTGGCTTACATGTAAATCAAACAACCCTGATCAGATTGTTGACATGATAAGTTGTAAAACTGCCAAACATACATGTATGCTAACATGAATGGCTTTTATTTGGATAATAGTCTGGAAAAGTCTTCAAAATATTTATTACTTTTAATTTCCAATATTACAATTCATTTTTTTCTTCACTCTTGTGGTGATTTTACAGTGGATTATATGAATTTGGGCTAGTCCAAAGTATACAGTGTAAATGGTCTGTTTGAAAGGACAACATGGTTGAACTACCGGGGAAACACAGATTAGCTTTTCAGTTTCAGTTTCAGTTTCAGTTTATTTTCATATTTCACGTAAATGATGATACATGCATGCAAGTGAGAAATAATACATAAATAATATGTGAATGACATCATAAATAAGATGATTCATGATACAAAGGGGGATATTGGAACATACAAAGATGTAGACCTTAATATATTCACCATGAGCTTAAGACAAATTAATTTAAAAAGTGAAATATTAGGGAATCTAATAAAAAGCTAAGCTTGTAATTAAAGATTCCCTAGAAGGTTTAAAGAAAAGTCTGTGATATTTGCATGTTATTTTGAGAGATCTATCGTTTAAAAAAAAAGTACAAAAAAGGGAAAAAAAAGAAGAAAAGGGCAAGGTAAACAAACAAACAAACAAAACACACACCTAAGGAACTAAGGGACTAAGGAGCCATCGCATAAGTATTAAGGAGGGATAGTTTTCATTTGCATTTAAATGTATACAATGAGCTACTATTCGTTAATTCTGTGGGGAGGTCATTCCGTAGTTTTGATCCTGTAAATATAATTGTATTGTGGGCTACTGCTGT
>CM057166.1:1514933-1533993 GCA_029962745.1 Echinometra lucunter | reverse complement strand
AAAAAAAACCCAAAGCTCTGCGGGCAATACTTGTGACATCCTACTTTGTGCTGACTTTATAAAAATTCGATTGGTCTGCACCTTTTTGCTGCAAGGCAGCATAAATTACAATTTTTGCCTTTGGTTTTTTTTTTTTCTTTAAAATTGAAAACCTTCTCAAAATACCATCCATTCATGTGCACCGTCACACAGAGGCTAACCATGGAGGTTCGCTGCTGCATCTTTGAACAAGCCTTAATAATTACGTTGGCTACGTAGTGAATAACCTTCAAATACCTTTAGTCTAGTGAGCATCTTACTGGCTTCCTCAGTCATCCTTGGCTGAAGCTCTGTGGCTTTCTTGGCTTGGTCTCGAGTAAAAGGAAACAGTTAAGGTCCCAAATGAAATACATCTGCTCAGTTATTAACATATTAAGTAATTCATTCTTTTTGTTGATGAACGGTGTATGTAGGCTCAGATACTAACAATACATCAAATAAGTAAATCCAAACTAGTATTCTAATAATTATCTCAAAAATATATAAACTGATTTGTATATGATGCAAAGGATATAGAAAATTTGCTTCAAGCTCCAGAAAGTAGATCTGTTGTTGAAGATTCTTGATGTATTCTGCTTCAAGATTGTCATAGTCAACTGCCTTGGTAGATTTCCTGGACATTTTGAAAGCAATAGTTATAGAGTATAAATGCATTCAATACAAGCAATAGATTTTCCATGTACTTCAACATTTGATATTTGCTCATCTTTTGCCTTTCTGTGAGATCTAATGTATTCGTTTTTCAATCTCATTAGAAATAAATTGAATTACATAAACAGTTAAAACTACTGGCACAAACAATCAAGCTGAAGGGTTTGAAGCAATTACAATCATTAGAAAGATATACATGTATTTTGTAGATTCAGGGGAGGAGAGGAATGATACAGACAAACAAGAAATGACAAAAGTGAGACAAAATCTTTTCAGTATTAATTTCTTCTTTATGAAAACAAACTCTTGCAAGTTTTGTTTTTGAAGAATTCCATTTTTTTTTAATAATCAAATTATGGGAATTGTACATTTAATGGAATGTTCATTTAGACAGGTTAATGATGAACTGGTTATTTTGATGTCCATAATTCATGTCTTGGTGGAAAAGAATGAAGAAAAAAAATTATTACACTGATCAGCGAATTTCATAAGCAAATGAAATGGAATTAACATAAAATGTTCTAAGAATTGAAAAAGAAAAAAAATTAAGATAGCATACATTGTTCCTGAGCCAGTTCCAAAATTGGCAGCAATGTTGGCTGATGACCTTTTTGTCAGACTCCCCATGCTGCCACTGCGTCGTAGAGTAGAACCACCTGTACCTGTTCCAGAAAAACTAGGTCCTATTGTTTATAAAAATAGGAAAGAAAAAAATGAAAACATATGTTTATCATTAATTCCAAAGCACTTTCTCTTTCAAAATGGAACACAGCATGAGAGTTATGATAGGATTACAGGAGCTATATTACTTTGGACATGGTTACAAGTGTTACAATAATCAATGAACGAAAATAATGACTGAAATACCATCGACTTGTATTCGGTGGTGTGTCTAAACTTTGTGGGTATCCATATTTCGCGCATAGGGCATTTAGAAGAGATTCCTAGACTCAAATAGCACCAATGGACAGAGAAACAAACCTAAGATGACCTTACGTTTGTTTTCTTTGAAAATGAGGAAGGGACTGTGAAAATACTGACAAAAAATTATTGGCAGATTTTTTTTATAGTCTATTATGGATTCTTTCTGAAGTCTAGACACGTGTGTGGCTGTAGACACTGCCTGTAGAAAACGATAAATATGAATGAAAATCATGAAATAGTTCTTTTTTGAGCTTCTTGTAAGGATTTTACACTAATCTACTAAAGACTGAAGTTTTGTGCAGAGAAATCATCACATTTTGTGTACATGTATCTGTGGTCACAAGCACAGCCAGGATTTCTTTTTGGGGGTTTGTTAGTGATTGTTAAAAGGGAGCAAAATAAGATTTAATATTCTCCAATAATCTCATCTCTAACTTTCACTTCCTACAGAACAAAGCCCAAGAATCAAGAAGGGTCAACGAGACAGACAAGTACACAAAAACTTCAAAGAACCTCATCCATTCAACATTGGCACTCTCTACCTCATCCATGCTTGAACTTCAAGCACACCACCTTCCACAATAAAACAGATTTTTTGTAGATAAGTATGTCATTCCTGCCACTACATCACAGGACTGGCTCAGTTGCAGAGGCTTGCGATGAAAATCATGAAATACCCAGATTTGAACATAAGGACATCATGCACAAAGAAGTAATTGGCAGAGGAGCCTTCTCTACTGTTTATGTTGGAAGATACAAATCATCCACTAATCGTGTGGTTCTCAAAGAGCTCTACTTTGATGAGTAGAGGATGGGAGCGAGAAGATGCTTGTCAAAGAAGCAAAATTGCTGAATCAAATGAAGTGTAGTGACCAAAAAATGTTTTTAACTTTTCAAAGTGATTTTTTTCCTTTTACACCACCCTACAGAATTTGGGATGTGGTCAATTTATGTCGTAGAATGCAAAACCTAATTACTTTTCATGGTCATGTGAGTGGTGTGTACATACCTCAAGGACAAAGTAGTTCTCTATAATGTTCATGTATTATGTAAAAGGTATAAATTCATGAAATTGTAATATTTTCTCATGCATATCACATTGTTTTTTTTTTACTATACAATTGATTAATAAAATTAATCTAGAAAGATATTTACTCTTACGTACAAAAGTAGTCCTTCCAGGATAAGGAGGTATATCAGGCAAGGCCCTGCTGGGCAATTTTACATAAGCGACATAGCGCCTTACACTCATCGCAGCCGTCGTGTCAGGTCCCTGAGTTGCATGACAGATTGGCCTGTTTACAGTTATATACTAGGTATGTAAATTAATATAGATTTTTCTTTGCTATCAGATAAATTATATAGGAATGATAATGATATATAAAAGTTATCTTAAGAATGAAAGTTTTGTTTTATAGCTTACATGTAACTTGAATGTGTAGTGTCAAGATACACACTGTTTTACATTTTGAGTGTGCCACTAATTATAATTCACACTGCATAACTTTTGAAGCAAGAAATACATACTTCAGATTAACAGTTATACAATAAAACTGAATTGTATAGTACATTTTATTAAACATGCAGGTGATATTCAATCACTTTGTAATGAGATGTTTTATTCACCTTACGATGAAACGTACGTAAGCGTGTAATTTTGTTTACCTTTTTGGAGTGATGTGTAGCGTAGTCTTAAGCATCAGACCCAACTGATTTATAATGTGGATTTTTTAACAAATATTGTTGAAATTCATAGTAGATAGTTTTTGTCTACTAGAGCCACTGAGGCTGAGGTGTGTTGAACGGGCTGCAGAACTGTTTTAATTATCCCCTGGTTGACAGTAGTCTAGGGTGAGTTGAGTTTTGATGATTTATGCTACCACAAATAATTGGAATATTTGATGCCATGCATGTACTTTCTCCTTCCTAGGAATATAAGGCTTGGATTTAAAGATGTTGTTGGAATTCTATGTATTTTCACTTTTTTATTTTAAGAAATTGAAAATTAATATTTGATACTGAATCTGAAACTGCACTTTTTGCACAGAATCCTGAGCAGTTTTGATTCAATGATGTATAATTTCATGTCATGATCATGTACTCATGAAAGCTTTTTGATTTATCTTCTGTACAATGCAGGGGTTTCTGTTTCCGTTTCTTTTGCTCCAAATAAACAACCCAACTCAACTGCATTTTCTGTCTCCAATATTCTTCTTGGCGTCACTCTGGTCGATCACCTTATGTTAAATGGTGGTGGTGAAACAGCCCCCAACAGAAGCATGAACAAGTAGTATGCTTTTTGGGCCTGTTCTTGTCACCCCATCCCAAGCACTTATGTTGGAATGTATTAGTTTCTCCTTCAAACCTTTTGGCAGAGAACAGTCAACTGCCTGAAGAAGTTACTGAAACTTTGAAAGAAGTTTTGACTTATGAACTGCCTGGCTATCAACACCTCATACCAATAATCGCAGATCAAATAGCGAAAGGTTTTAATAGCTATGCTCAAGCAAAAATGAAAGTTCAAATAAAAAATATGATACTCTGTCCAAATGATAGAAAAGATGTGCATTAAGAAATATTTGGCTTTGGAATAGAAAAAAACTGCCAGTAAATGTGTTAAAATTCAGGATAAATGTCGAATAAATTCAGCTGTTTTGCCATAGACGAAAAATCACTTCCTAGTTATAATTAATTCATGCGGCTCCGTACGCGT
This sequence comes from Echinometra lucunter, assembly GCA_029962745.1. NCBI lineage: Eukaryota > Metazoa > Echinodermata > Echinoidea > Camarodonta > Echinometridae > Echinometra > Echinometra lucunter. The sequence goes on along the minus strand of CM057166.1, from coordinate 1,529,666 downwards.
CCTTGGTGGCCATTGTTGTGCTTCGAATTAATTAAAATTGCCTAGTCTCGCTACAATGCACAATTGTATTCCAGTGCATGGAGAAACACATCACACATGTATTGCCGTGGGGTTGCAGTCACTTACTTTTCTGTAAACGCAGATCACCAAATGAGTACACCAAAACACTCTCCAAATATGAGAATTCGAATGAAATAACACTGGCTTTTAAGTCTGTCCTGGACCTTGGCCAAAAGGCAAACCCGGAGAATAGGGGACCGGACGCACGCACATATTTATTTGTGTGCAAACAAATGCAGCCGGGCAGCGGCGGAGTCGGCGGCGAGCGCGGGGGATAATCTGCACAAGATTTCATGGATGAAACATTTGTGAGTTTGAGAACATTTCTGGCAAAAATCAAAATAATTTTTACCACATAATCACACATTTGAAAGCCGAGAGGACAATGTAATGGATTAGAACATAATTACCTGATTAAAACATATTTTAGTCATTTTGAACTTGATTATGGACTTGTCACATACCCTGACTTTCGGCTGTTACTGCCGATCTCTGCACAGTAGTACAAATGGCATGCGCGCGCGTTCCCGTCCCCTATTCTACGTCTCCGGGTTTGCCGGCCATAATATGGAAAAAAAAACTGGGAAGAATCAACTCACGGTCGCTCCCGACGTCGACATGTGGACACTATGTAAACATAAACACCCTATATCGCTAGCGCTAGCTAGCTGTGTGTGAAAACCCCAAACCTGTGTGTGAAAATGTGTGTTCTAGCCCCTTTCTAGCACTTCCCACATAAGATGAAATCAGCTGCAAACCATCCATTCCATGCTCGTTTTATCTGGGTCGGAATTTGGTCATTCATAACGCGATTCATATTTAGCAGCCGACCTTCTTAGATTTGGAGAAGATGAAGAAGGAAAGGGCCCCGGGAGAGAGATGATGAGTGTGTGTGGGCGTGTGTGCGTGTCTTGTAAACACAAATTCTGGTATGTTATGATATGATATACAACGTACGATATGATCATATGATATATGATTAAACAAAAAATGTTGATGTGGAGCTGACCATTCAATGATTTGAAATTGTGAATTTCTCATTGTGCTTTCATATCTTCTTCATCTAAGAACTCGTACTCATTGCCTGCCTCAATTTCACTTTGTCAACATACATTTGAATTGTGTCCATGACATACAACTCCGCACCCCTCCACTCTATATGAACCTTACTTTTTCTCCTTTCTCTTCTCTCAATCCCCCCCCCCCACACCCCCTCTCGACCTCTCTCTCTCTCCCAAGCCTTCTCGACCTCTCTCTCTCTCGACCTCTCTATCATACATGTATACTTACTCTCTTTCTCGTCAGGATTCATGTTACCCTGTAATATCACTGTGAGAAAAGTATCGTGATGTTACTGACCTCCCATAGACTGTTTGATTTATGTTTGGAAACAACGAAATAAGCCAGACATGTTTTGGCACCGAGGAGTCTGTTGTTTTGAAACTCTTGACCCAGAATGATTTACGACCACATCGGTCTGCTTTGAAGTTGTCATTTTCACACACTAGTCTTTCTTGCTAATGTTCTGCAACTACTGGCTGGACTATCAGACCAATGAAGAGAAGGAATTTAATAGGGAAGGCATCTCATTGGTTAATCCCCCAACAGTCACGCCTTTAGAAACCCAACAATTTCTCTTGACCAATCGGGAGTCTTGTGATTCTGAGTTGTGAACAACTCTGCCCCTCCCGCCCATACTTTTCTCCGCATGTACATTTAGCAGGTGTGTACTGTGAATTGTCAACGTTTCAGTTGGGAAGGTGGGGTGAAATTTGACACGCACATGATTAGCTACGTTTATGTTGACGAAAATAGTTATTGAAAATTGAAATAAAAACGATCATCACATTTTCAGAACACTTTTTATTTTAAACCTTCGACAGGGCAAGAACTCATCGCCCTGCCCCCTCCACATGTAAACATTTAACATGTATTAGTCAAGATAAATTTCCTTTAGTGATCCATGAGTGTGGGCACAGGCAGGGATTGACCCTGCAAAATCAAAGCCCACACACCCAGACGACGGCAAAGTAGCCTTGGGACTTGAAATAAGACTAGCAGGACGCAATCGATGAATGATGCAGACATTCTTGAAAACACGTGTTTTGCATGACATTTGGCAATATGATCATGAATGAACATGCTATCACACAGCATTGAAGCACCCGCGGGTTCGCACAATAGGGACCTTTTGATCACTTTTTAAAATTAGCATAGAACACAAAGGAGTATCGCAGAGAAACCAAATCTTGCCCAATTCTGGATTTGCAAGCTTCATTTTGAGTCTTGAATTTCATATGTGTGCATCGTTGAGAATAGAAAAAATGATTGTGTAAGACATTGAAAACACTTCAAGTGCAGGTTAGTTGATGATTCTATAGAGTTACCGATGGTTTGGGGTGTGAAATATTAGTTTGGTGAAAAAGTAAGTGAAAAAATGTGAGCTGAAATTTCAATTGTCCATGTTTGAAATGGAATAAAACAAAAGTTAGCATATATTTTCATTATATTTCATGCATCACACTCCGGCAAATTTATTTCTCTGTTGACACAGTTGTGAAAGACTTATGCACTGTTCGCGTGTAGTTCAGAAATACCCTGTAATTTGACCCTTCATTTTGCCGACCTAAACCCGTAACCTGATGCGCTGTGTAGAAAAATGAACTGACTAAAAAATTGCGCCCTCTCTCATCGATGTACATACCTAGTTTTAAGTTTCTTCATGATGCTGGTGTTGTTCATCGAGACCTGAAACCTGCCACATCTTGGTATCGGCATTATCATAAAATAGGAAACCACCATTCACTTTGTAGTTGTACAGCAGCGCTTTATTCAGTCACACGCATCGGTTTCCTATTTCCACCTCCATTCTCTTTCGTGTCTTTGTACACAAGTGTGTGCGTCAAATGAACGAGTGCTTTCCTAAACCACGATATGGCCTTGGTATCTAATGAGCATTATCAAGACTGTGATGATGAAGCACTGTAGATAAAGTGGAAAACTAAACCCATCATACATGTCATATGCAAACTGACTGACTTTGGTGAAAGTCGACCAAACATCATGCGTGCATACAAACTAATCTACTGTCACTAGGCCCTAGTGTCAGTCATGTCAGTTGTCACAAAAAAAGATTATCACTAACAGTTAGAAGTCTAAATTACTACTTTGCTAAATTTCATACCTCTCGAAGACCTGGTTGGACTTTTGAATCTGGCCATACTTGAAATCGACGTCATCTTTGGAGAGAATTCCAACAAAGTATAGCAGAAAAATGCTATTCTCCGCCCGAAAAGCGTTACTGGCAACGCGAATATCCAAGGAGAGGTCAAAGGTCAAAGTTTGTGGGAGGGACTGATTTTCTCGATCACGGGCTCCGGATTGACCACTTTTGGGCGGAAATGGCTTTCCTACAGGTAATTTCGATTAAGATATTATAATTCAATTATATTGTAGAGTTATTTCATACTATTTACAATAAAAATGGGTCTTTATCAATATGAAATATTATGTTCAATTTTTTAGTAGATTAGCCTACTTCAGCCCCATTCGTATTAAATCGTGTAGGTTGGTTGTCATTGTGTGTTCTGCATTGATTTGACTTTGTACTTCTAAAGACGTGGCAATAATTTAAAGACAGGAATATCACGGGGCAAAATTTATTAATCATAGGCATAGTAATAGTTATAGAGACATGTGGTAGTCATGGAATTTCCATATCTAGACTTGCAGCTGTGATTCCAAGAATTTATTCATATTATTATTACAGTATATTGTCGTGTAAAAGGGGATCGACTCGTACCTCACGATTATCACATTTTTTTTTTCAATTTAATTGATAACAACAACAAAAATTGATAATCTTGAGGCATAACTGTGTAGATTACAATAAAACACACTCATTATTAGACTTTTTAATCTCATTTTCTGTCAATTTTTTTAATGATTTTTTTTTTCGCTTCATGCTTTTAAAAAAATGTTTTCTTATTTGTTTGAATGTCTGTCTTCTCTTGTTCATCCTTTTATTGTTACATTTGTTTTTTTTTTTCTTCTCTGGTTTGCTTTATTATTTTTTCTGATTTGAAAATATTTTTGTAAAGTTAACTCTCTGTTCTCTTCTTTCTACTATCTAGTCTACTTAACTTCTTTGTTAGCTTCTTTTTCTTTTCTTCATGTTTTTCTTTTCTTAAATTCATAATTATGAATTTAAGATAGCTTGCAAACCTATTTCAGTATTTTCCTTTTGGAATTCTATTTCATGAAATAATTCTATTTCCTGCTTTGGTGTATCTTTAATTCAGTACTGCAATTCAAAAAAAAAAAAAATGGAAGTAAGTAAAATGAGGGAAAAGGGGGAAATAGGAAAGAAACAGTAATGCAGAAAAAAAGGGAAAAGAAATATAGGAAAAAGGAGTTGCTATATTCCAAAGATAGTAAGAATTTGACTTATGATTATCTTTAGGATAATTAAGCTATATTTACCAATTGCTTTGAAAAGGTTCTACAAATTAATGCCTTTATAAAAATTTAATTGATCTTCTGACATGTAGTAAAAATCAATGTTGTATGTATTGCTTAAAGACCTAAAATCTAGGTATTAAGTAAATAATGTCTCCTACATTTGTAGATTAGACTTCTCCCTTTTTTCTAATCATCTGTGTGATTTCTTTTTGAATGGATTTAATTTTTTGATTTTTTGTTTTGTTTTTGTCAGTGGAGAAGATTCAACTTCTTTGACAAGGAGATTGTGAAGTATCCTGACAGCACTGAGATCTTTGCAAAGCTAAAGGTAAGATTTTATTATAAAGTAATGAATTTCAAAAGTCTTAATGTCATATGCAAGGATTTGTTCAAGTTGATCTTATATGATTGATTTTTAAAAAATGATGTAAAGATTGATAATTGGTACTTGTTAATAATTCAAATTTTTATTTGTAGTTGCATGTTTTTCTCTAAATCTAAGGATTCGTAACAATTTAGTAGACAGTCATGCATTTCGTCAGATGTTTTTGCTTTTAAAGTAGTTGCTCAGCAGCAATCTTAGAATCAAAACAAAGATGTTACACAGTTCTTTCCACCTCAAACTGAATATTCAGCACATGAAAGGCAAAAATACATTTGATGCTGGGTTACGGGATATAATGTCACACAGGTATGCACAAGAGTAAAACCAGTGAGGGAGCTCTGTTTACGTGACAAGTGTGCACTGTGATTGTTGTGCGGGAAGCGTTGTAGTAGTAGTAGTAGTAGTAGTAGTAGTAGTAGTAGTAGTAGTAGTAGTAGTGTAGTAGTACCAGTACTACCAGTAGTATAATTATTATTTATTGCTTAAATCTCTTTGTGCACAGGAAATTGACATCACAGCATGTGCAAGTGGGCGTGGTCAGGTAACGCTAGGTGATTCAGAAGGCAACCTGTTGTTCCTGGACAGGAACCTGGAGCTGGAAGGTTTCAAGGCCTACGAGCTGAGAGTGACTCACATACACCAACTCAAGCAGCACAACATCATCTTCACTATAGGGGTAAGAGAAAGCAGAAGAAATGAGAGAGACAGTGGAGGGTCAGAGAGGAGGAGGATAAGGCTTGGTTTTTTTTAGTGTTCAGATGTGGTGCAGCAAGCCACTCCATTTATTCATTTCATCTTCATTTAGGTTTTATTTCCACATTATCTGCAATGATACAAGTCTTTTCCATATTATAACAAAATATAATAGATGCATGGAGGGAGATTACTGCGTAACAGAAATGTGGAGGAAACCTTAGAAGCAAATGCTTGTAGATAAGGTTCCCTTTTGACAGACTCTGTTAGATACCTATCTTAAACAAACACACGTGACAAACAAAGATGAAAAGTAAATAAAACAGCGCAATAAAACAAGAGAAAAGGAAGCATGACAAGACAATTGGACAGAAGGAGAGGAGTGAAAAATATGCCTCTTGCCTCCGCAGTTTTTTTTTTCTTTGGTCGCCTCATATCCCATGCACTTTCTACATAAAAAAACACAGAGGCTTTTGCGTCATATCTGAACAAGCCTTGAGAGGGAAGGAGAGACGGATGTGGTAGAGAAAGAGATGGGAATGAATGGAGAGGGGCCGAGATAAGAGTAGAGAATGAAGGGATGAGGAGGTGCTAGAGATCCAAGGAGGTAGATCAGAAAGGAAGAAAGGAGAGAGAGATAGAGGGAGAGAGAGAGAGAAGAAGAAGGAGAATGACGAGATGGAATGATGGGAGGAGAAGGGGTAAGAAGAGACGGATGTGGTAGAGAAAGAGATGGGAATGAATGGAGAGGGGCAGAGATAAGAGTAGAGAATGAAGGGATGAGGAGGTGTTAGAGATCCAAGGAGGTAGATCAGAAAGGAAGAAAGGAGAGAGATATAGAGAGAGAGAGAGAAGAAGAAGGAGAATGACGAGATGGAATGATGGGAGGAGAAGGGGTAAGAAGAGACGGATGTGGTAGAGAAAGAGATGGGAATGAATGGAGAGGGGCAGAGATAAGAGTAGAGAGTGAAGGGATGAGGAGGTGTTAGAGATCCAAGGAGGTAGATCAGAAAGGAAGAAAGGAGAGAGAGATAGAGGGAGAGAGAGAGAAGAAGAAGGAGAATGACGAGATGGAATGATGGGAGGAGAAGGGGTAAGAAGAGACGGATGTGGTAGAGAAAGAGATGGGAATGAATGGAGAGGGGCAGAGATAAGAGTAGAGAGTGGAGGGATGAGGAGGTGCTAGAGATTCAAGGAGGCATATCAGAAAGGAAGAAAGGAGAGAGAGAGATAGAGGGAGAGAGAGAGAAGAAGAAGGAGAATGATGAGATGGAATGATGGGAGAAGAATGGGTAAGAAGGGCAGGGTGATTAAAAGCAGAGATGAGAAGACATAGTTGGGAAATGTGGGAAGGAGGAGATGTGCTCCATAGTGTATTAAAGAAGAGGTTTAAGAGTTTAGAGTGTACCACTCACCTGGAAAAAACACAAATGGGTAAAGCTAGTAGCAATGTGTATGAAATAGATCCCCAATTTTATGCGGCATTTTAAGGGTTAATAGTTAAGGAGTTTAAAGAAAATTAAGGATAATATAAAAACAGCATAAACATCCTAAGTCATGCTGTGTGTTGACTACATGTAGTCTACCTCACTGATTGCTTTTATGTTATTTGATAATATATTTGAACTTGCACTATCTCTTTAGAGAAGTAATATTCAAAGCTTATGTTTGAGTATAGTCTAGTGACATTGAATCATTGATGTATGGAGCAAAATGTCTTTTGGTAATTGCTACACTTAAAGAAACTGCATAGATTGATACAAAGATATTTTTGGGTGTTATCTGCAGTATACTAAATTTCAGGGTCCCACAGTGTTAGTTTTAATATATTTTTGATGAAACATAGGGAAATACATGTTTTGTGGATTGCAGCAGACATTGTTTTATACATTTGTGAAATTATGGTAATAATGTAGATTTTCCATAATGTTAGTTTTTGTGTGCATTTCTTTTACATTTATAGCAAGATGAAGCTGGCATCAACCCCGTCATCAAAGTCTGGAATCTGGATAAGGTACAGTATTAGAAGTCATTTTTTGTATTTAAAAGAATAAAATTATATCCCTTTAGAATTAAGATGAATTCCTTCTCGCAATGTTTTAGCATTGATAGGAATTGAATACCTAAATCATTTTTTGTTTGCAAAGCGATAAGTGGTATGATGATTTACAGGTTGTACTTTGTAATTACTATGATATGCTATAATATTCCAAACACTTCATACATGAAAACTAATGATTCCATGAAGATTTACAAGAGACCCATATTGTATTCCAATTGAAGTTGATTTCTTCAGTTTTACAACTAGACCTGTTGTCTATTTTCATTAATCTCAAGAGTTAAGGGTCAAGGAAATTGGGTAGTAGTTGATGGAATGATGCAAGAAAATGATTTGCAAACCATTTATTTCATTTTCTTCTATCTATAATGTAGCGTGATAAGTCCAACAACCCATCATGCAGCAGGATAACCCGTGCATTGCCAGGGAGCAATGTAACAGCCAACGTGACGGCCATAGCAGTCAGCGAGAACCTTAACATGATGGCCATAGGATTCCAAGATGGAACTGTGACACTCTTCAAGGGTGATGTTACTAGGGATAGGTAAACACAGATGATGATTGATGACAATGATAACGTTGATGGTGATCAGGATGATGACTAATGTTGATGGTGATGATGATGGTGACGACAATTGATCATGGTAATGTTGATGGTGATGATGATGATGACCAATGTTGATGATGATGAAAACGATGATGATGATGATAATGTTGATGGTGATGATAATGTTGATGGTTACAATGATGATTATGAAGAGGATGACGATTATTGATGATGATAATGATAATGAAGAGGATGATGATATTGATGGAGATGTTAGTATTGAGGAGGAGGAGGAGAAAGCTGCTGATGATAATGGTAATATTACTGTTGATCACAATGATAATGATAATCATGTTGGTCATAAAAATTGGGGATCTCTGATGTGAAGAAATCAATGGGGATTTATAGTTATGAGGGTAGTGATATTGGTATCGGACCATCCATGGTGTTTTTTCATGGTGAATTTTTATTAAAGACATTGGTTAACATTGTTATGATTTTAAAAAATCTTGTTTTGTTACTTGAAAATGGGATAAACATAAGGGTTATAGTGTAATAATACCAGTCTGAAAGTTTCAAAGTATAATATCCACAGGAAGTATTTTTAAATATCAAAAATGTGAACCAATGTTTGAAAAATATACGAGGGTCGGTTGCACAGAATAGACATAAGGAGTGCGCATGCGTGTATGACTCACCTTACCGTACTCTGTGTATTGGCGTATAACGCTGCGGGAGGCACATAACGGCATTTTCAAATTCAAGCAAAGTGGTCCTCTTAGTGATTGTCTCGTGGGACGAAGTATAATAAAATCGTTGTTTGCGTCTAACTTACACTTTTCCATTCCAAATTATGGTTGGTTTCAGGGTTTTTTGAGTACAAATGCAAGTACTCATACACATGTTTCATCTTAGTTTGAGAATTTTTAAATCAGCTACTCACAAAGTTAGCCAATGCCTTTAAGATTCGTGGAATTCAATTTTCTGTCCTTGTTGTTAATGTTACATACTGTGTGTTTCTATGTTCTTATGTTTTTATGTTCTGTATCCAGTGTAACTCTTTCTTGCCTAAGGCTCATGAAGTGTATTCTAATATTGAAAGTACCTACCTTATAAGAGAATAACAGATTTTCTTCATATATCATATTTAACCCATTCGTGACTGGAATTATTTAAAGCCTAATTTGATCAGCTTTTATTCTTCAAATTGGCAACACCAACATTTTTATTTTATTGCTACATTTTTCTTGTAAAACGTCATGTATCTGAAATGAATATAAATTGACAAATTATGATGAGAAGTCAAAAAGTTGCCAATTTGCAGGGGAAAACGGTGATTTTAAACTTTCTATCACATTGCCAACTTAAGGATTTTAATGCTTATTTTCCTTTTAAAAATTTTCAGCATCAAACAACAAATATTGACGCAACCAAAATGGGCACAGTTTGTGTAGAATTTTTTGCTCTTTCTGCTCATGTATTTGGTATGATTTTTAGGACTTTGCATCAAAAGATATTAGGCCAAACCACAAAATGTGGACCTCTGTCACAAATGGGTTAAGAGGGGAAACCTTGCTGTTACCAGCCACTACTCTAATAGTAAGTTGAGCTGCTCACTTACTATTTATGCTCTTTTTTTCTACCCATTCAATATTACAGACACAGTAAGTCACCCAAGGTGGTGCACAAGGGTCGTTCGCAGGTGACGGGTCTGGCATTCAGACACACCCCACGCAGTAACGTTCTATTCATATCCACAGAAGATTCTGTCATTGCATGTCATATCGGCACCAAGGATGTCCGCACAGTGAGTATTGCACAGTGGGTGATAGATATATTTTTGTTAAAGTTTGTGGGAATGGTGATGGTGATTATTAGACAAATTTGTAGTCATTAGTTGTATATGTAATATTGTCATCAAACATGTCTTTGTGGTGAGTATAACAAAGTTAAAATGGCAATGTACTTTCAAAGGCCATAAATGGTTGCTCCTTAGTTAAGTCAACAAATCTTGAGATCAATGTACAGTGCTCTGAAGAAGGGTTCCACACTAACCTTTTCTGTAGGGGTCCGCATTGAAACATCAGGGCCTGCATGCATTGAGCCCTGTTGATATTTTTAAATTCTTGGTGTCCAGACCAAAATTTTAAGGGCTCCAAGTGTCATGGTACTTGTTCGTGTTGAGTTGAGCCATGCCTTAAGTACAATAGATTAAACTGACCTACATATTTACATTTAAATTTAAATCAAAATTATTTTGGAATAAAATTACGTATAGATCATAATTATAAATTGTTTATATTTGCATATCATAATTAATTTTGTTAAAAAGTCACAGGCAACCATGATACTTTATTCTGTTTGAATTAGTTATGATCTTAAGTTTTGGTTGCTTTTTTTTTTGCCTTTAGGAAATTCTTGACCACCATGGCTGTTTACCTCATTGTGCAGTTATTAGTGATGCCACACAAGATCACCAGTTTGTCATCGGCAGAAACGATGTAAGTGATATTTGTCCGAAAATTCGTCCTGTGGTTCATTATGTACACGTAAGATTTCATAGCTAAGGAAGCATTCACCACTTTCTGTGTTATGGAGAAGAGAAGCAAATTCCATGTTTCCCTCTCTTATTGAAATAATTAGCATTTTAAAGTGATTACACAATGGTAAACATTTTTTTGAGATATGATCGAGAATATAATTATAAGGAGAATAACATTAAAAATATGATGATTTTCAATCGAAATCAATGCATTTTGGCTAATTTTCTCATAAAAAGTAAAACAATTTGAGTGTGAGGTATGACGTCAAAGTGGGTACCCAGCTTCGCGCATTGTAGTTGTGCTGCGCGCTAGACTGTACAATATGTATTATACCTTGCGCGCATTATGCTAGAAGTGCGCGACAAGGTACCCACTTTGATGTCATTTTGACGTCAAAGTGGGTACCTAGTTGAAACTTGGTCACAGCTGAGGGGTCAAAAATATCCTGAAATCTTACCACATTTGGGTGTTTCCTTGGCAACACGACTTTTTAAAAAACTTTAGGCAGATGATTTTCTGCTAATAAAATCACGCTCTTTCAAATGAACTAACCTTGTTTCAGCATTGGGTGCCCCCTTTAAAAGCACTGGGATTGATATTTTTTTTTAATTGCTAAATTCCATGCTTGAATACTGCTTTGGCTGAAATTATCCAGGTAGTCATAATTTCACTGCCTTTTAGTTTTGCATTTATTCCTTCACAAATATTAATGCACAGGTTATATTAACCCTCTGAATCCGAAAGGTAAGAAAACCGCCCGCGCGCAGAACCTGCATATACCCGAAAGGCCGGTTTTCCAGCCAGAACTCATGTGACTTTGATAATGTGACTTTTAACTGTCAGGTGACCTTATACATGCATAAATGATGCCATCTCATGATACAATACGGTGTGGAGAGATCCAGCCTAGCAATACGGCTTGGATTTGGAAGTTTTGGACGACAAAAATGGCAAAAAATACTGCTCTGCAGATCGAGGATTCTTGTGCGATTATCTGAGGTGAAACATCTGCTGATTATGATGAAGCTATTGATAAGTTTTATTGTAGTCAAAGCAGTGATTTTGAAGATGAAACGGACACAGAAAATGAATTATCTGCTGTACAAGAAGGTGCACAAGGGTACCAGCGGGGAAAATAACAGCTGGGATGCTGGTTAGGGCTGGAATAGGTGATCATGTTCGTGGTCGTCGAAGTAAACAAAGCCAAGGGGGCGTGTCACAGTCAGTGAATGTAGAAATGATTTTTATAACTAAAATTACTATTGTTGATTATCATCATTATTATTCATTAGTACCAAGGCAAATTGAACATAAAAACAATTCATCTTACATAGTAGGCCTATTAGCAATGTATTCAGTCATTTACTTAGCAAAATATGCTTTATGTGTGCAAATAATTCAGGGTGAGGGTCACGACCGTCCCAAGTAATTCAGGGTTGAAAGGGTTAATGTCAATTTGAATGAGAGAAAGTCACATTACACTCTGATCTATAAGCATACATGTACAGTTTACCGCAAAATCATTTTATGTTTTGTTTTAGGATTTTTGTTTGTTAGATTTGAAAGAAATAAAAATTATCTTTGATCTGTTGTTAGGCGGTGTACTTCTACCAGCCTGATGGGCGTGGCCCATGCCTGGCATTCGAAGGGCGGAAGACCATACTCCATTATTTCCGAGGGTACCTGGTTGTGGTTACAAAGGACAACAAGACCATACCAAGACAGATTGCAGGGTGAGAAATAAACAGATAGACAGATAGATCAGCAGGAAGATAACAGAAAGAAAGAGAGAAGATAAATGGCTACATAGATAGATAGAGGGCATAAGTACTGAATAGATCAGTGGACTGGCAGATGCAATGTACAGAGAGAGAGAGAGAGAGGGAGGGAGCGGGAGGGGATATATGTGTTTATATGTGGATAAGTAGGTAGATAGATACATAGATACATGTAGATAGATAGATGGATAGATAAATAAATACCGTAGATGGATACTCCATACAGGGAGTAGGTTTGGATTGTTATGGATTAAAAGTAAACATGCATATTTTGAGATATATACGTGTAGATAGGTTGATGTTTATTTCTTCACACATATGATAGAAATTATTCAGGAGAGATAACATATCTGAATAAAAGAGAGCAAGTAGTACTTTGCTTAGTATTGAATGTTAATGAGATTCATTCCTTCATACAGGATGTTAAAGGCTCATTCAGATATCCAGCAGCAAATCCCCACTTTTTTGTTTTTACATCTCCACTTATGATAATGAGATGCACATTAATGTGTCAGTAATAGTTCACACTCAAAGAAACGAGAGTCTCGCCAAAATTTTCACTAAATTTATGAGAATTTGACTGGTCAACATCTTTTTGCCACCAGGAGGCAAAAAAAAAAAGCCTTTTGCCTCAGTGGGTTTTTTTCTCTCTCTTTTTTTTTTTCTCTCTTTTTTTGTTTTTTTCCTCCTCAGATACCATTCATTCACACGCAAAAACTCTGGGGGATTGCCGAGTCATATGTGAACAAGCTTAATTCTGAATTGGCTCTTCTTTTTTCTGTAGGTTCCTTACAATTGACATTATCATAATCCCTTCTTCATCTTTGTATCATACAGGGAAGGCGTATCCAGAGTGATGGACACAGTGACTGTCTATGACATCCAGAATAAGTTTATTGGTAAGGTCAAGGTCTAATCCCCCACCCCCCCCCCCCCATCCCCCACCCCTATTTGTACATGCCGGGGACTATGACTGGTAGTATGGTATGAATATGGTATAAAGGGTATTGATGAGCACTGAAAGACGTTGACTGGTTGTTTATGCATCCATCTGCTTCTGGGACCTTGCCTCAGGGATAACTGGATGTCCAGTCTTGAAAATTTATATGACAGTGTAACTATTGATGAGACCATGTGGGATATCAAATGTCTCAAATTACCAATCAATAACAAAATTATGTTGGCTGAGTCTTTCATTTCTACATATGTGAACAGTTCAAGTGAATCAATTATTATTCATTATCATTAATCTCTCCTCCAGCTTATTCTGCACCAGTCCCCGAAGTGCTCGACATCATTCAAGAGTGGGGCTCCCTCTATGTGCTCGGTGGAGACAGGAAAGTAAGTACACCAGTACTCTGTTTTCAGTGTTCTTACAGTGAGGTCATTTCATGAGAAAGTTTTTCCTCCCTCTTCATGGACGTTGCGTCAGATGTGACTAGACATTATAAGTTTATTGATATTTAAACATCTCTGCAGTTTTTAGCCTTGTTGATTTATATCTGTAATTTGTTGCTTGAAACTTTTCACATGTAAACTTTAGTTTACTAGCTATATCAATGGAGGCATTTATAATCAAATTCTTTTAGCTATCATTATCACTGTATGCATATTTTCACTATTTAAAAATGGTTGGGACACATATTGCATCATGGAAGCATACCGGTAATGATTAGATTCATAGAAGGTTGTCTGTGTGGAGAGAAGTCTAAATGAAGACCTCATAAATGGTTCTTTGATGCTGTCATAAGAGACTGGAGTAGCAGGCTAAAGTGAAATGTAGCGACTGACAGTAGCCTTTGAAAGACATCATTTGTGACCCTCCACCACAAAATAACCAATAAGTTGCAATGGAGTTTTTTAAGTACACAGCTAAAATAGTGAGGTTGTGGTCGAAAAGTTGATTTTTATAATTTTCTGGTATTTCATCTGTTAATCTACCATCTTTCCAGCTTTGGGGCCCATCTGCAATGTAGAAATGTGCTTTTATTATTTTTCTATGATTTGAAATTACCATGGGGGGGGGGGCGGTATGACAGCATGCTGGGTGAAAATCTACACATTGAAATGTGTACACAACTCAGTAATTATTCTGCCTTTCAAAATCTAGCAATCTTAGCAACTAGTACAAGATTGAGCGTAATCTGATAATCCCTTCAGAGTCAATACTAAAGAGTTTTCATTCAGCCTTTTAATGAGACAGACAA
>CM057166.1:1486573-1514433 GCA_029962745.1 Echinometra lucunter | reverse complement strand
TTGGGTTTGAGTTTTCAGCAATTCTGTTCTCTTTTCTTCCAAAGCCAGCTGGGTAGCTCTCAAAGTATCTGATTTTTGTTGGACCTGAAATGAGAAATACAAAAACCTTGCATAATCACTTGATTTCTTGCAAGGCTAATTGTTTAAACAAAAGATACTAGTGAATAAATAACAAACTAGATGAATCCTCGACCGTACGCGGTCAAAATTTATTCCTCTGCCTATGGGAGATCAGAAGTATATCACTTTTAATTATGGGAAATGTAAAAGGATACATTTAGAGTAAAAAAATGGAAAAATGGTTCTATATAAATGACAATGTGTCTGCCATATTAAGAGTTGGTTCTGAAATTATCGCGAGAATGAGCAATTTTTCATGCATACAATGACATGTATGATGACATGTATGCATAATGTATGCAAGACCTTTGACCTTGTGATCCCAAAATTTAATAAGATCATTGTTCCTCCCACATGCATACACAACTTACGTTTGAAGTTGATCCCTAACATGGTTATTAAGTTATTGTGAGAACGAGCCATTTTCATGTATATAATGACCTCTACAACCTTTGACCTTGAACCTCGTGACCCCAAAATCTAATCAGATCTTTGCCCTTCCCATAAACATACATGAACCAAGTTTGAAGTTGATCTGTCAAATGGTTCTAAAGTTAGCGCGAGAACAAAAACGGGACTGACGGACAGACGTACGGACGGATGTACAACCCGAAAACATAATGTCTCCGGCACCCAGCTTCGGTGGGTGGAGGCATAAAAATGAAAACAAATACAAAAACAAGAACAAGGACAAAACACTGTATCTTTGTTTTATTTTGTTCTGCTTTTATTCATAATAAGCAGATGGTCTGGACAATGCATGTACATCTACATTGACAAATGGCATTTTCAAGTTATATTTTTCTGGTAATGCTTGATGCTGTGGTTCTTACAAATCAATTTTTTTTCAATTCTATATTGCTCAAAGATTTGAACTTTTATCTACTTATGAATTTATGAATTTATTTTTATTTTCATACATATATTTATTTACTTTTCCTTGATTTATTTAATCATTCATTTATCTATCAAAGCTTCAAAACCTCAAGGAATATGTCAATTTTTATGAACTACTTCATCAACCTTTTGCAAATACTTTCTATACAGATTCCCTCACATTGTAATCACATGATCAGAACTCAAGTTTATCTTTAAATATATGTCTGTCTATCTGAAAATGAGCCATCAATTTCGAACTCACCTCTGACTCCAGCATTTTAATATGATGTTCTGCTGTGGACAGAGAGGAGGAACCTTTCTCTAGCTCTCCCCTCGCCATGTTTATCTGCTGTTCTCTGTCGTGGATCTCACGTTGGATCATCTCGTTCTGTTTCTTCAGCTGGACCACTTCTTCCACCAGGAGTCTCTTCTCACGTTGGTGGTTATCTAGTAAATGATGGACAATCATATTCCACAAATGAGAAAATGTTCTCTCCGGTTCCATGACATTTGCTCTGGCAACAATTGCTCCCATGGAAATTCTGCACATCAAGCCAAACATACATGTAGTACCTAACCCAAAACCCAGCCCAGCCCCTACAAAAAATAGTTGAATTCACATCATTTCTTGGGTACCATAGTTTCCAACACGATCCTCTAATGGTCACATACATTTGTATGTATGGTTAATATGATATTCCATCAAACGGATAAACAGAAAGAGTAAAATTAATCAGTGAATTTATTTTTCTTTAAGATTTCAATATTTTGGATTTTTCAAAGTGAAAGGGGGTGGAGTTTCTGTGTACAAGACACGAGTTAAAAAATAAAATATTACTTGTTCAAGAGAGATCTTTCATGCCTTTTTTTTTTTGCTTTTGGAAAAGGGAGAGATTTACTTTTCACCTTTATTATTTTTTTTACTTTTGTTTTTTTTTTCCAACAGCCCCCTTCTGTGCTAGTTTCAGACCTAGTATTACCTGATAAAATCCTGAGTTTCCCATCCAGTCTGTCTTTCTCTGTACTGACCATGTCTAAGTTGGATTCCTTCCTTCTCACTTCAAGATGGAGACTATCCACATCAGATTGGAGCTCCTGAAGAACAATCAAAATATTAGAAATTATGAGCATACTCAAATCCATAAACAACCGTTGCAACTTTTTAAAAAGTTTACTCAAACAGCAATCATATCAAAGGGTGAGTTTTTTTTTCTTGGTTGTATGATTTTTCTTAATTTTTACTTTTACTGCTCCCTTACTTTTTCTCTCTCTCACTTGATCTGAAGTCTTAAAGGAGAATGAAACAAAAACAAACACAAAAAATCACAGATATTCTATTAATGCAACAGTTCCTAGAATCATGAAACTAGACCTATTTAAATAGCCAGGAGAACAATCTTTCCACAGTTTTTTTTTTTTACTTTGCTAGATATCTGTCATAGTAACAATCACAGGGAAATAATGGTAAGAAGAAAAACAAAACACACTTGTAAATAGCAAGGTACATATGAAGCACATTCTTTATGTTTATGTAGATTTTGTTGGAAAACCTACAGGTAGCTGCTCCTTCGGGCACAATTTGGACATTTTGACAATAAAGGCCCATTCACATAGCCACCAGGTAACCCCCTGAGGTTTTCTTAGTGTTCACATATAGCCAGAATTCCTGTGTCACTCCAGTTCACACTAAAAAAAAAAAAAAGCCTAAAGCTGTGCGGGCAATACTCGTGACATCCTACTTTGTGCTAACTTTATACAAATTTGATTGGTCTGCACCTTTTTTGCTGCAAGGCAGCATAAATTACAATTTTTGCCTTGGAGTTTATTTTTTAAAATTGAAAACCTTCTCAAAATACCATCCATTCGTGTGCACCCCCCCCCCTCCCAGAAACCCCCAAACAAAAACACACACACAGAGGCTAACCACGGAGGTTTGCTGCTGCATCTTTGAACAAGCCTTAATGATTACGTTGGCTACGTAGTGATTAACCTTCAAATACCTTTAGTCTAGTGAGCATCTTACTGGCTTCCTCAGTCATCCTTGGCTGAAGCTCTGTGGCTTTCTTGGCTTGGTCTCGAGTGAAAGGAAAGAGTTAAGGTCACAAATGAAATACATCTGCTCAGTTATTACCACATTAAGTAATTCATTCTTTTTGCTGATACATGGTGTATGCGGCCTCAGATACTAACAATGCATCAAATAAAGGTATAAGCAAATCTGAACTAGTATACTAATCATTTTCTCAATATATTTCAACTGGTTCGTAAATGATGCAAAGGATATAGAAAATTCGCTTCAAGCTCCAGGAAGTAGATCTGTTGTTGAAGATTCTTGATGTATTCTGCTTCAAGATTGTCATAGTCAACTGCCTTGGTAGATTTCCTGGACATTTTGAAAGCAATAGTTCTAGAGTATAAATGCATTATTTAATACAAGCAATAGATTTTCCACGTACTTTAACATTTGATATTTGCTCATCTTTTGTCTTTCTGTGAGATGTAATGTATTCGGTTTTCAATCTCATTAGAAATAAATTGAATTACATAAACAGTTAAAACTACTGGCACAAACAATCAAGCTGAAGGATTTGAAGCAATTACAATCATTAGAAAGATATACATGTATTTTGTAGATTCAGGGGAGGGGAGGAATAATACAGACAAACAAGAAATGACAAAAGTGGGACAAAATCTTTAAAGTATTAATTTCTTATTTATAAAAACAAACTCTTGCAAGTTTTGTATTTGAAGAATTCCATTTTTTAAAAAAAATAATCAAATTATGGGAATTGTACATTTAACGGAATGTTCATTTAGACAGGTTAATGATGTACCGTTTATTTTGACATGTCAATAATTCATGTCTTGGTGGAAAAGAAAATAATGAAAAAAAAAATTATCACTGATCAGCAAATTTCATAAGCAAATGAAATGAAAAAAATATAAAATGTTCTAAGAATTGAAAAAAGAAAAAACTTAAGATAGCATACATTGTTCCTGAGCCAGTTCCAAAATTGGCAGCAATGTTGGCTGATGACCTTTTTGTCAGACTCCCCATGCTGCCGCTGCGTCGTAGAGTAGAACCACCTGTACCTGTTCCAGAAAAACTAGGTCCTATCGTTTATAAAAATAGGAAAGAAAAAAATGAAAACATATGTTTATCATTAATTCAAAAGCACTTTCTCTTTCAAAATGGAACACAGCATGAGTGTTATGATAGGATTACAGGAGCTATATTACTTTGGACATGGTTACAAGTGTAACAATAATCAATGAACAAAAATAATGACTGAAATACCATCGACTTGTATTCGGTGGTGTGTCCAAACTTTGTGGGTATCCATATTTCACGCATAGGGCATATTCTAAACACTAGAAGAGATTCCTTGACTCAAATAGCACCAATGGACAGAGAAACAAACCTAAGATGACCTTAGTGTAATTTTCTTTGAAAATGAGGAAGGGACTGTGAAAATATTGAGACATTGAGACTGAGACATTGAGACCCGGGCCATCTGGATCATGTGGATTGTCCATGAACGTTGCACAGCAGACTTGTCTTCGACAAAGACGCTATTGATTTGCCGTAAGATTTGCCGTAAATTTTGTGAAAACATCTGCAAGATCGCTTGCATCCAGTTGCGCATCGATGCGCATGCGCAAGATAGTTGCCATTTTAATCTGCATTACAATGGACGACAGGGAAACATAAACAGCGGTGAGTTATTACCAGCTTCCCTACGATAAATTTTTATCTAAATTTTGCTTTTCATATGTCAATTTTTTTTTAGTCCTGAGTGTCAGTCGGGCTGGTACTGGTAGTGTCATTGGCTCATGGGAAATAGATTTTCCAGCCACTCCAGGGGTTGTTTTGAAGTGGCAAAATGGCTACTGTCGTTATACAAGATAGGTAAAAATGCCAAGCTCTGTGGAGAGTAAGTAGATCTAACTTAACAGTTATACCCAGTTGTTGGATGTCCGGACAGGTTGTATATCCGGACAGTCGATTTTAAACAGCCAATTGAAAAAATTCATAAGCAAATCTCTTAAATGTTTTAGCACAAACTGTTAAGTTAGACAATATTATAGCGAACAAATATTGATGATGATTAGCACAAATCAATGCATAGTTTTACAAAGTTAATCCAAAGACAAAAAAAGAAGGCTTCATTTTTGTTACGTCATACGTGTCCCGACACCCAACCCCCCATCCTAACTGTTAGGATGGGGGGTTGGGTGTCCGGACACGTAACAAAAATGAAGCCTTCTTTTTTGTCTTTGGATTAAACAAAAACGATGCACTGATTTGTGCTAATCATCATCAATATTTGTTCGCTATAATATTTTCTAACAGTTTGTGCTAAAACATTTAAGAGATTTGCTTGTGAACCCTTTTCAATTGGCTGTTTAAAATCAACTGTCCGGATATACAACCTGTCCGGACATCCAACAACTGGGTAGGCCTATACTAATACTAGTGTTAGCGTTTTTTGTTTTTGTTTTTTTTCACTCTCTAGGAGCCTCCAGGCTAACTGAAGGTAGAATCACCATGTAACGCAAAAGTAGGCGACCTCATGACGCATGATGACCACTTTCATTTAGCCTAGATCTAGGCCTACTTGATTCACAATCACACTGTCATTCATTCGCAAGAGTGCAGTGGGCATAATTAATTGGCCCTAGAATGCTAACTGTTACTAAGTGTTAGATCTATATTATCAGGCTCCAGTGGCAGTGTCACAAAAAGATTATCAGTTTATCACTAACGTACTACTTTGCTTAATTTTATACCTCTCGAAGACCTGGTTGGACTTTTGAATCTGGCCATACTTGAAATTGACGTCATCTTTGCAGAGAATTCCAACAAATTATAGCAGAAAATGTTATTCTCCGCCCGTAAAGCGTTACTGGCAACGCGAATATCCAAGGAGAGGTCAAAGGTCAAAATTTGTGGGAGGGACAGACTTTCTCGATCACAGCCTCCGGATTGACCACTTTTGGGCGGAAATGGCTTTCCTGCAGGTAATTTCGATTTAGATATTATATTTCAATTATATTGTAGAGTTATTTTCAACTATTTCCAATAAAAATAGGTCTTAACAATATGAAAAATTATATTCAATTGTTAGTAGATTAGCCTACTTTAGCCCCATTCGTATTAAATTGTGTAGGTTAGTTGTCATCGTGTGTTCTGCATTGATTTGACTTTGTATTTTTAGACGTGGCAATAATTTAAAGACAGGAATATCACGGGGCAAAATTTATTCTTCATAAGCATAGAAGTCTAGTAATAGTTATATAGACATGTTACCCACTGCGGTAGTCATGGAATTTCCATATGTAGAATTAGACTTGTGGCAACAGTGATTCCGAGAATTTATTCATATTAAAATTTAAATTAGGACCTTTTAGGTAGATCTACATGTAGGCCTACAGTTAGAATCTAATTGTAAAAGGGGATCGACTCGTACCTCACGATTATCACATTTTTTTTTTCAATTTAATTGATAACAACAACAAAAATGTGATAATCTTGAGGCGTAACTGTGTTGATTACAATAAAGCAGACTCATTATTAGGCTTTTTAATCTCATTTTCTGTCAATTTTTTTTAAAAGGAGAATGCAACTCGGACATCGGTGTGCATCCAGTGAATGAAGAAGAACAAGAATAGTAAACAGTAAAGTCTGAGGAAAATCGGACAGTCTGTTCAAGAGTTATGAACTTTTAAAGTTTAAGTAAATCCTTATTATGGGGATCCTTGAATTGGCAACTTTGCCAGCATCTGTGATGTCATTGTGGACAACTTTCCATTCATTTTGTACACAAAATTTTAAATTTTCTTTATTTTCAAGAAAAATGAAAATTCTTTTGATCTATTGTTTGAGTATGACATGGCTATATCAATTCTACAAGCATTTTGGGAAGAATTATGTTGATTCCTGACTTGAAATTTCATATAAATCAATTTTTTTGAAAAATTATGTACAAAATGAATTGAGAGTTGTCCACGATGACATCACAGATGCTGACAAAGTTGTCAACTCAAGGATCCCCATAATAGGGATTTACTGAAACTTTGAAAATTCATAACTCTTAAACCGATTGTCCGATTTTGCTCAAACTTTCACTGTTTACTCTTCTTGGTCATCTTTATTCACTAAGAGTACACTGATGCCTGGGTTGCATTCTCCTTTAATGATTTCTTTTTTCACTTCATGCTCTAAAAAAAAAATTGTTTTTGTTTGTTTGAATGTCTATCTTCTCTTGTTCATCCTTTTATTGTTACATTTTCTTTTTCTTCCCTTCTTCTTTCCTTTATTATTTTTTCTGATTTGAAAATATTTTTGTAAAGTTAACTCTCTGTTCTCTTCTTTCTGCTATCTAGTCTGCTTAACTTCTTTGTTAGCTTTTTTTCTTTTCTTCGTGTTTTTTCATAATTATGAATTTAAGATAGCCTGCAGACCTATTTCAATATTTTCCTTTTGGAATTCTATTTCATGAAGTAATTCTATTTCCTGCTTTGGTGCATCTTTAATTCAGTATTGCAATTCAAAATTAAAGAAAATAGAAGTAAGTAAAATGAGGGAAGAGGGGGAAAATGGGAAAGAAACAGTAATGCAGAAATAAAGGGAAAAGAAATATAGGAAAAAGGAGTTGCTATATTCCAAAGATAGTAAGAATTTGACTTACAATTATCTTTTGGATAATTAAGCTATATTTACCAATTGCTTTGAAAAGGTTCTACAAATTAATGCCTTTATAAAAATTCAATTGATCTTCTGACATGTAGTGAAATCAATGTTGTATGAATTGCTTAAAGACCTAAAATCTAGGTAATAAGTAAATAATGTCTCCTACATTTGTAGATTAGACTTCTCCCTTTTTTCTAATCATCTGTGTGATTTCTTTTTGAATGGATTTAATTTTTGGATTTTTTGTTTTGTTTTTGTCAGTGGAGAAGATTCAACTTCTTTGACAAGGAGATTGTGAAGTATCCTGACAGCACTGAGATCTTTGCAAAGCTAAAGGTAAGATTTTATTATAAAGTAATGAATTTCAAAAGTCTTAATGTCATATGCAAGGATTTGTTCAAGTTGATCTTATATGATTGATTTTTAAAAAATGATGTAAAGATTGATAATTGGTACTTGTTAATAATTCAAATTTTTATTTGTAGTTGCATGTTTTTCTCTAAATCTAAGGATTCGTAACAATTTAGTAGACAGTCATGCATTTAGTCAGATGTTTTTGCTTTTAAAGTAGTTGCTCAGCAGCAATCTTAGAATCAAAACAAAGATGTTACACAGTTCTTTCCACCTCAAACTGAATATTCAGCACATGAAAGGCAAAAATACATTTGATGCTGGGTTACGGGATATAATGTCACACAGGTATGCACAAGAGTAAAACCAGTGAGGGAGCTCTGTTTACGTGACAAGTGTGCACTGTGATTGTTGTGCGGGAAGTGTTGTAGTAGTAGTAGTAGTAGTAGTAGTAGTAGTAGTAGTAGTAGTGTAGTAGTACCAGTACTACCAGTAGTATAATTATTATTTATTGCTTAAATCTCTTTGTGCACAGGAAATTGACATCACAGCATGTGCAAGTGGGCGTGGTCAGGTAACGCTAGGTGATTCAGAAGGCAACCTGTTGTTCCTGGACAGGAACCTGGAGCTGGAAGGTTTCAAGGCCTACGAGCTGAGAGTGACTCACATACACCAACTCAAGCAGCACAACATCATCTTCACTATAGGGGTAAGAGAAAGCAGAAGAAATGAGAGAGACAGTGGAGGGTCAGAGAGGAGGAGGATAAGGCTTGGTTTTTTTTAGTGTTCAGATGTGGTGCAGCAAGCCACTCCATTTATTCATTTCATCTTCATTTAGGTTTTATTTCCACATTATCTGCAATGATACAAGTCTTTTCCATATTATAACAAAATATAATAGATGCATGGAGGGAGATTACTGCGTAACAGAAATGTGGAGGAAACCTTAGAAGCAAATGCTTGTAGATAAGGTTCCCTTTTGACAGACTCTGTTAGATACCTATCTTAAACAAACACACGTGACAAACAAAGATGAAAAGTAAATAAAACAGCGCAATAAAACAAGAGAAAAGGAAGCATGACAAGACAATTGGACAGAAGGAGAGGAGTGAAAAATATGCCTCTTGCCTCAGCAGTTTTTTTTTCTTTGGTCGCCTCATATCCCATGCACTTTCTACACAAAAAAACACAGAGGCTTTTGCGTCATATCTGAACAAGCCTTGAGAGGGAAGGAGAGACGGATGTGGTAGAGAAAGAGATGGGAATGAATGGAGAGGGGCCGAGATAAGAGTAGAGAGTGAAGGGATGAGGAGGTGCTAGAGATCCAAGGAGGTAGATCAGAAAGGAAGAAAGGAGAGAGAGATAGAGGGAGAGAGAGAGAGAAGAAGAAGGAGAATGACGAGATGAAATGATGGGAGGAGAAGGGGTAAGAAGAGACGGATGTGGTAGAGAAAGAGATGGGAATGAATGGAGAGGGGCAGAGATAAGAGTAGAGAATGAAGGGATGAGGAGGTGTTAGAGATCCAAGGAGGTAGATCAGAAAGGAAGAAAGGAGAGAGAGAGATAGAGGGAGAGAGAGAGAGAAGAAGAAGGAGAATGACGAGATGGAATGATGGGAGGAGAAGGGGTAAGAAGAGATGGATGTGGTAGAGAAAGAGATGGGAATGAATGGAGAGGGGCAGAGATAAGAGTAGAGAGTGAAGGGATGAGGAGGTGTTAGAGATCCAAGGAGGTAGATCAGAAAGGAAGAAAGGAGAGAGAGATAAAGGGAGAGAGAGAGAGAAGAAGAAGGAGAATGACGAGATGGAATGATGGGAGGAGAAGGGGTAAGAAGAGACGGATGTGGTAGAGAAAGAGATGGGAATGAATGGAGAGGGGCAGAGATAAGAGTAGAGAGTGAAGGGATGAGGAGGTGCTAGAGATTCAAGGAGGCATATCAGAAAGGAAGAAAGGAGAGAGAGAGAGAGATAGAGGGAGAGAGAGAGAAGAAGAAGGAGAATGATGAGATGGAATGATGGGAGAAGAATGGGTAAGAAGGGCAGGGTGATTAAAAGCAGAGATGAGAAGACATAGTTGGGAAATGTGGAAGGAGGAGATGTGCTCCCTAGTGTATTAAAGAAGAGGTTTAAGAGTTTAGAGTGTACCACTCACCTGGAAAAAACACAAATGGGTAAAGCTAGTAGCAATGTGTATGAAATAGATCCCCAATTTTATGCGGCATTTGAAGGGTTAATAGTTAAGGAGTTTAAAGAAAATAAAGGATAATATAAAAACAACAAACATCCTAAGTCATTCTGTGTGTTGGCTACATGTAGTCTACCTCACTGGTTGCTTTCATGTTATTTGATAATATATTTGAACTTGCACTGTCTCTTTATAGAAGTAATATTCAAAGCTTATATTTGAGTATAGTCTAGTGACAGTGAATCATTGATGTACGGAGCAAAATGTCTTTTGGTAATTGCTACACTTTAAGAAACTGCATAGATTGATACAAAGATATTTTTGGGTGTCATCTGCAGTATACTAAATTTCAGGGTCCCACAGTGTTAGTTTTAATTTATTTTTGATGAAACATAGGCAGGGGAATACATGTTTTGTGGATTGCAGCAGACATTGTTTTGTACATTTGTGAAATTATGGTAATTATGTAGATTTTCCATAATGTTTGTTTTTGTGTGCATTTCTTTTACATTTATAGCAAGATGAAGCTGGCATTAACCCCGTCATCAAAGTCTGGAATCTGGATAAGGTACAGTATTAGAAGTCATTTTTTGTATTTAAAAGAATAAAATTATATCCCTTTAGAATTAAGATGAATTCCTTCTCGCAATGTTTTAGCATTGATAGGAATTGAATACCTAAATCATTTTTTGTTTGCAAAGCGATAAGTGGTATGATGATTTACAGGTTGTACTTTGTAATTACTATGATATGCTGTAATATTCCAAACACTTCATACATGAAGACTAATGATTCCATGAAGATTTACAAGAGACCCATATTGTATTCCAATTGAAGTTGATTTCATCAGTTTTACAACTAGACCTGTTGTCTATTTTCATTAATCTCAAGAGTTAAGGGTCAAGGAAATTTGGTAGTAGCTGATGGAATGATGCAAGAAAATGATTTGCAAACCATTTATTTCATTTTCTTCTATCTATAATGTAGCGTGATAAGTCCAACAACCCATCATGCAGCAGGATAACCCGTGCATTGCCAGGGAGCAATGTAACAGCCAACGTGACGGCCATAGCAGTCAGCGAGAACCTTAACATGATGGCCATAGGATTCCAAGATGGAACTGTGACACTCTTCAAGGGTGATGTTACTAGGGATAGGTAAACACAGATGATGATTGATGACAATGATAACGTTGATGGTGATCAGGATGATGACTAATGTTGCTGGAGATGATGATGGTGACGACAATTGATCATGGTAATGTTGATGGTGATGATGATGATGACCAATGTTGATGATGATATGATGATGATGAAAACGATGAATGATGGTAATGTTGATGGTGATGATAATGTTGATGGTTACAATGATGATTATGAAGAGGATGACAATTGTTGATGATAATGATAATGAAGAGGATGATGATATTGATGGAGATGTTGGTATTGAGGAGGAGGAGGAGAATGCTGCTGATGATAATGATAATATTACTGTTGATCACAATGATAATGACAATCATGTTGGTCATAAAAATTGGGGATCTCTGATGTGAAGAAATCATTGGGGATTTGTAGTTATGAGGGTAATGATATTGGTATCGGACCATCCATGGTGTTTTTTCATGGTGAATTTTTATTAAAGACATTGGTTAACATTGTTATGATTTTAAAAAATCTTGTTTTGTTACTTGAAAATGGGATAAACATAAGGGTTATAGTGTAATAATACCAGTCTGAAAGTTTCAAAGTATAATATCCACAGGAAGTATTTTTAAATATCAAAAATGTGAACCAATGTTTGAAAAATATACGAGGGTCGGTTGCACAGAATAGATATAAGGAGTGCGCATGCGTGTATGACTCACCTTACCGTACTGTGTGTATTGGCGTATAACACTGCGGGAGGCACATAACGGCATTTTCAAATTCAAGCAAAGTGGTCCTCTTAGTGATTGTCTCGTGAGACGAAGGATAATAAAATCGTTGTTTGCGTCTAACTTACACTTTTCCATTCCAAATTGTGGTTGGTTTCAGGGTTTTTGAGTACAAATACAAGTACTCATACACATGTTTCATCTTAGTTTGAGAATTTTTAAATCAGCTACTCACAAAGTTAGCCAATGCCTTTAAGATTCGTGGAATTCAATTTTCTGTCCTTGTTGTTAATGTTACATACTGTGTGTTTCTATGTTCTTATGTTTTTATGTTCTGTATCCAATGTAACTCTTTCTTGCCTAAGGCTCATGAAGTGTATTCTAATATTGAAAGTACCTACCTTATAAGAGAATAACAGATTTTCTTCATATATCATATTTAACCCATTCATGACAGGAATTATTTAAAGCCTAATTTGATCAGCTTTTATTCTTCAAATTGGCAACACAAACATTTTTATTTTATTGCTACATTTTTCTCATAAAACGTCATGTATCTGAAATGAATATAAATTGACAGAAATTATGATGAGAAGTCATAAAGTTGCCAGTTTGCAGGGAAAAATGGTAATTTTAACATTTTCATAGCATTGCCAATTTAAGGATTTTAATGCTTATTTTCCTTTAAAAAAATTTCAGCATCAAACAACAAATATTGATGCAACGAAAATGGGCACAGTATGTGTAGAATTTTTTTGCTCTTTCTGCTCATGTTTTGATATGATTTTTAGGGCTCTGCATCAAAATTTATTAGACCAAACCACAAAATGTGGACCTTCTGTCACAAATGGGTTAAGAGGGGAAACCTTGCTGTTACCAGCCACTACTCTAATAGTAAGTTGAGCTGCTCACTTACTATTTATGCTCTTTTTTTTCTACCCATTCAATATTACAGACACAGTAAGTCACCCAAGGTGGTGCACAAGGGTCGTTCGCAGGTGACGGGTCTGGCGTTCAGACACACCCCACGCAGTAACGTTCTATTCATATCCACAGAAGATTCTGTCATTGCATGTCATATCGGCACCAAGGATGTCCGCACAGTGAGTATTGCACAGTGGGTGATAGATATATTTTTGTTAAAGTTTGTGGGAATGGTGATGGTGATTATTAGGCAAATTTGTAGTCATTCGTTGTATATGTAATATTGTCATCAAACATGTCTTTGTGGTGAGTATAACAAAGTTAACATGGCAATGTACTTTCAAAGGCCATAAATGGTTGCTCCTTAAGTTAAGTCAACAAATCTTGAGATCAATGTATAGTGCTCTGAAGAAGGGTTCCACACTATCCTTTTCTGTAGGGGTCCGCATTGAAACATCAGGGCCTGCATGCATTGAGCCCTGTTGATATTTTTAAATTTTTGGTGTCCAGACCAAAATTTTAATGGCTCCAAGTGTCATGGTACTTGTTAGTTTTGAGTTGAGCCATGCCTTAATTACAATAGATTAAACTGACCTACATATTTACATTTAAATTTAAATCAAAATTATTTTGGAATAAAATTACATATAGATCATAATTATAAATTGTTTATATTTGCATATCATAGTTAATTTTGTTAAAAAGTCACAGGCAACCATGATACTTTATTCTGTTTGAATTAATTATGATCTTAAGTTTTGGTTGCTTTTTTTTTTGCCTTTAGGAAATTCTTGACCACCATGGCTGTTTACCTCATTGTGCAGTTATTAGTGATGCCACACAAGATCACCAGTTTGTCATCGGCAGAAACGATGTAAGTGATATTTGTCCGAAGATTCGTCCTGTGGTTCGTTATGTACACTTAAGATTTTATAGCTAAGGAAGCATTCACCATTTTCTGTGTTATGGAGAAGAGAAGCGAATTCCATGTTTCCCTCTCTTCTTGAAATAATTAGCATTTTAAAAGCACTGGGATTGATGTTTTTTTAATTGCTAAATTCCATGCTTGAATACTGCTTTGGCTAAAACTATCCAGGTAGTCATAATTTCACTGCCTTTTAGTTGTTGCATTTATTCCTTCACAAATATTAATGCACAGGTTATATTAACCCTCTGAATCCGAAAGGCAAGAAAACCGCCCGCCCGCGCGCGCAGAACCTGCATATACCCGAAAGGCCGGTTTTCCGGCCAGAACTCGTGTGACTTTGATAACGTGACTTTTAACTGTCAGGTGACCTTATACATGCATAAATGATGCCATCTCATGATACGATACGGTGTGGAGAGATCCAGCCCAGCAATACGGCTTGGATTTGGAAGTTTTGGACGACAAAAATGGCAAAAAATACTGCTCTGCAGATCGAGGATTCTTGTTCGATTATCTGAGGTGAAACATCTGCTGATTATGATGAAGCTATTGATAAGTTTCATTATAGTCAAAGCAGTGATTTTGAAGATGAAACGGACACAGAAAATGAATTATCTGCTGTACAAGAAGGTGCACAAGGGTACCAGCGGGGAAAATAACAGCTGGGATGCTGGTTAGGGCTGGAATAGGTGATCATGTTCGTGGTCGTCGAAGTAAACAAAGCCAAGGGGGCGTGTCACAGTCAGTGAATGTAGAAATGATTTTTATAGCTAAAATTACTATTGTTGATTATCCTTATGAATTATGATTATCATCATTATTATACATTAGTACCAAGGCAAATTGAACATAAAAACAATTCATCTTACATAGTAGGCCTATTAGCAATGTATTCAGTCATTTACTTAGCAAAATATGCTTTATGTGTGCAAATAATTCAGGGTGAGGGTCACGGCCGTCCCAAATGACTCAGGGTTGAAAGGGTTAATGTCAATTTGAATGAGAGAAAGTCGCATTACACTCTGATCTATAAGCATACATGTACAGTTTACCGCAAAATCATTTTATATTTTGTTTTAGGTTTTTTGTTTGTTAGATTTGAAAGAAATAAAAATCATCTTTAATCTGTTGTTAGGCGGTGTACTTCTACCAGCCTGATGGGCGTGGCCCATGCCTGGCATTCGAAGGGCGGAAGACCATACTCCATTATTTCCGAGGGTACCTGGTTGTGGTTACAAAGGACAACAAGACCATACCAAGACAGATTGCAGGGTGAGAAATAAACAGATAGACAGATAGATCAGCAGGAAGATAACAGAAAGAAAGAGAGAAGATAAATGGCTACATAGATAGATAGAGGGCATAAGTACTGAATAGATCAGTGGACTGGCAGATGCAATGTACAGAGAGAGAGAGAGAGAGAGAGAGGGAGGGAGCGGGAGGGGATATATGTGTTTATATGTGGATAAGTAGGTAGATAGATACATAGATACATGTAGATAGATAGATGGATAGATAAATAAATACCGTAGATGGATACTCCATACAGGGAATAGGTTTGGATTGTTATGTATTGAAAGTAAACATGCATATTTAGAGATATACATGTTGATAGATAGATAGATGGATAGATAAATAAATACCGTAGATGGATACTCCATACAGGGAATAGGTTTGGATTGTTATGGATTAAAAGTAAACATGCATATTTAGAGATACACGTGTACATTTAGATTGGTTGGTGTGTATTACTTCACACATATGATAGAAATTATTCAGGAGAGATAACTTATCTGAATAAAAGAGAGCAAGTAATATTTTGCTTAGTATTGAATGTTAATGAGATTCATTCATCATATTGCTTTTTTCAGGATTTTAAATGCTTATTCAGATATCCAGCAGCAAATCCCCACTTTTTTGTCTTTACATCTCCACTTATGATAATGAGATGCACAGTTCACACTCAAAGAAAAGAGAGTCTTGCCAAAATTTTCACTAAATTTATGAGAATTTGATTGGTCAACACCTTTTTGCCACCAGGAGGCAAAAAAAAAAATGCCTCAGTGGGTTTTTTTTTCTCCTCCTCATATACCATTCATTTACACGCAAAAACACTGGGGGATTGCCGAGTCATATGTGAACAAGCTTAAATCTGAATTGGCTCTTCTTTTTCTCTAGGTTCCTTACAATTGACATTATCATTATCCCTTCTTCATCTTTGTATCATACAGGGAAGGTGTATCCAGAGTGATGGACACAGTGACTGTCTATGACATTCAGAATAAGTTTATTGGTAAGGTCAAGGTCTAATCCCCCCCATCCCCCACCCCTATTTGTACATGCCGGGGACTATGACTGGTAGTATGGTATGACTATGGTATAAAGGGTATTGATGAGCACTGAAAGACGTTGACTGATTGTTTATGCATCCATCTGCTTCTGGGACCTTGCCTCAGGGATAACTGGATGTCCAGTTTTGAAAATTCATATGGCAATGTAACTATTGATGAGACCATGTGGGCTATCAAATGTCTCAAATTACCAATGAATTACAAAATTATGTTGGCTGAGTCTTTCATTTCGACATATGTGAACAGTTCAGGTGATTATCTATCAATTATCATTCATTATTATTAATCTCTCCTCCAGCTTATTCTGCACCAGTTCCCGAAGTGCTCGACATCATTCAAGAGTGGGGCTCCCTCTATGTGCTGGGTGGAGACAGGAAAGTAAGTACGCCAGTACTCTGTTTTCAGTGTTCTTGCGGTGAGGTCATTTCATGAGAATGTTTTTCCTCCCTCTTCATGGACGTTGCATTAGGTGTGACTAGACATTATAAGTTTATCGATATTTAAACATCTTTGCAGTTTTTAGCCTTAAAGAAAAAATAGATGATTGTTGATTTATGTCTGTAATTTGTTGCTTGAAACTTTTCACATGTAAACTTCAGTTTACTAGCTATATCAATGGAGGCATTTATAATTCCTAAATTATACAAGCTAAAATGAAGTATAATTAGAATTTTATTTAATAATAAGAAGTACAAGTCGAAGAGGTTAGCATATCCCAGGTGTTTAGGCAGTGGAATCACACAAAGAATTTCAAAGTAATTTAAAATTCAAATGAGGTATCGAACCCGAATCCCTATAAAAGGGCCTGCGTTTTGTGCGGTATTCATCGTTCAAAGTTGAGAAAATAGAAAGAAGAAGGAAGAAAGAAGCTAAAGAATAGGTTTATTCTCTTATGAAAAGAGGAAACACTGTAATTGTGTTCATTCATGAATTAATCAAACTTACACTGTATCAACAATTCAGCACATCCTCACAAGCAATCTATCACAGCCATATTGCATCATAATTGAGAATTCACTCATGCACAAAAGGCTCTATTTCTTTACAACAAGCAATTTTATAAAACGACAAGTTCTGAATCAAACTCATCAACCTCTGTCACATTCACCAAATTACATGTAGACTGCTGTATAAGCAATCATGTTTAGAGAGGCAAAATGATTTGTCATCTTCTGTGCACTGTGTACCATATGGGAGGGAAAAAGAAGAGCAATTCCTTTTGGCCATAAAAGGATGGGACCTCTTCGACTTGTATTTCTTATTATTAAATAGAATTCTAATTATACTTCATTTTAACTTGTACAATTTAGGAATTCTATTACATAACACTCGTACAAGTCTTCAGAGGTCAGCATCTTCAAAGCAATCACGCACAGAAGATAGCATGTTTCCAAGAATAAAAAAACATACATTTCACATAATTCCTTTATTTCTTGAATTTTATTTCATGCCTTCATTATCTAATATGATGTATCAAGAACATGATAAACTGACTTCGTTTACACATGATACATTTAAGAGACCAACTTCTAAACCGGTCAACCATTGACATGATAACACGACAAATCCTTGCGATTTGTGAGTCGGGACGTATCCCCCCCCTTTTTTTTGTTAATAATTTCTTTCTTTCTTTCTTTTTGTTGTTTGTCCAAATAAACATACAAAAGAGATAAACGGTGTTTAGCACAAGGAATGAAACCACATTGGCTGAAAATTTTGTTTTTCGTTTTTGTTTTTTGTTTAAATCAAGAGTATCATACTAGTAAATACTACATTTGACATTCATTTGCAATCTGCGATTCGCAGCAAAAATATCAGTACATGGATAAACTATCCTTTGTAACAGAATGTATAATCATAATCATGAATTATGGTTATTCGACGCACTGTTGAGGATCGTCACACCAAATGAATTATGAGAAGGTTTTAGATAGAATTCTGAAAAGGTCCTAGCATTAGACCAGTCAGCAGTCTTTATAATTTCGTTAAGGGTTACGCCTTGAGCAAAAGCTGATGAAGTTGATGCGCTACAAAAGCTATGGGCAGAAAAGATGTTTGTATCAATACCCGATGCTGACAGCATGGATTTCATCCACTGTGCTAAAGTACACATAGTACCAGATTTGTGAGGTTTTCGTGAGGAGATGAAGAGTTTAGTTTCTTTGCTTTCTTTCCTCAGAGGTTCAGTATGTTTGATATATTCTTTCAGAGTCGACATTACGCAAAGCTTAGGATTAGCGGGATATGCTGGTAGTTTTACAACTTGCTTGTTGATACCCTTTTGGGGTGTTGAAGTTCTTAGTAGTTCCCTGATATGAAATACAGCAAGGTTCTCAGATATCTGCAAGGAATTTATGTCTAGATACATCAGAGTTTGTGTCTGTTGAGCAGAAACAAGAGCCGTTAAAGCTAGTAACTTTTGGCTCAAACTAAGTAGAGACAAGTTCCCATTTTCTGGAAGTGAAGAAAGATAATCTAACACAGAGGATACATTCCGCGTATGATGGTACTTAGGTTTAGGAGGATCTTTATTAAAAACACCTTTTAACAGGCGAACAACAAGAGGATGTTTTCCAGCAGAAAACCTGTTGATCGTCGGTAAAATAGACGAAAGGGCTGAGCGATAAGAGTTAAGAGTTGAATAGGATTTTCCTAAAGAATGTTGATGGCCAAGGAAATTTACGTTATATATAGAGGGGTTGTACAAATTAATTCGACCGTTCATCACACCATTTATGCCATTTCTGCCATGCAGATTCATACTGTTTGTTTGTGCTTGGACGCCAGGATAATTCAATGAGCTCGGCAGCGTGTTCCGAAATGCCTGTTGAGTTGCATTGTTGGCGGAGATAAGCCGGGTGGCTAGATGAAGTTTGGGCATGTGTTGAGGGTGGGGTACGAGGCTGTCTTCTGGAAGTAGAATGGGCTGTGCAACTAGGAGTTCGAGGATTAATGGAAACCAGACGTGCGCTTTCCATACAGGTGCAATAAGGATTGCCAGTTTCGTGTTGTCTTTTCGCACCTTGTTGAGAACCCTAGAGAGGAGACAAAAAGGGGGAAACATGTAAGGAAATACATTTTCCCATGACAAAGAGAAGGCATCGACAGCTATTGCCTCGGAGTCTTGTTTCCATGAAACGTATTTGGGTAGTTGATTGTTAAATCTTGATGCAAACAGATCTACATCTGGTATAAGTTGAAGTTTGTTTAATAATGACTTGAAAATATGAGGAGCAAGAAACAACTCTTTATTAACGTCCCTGCAGGATAGTACGTCAGCTGTACAATTATCGGTGCCAGATACATGAGATGCAGAAAGCCAATTGTTTGACTCCAGGCACCTACACCAAATTTTTGCAGACACAGTATTTAGGCTTGGTACATTCCCGCCTAAATTGTTAATGTAGGAATCGGCAGTACTGTTATCAGATTTAACATGAATGTGTTTGTTCATGCATGTGCCATACAGAGACAATAGTGCATTCTGTATTGCAAGCAATTCTAGAGCATTAATATGTAAATCCTGATGTTTGGGGGACCAAGTGCCTTGAGTGAATGAATCATCTTCATGAGAAAAGGCACCCCATACCGATTTATTTGCATCTGTCGATATTGCCATGCTAATGGGAGGAGGTTGAACAGAAGATTGAAATTCCTCTGGAGCTTTAGAAAGCCACCAGTGAATTTCTGTGCGAACACAGGTGTCGAACGCAAAATAGGCATCAAAATTATCATTTGACTTTTGCAAAGCTTTCGTTTTCTCAAATTCAAGAACATGAAAATGCAGTTTGCCCGGGGGGAAGGCGTCAAAAAACGAAACAATGAGGTCAGTAAACTTTGCAAGGTCCCTAATTTTGATTTCTTGGCTACTAAGAATCGCATTTCCAAGCGATTAAAATTTCTCTAATCTTTTCAAATAGTGCACTGATCGTCATTTGCATTGAATTGACGATAAAACCAAGAAAAGTGATGGAAGTTTAGGGTACTAAACTTGACCTAACGTAATTAATAGTGAAGCCTAGAGGTGACAACAAATTTACCACGTATGACGTGTTATCTATGCTTTCCTGTCTAGATCGAGCAAAAATTAAAATGTCATCTGAATAAATCATTGCTCTTATGCCTCTTCCTCGAACTGAGGCAATAACGGGTTTCATAATTTTGGTGAATATCCGGGGTGCTGAGCTTAATCCAAAGGGAAGACACTGAAAACAGAAAAACTTTTTCTCCCATGAAAAAGAAAGGTAGCCGTGTTGGCTAGATTCATTTGGTATGGAAAAATATGCATCTTTAAGATCAATTGTAGTCAGAAAATCATTAGGAATAATTAAATCTTTGACCAATCTGAAATGTTCCATTTTGAAATGTTCGTATATCACAAATTTATTCAAGTTTTTCAAATTGATTATTGGTCTCAGGCCGCCAGATTTCTTGTTAACAGCAAATATTGTTGACAAATACTTGCAATCACATGAGAATTTCTCTTTTTGCTTGTTTCTCGAGGAGATCGGTAATTTCTTTGTTGATTGCAATTTTCTCCTCCTGCGTAAATGGAACATTACATGGATGACTAGGCCTTTATTGAAAAGGAACAGATATAAAATCTATTCTGTAGCCTGAAATGGATTTCAGGATTCATGGGTCGGAAGTGATCTGAGACCAAGCATCTTTGAAAAACCTGAGTCTTCCCGCAACGAGAGTTGGGGTACTCACTACTTTTTTGTCTGCCCAAAGTTAGCCGATGATGTAGGGTTGCGACGATTCTGAGCCGACAGAAAGCGTGGAGGTGATGGCGGTGGTCGAGACACCATTGCTGGAGCTCGAGAACGACTCCAAGTCCATTGGGATGAACGTTGTGACTTAAATTCACGACGATGCTGGTTGCGAGACTGATCGGCATTCTTCTTCTGGGTTTGGTAATGGCTTGGAGCTTTCCCGTGGTGCGAAACTTTTTGCCCAACATTGTACACCTCAGCGACATTTTTAAGGGTATTTTGCAAGTCTTTCCCATACAGCTTCTCATCCAACGGATCTGTTACACAAACCCCTGTATTTGGGGTGTAGGTAGGGCTTCATCTCCGCCCTACGATGCATGCTCATTTCATATGAAGCGTGACCGCTTAAAGTGAGGCCGTCAAGGGAAAATTCCTTAATGCGTTCTACGTTGATTGGCCTCTTCTCGGCAGATGCCGCATGCAATTCTTGGAGAATTTCCCCATAGGGGAGAAGACCTTGCACAACATTGTGCTGCAGCTTCTGAATTTGAACATCAATTGAACGGGCTCTACTTGAAATAGTATTCCATATTTCAGGTACCATGTGTGGGGTACAAGCTTCTGGAGTATTACTGAGATATCGGGATGATATCTTTTCTAGACTCTCCTTCTTAGGGGGCAGAGTTACCGATTTGGTAACCCTCTCTGCTAGTTTCTCAAACTTAGCTGGGCCTAGATTAATTCCTGTATCGTAGATATCGACATCTTCCTGGATGTTAAATTCTGTTGTGGGTTCGAATTCGACATCTGGATCGTAGTGAGGTACTGGGGTTATCCCTGCAAACCCGTCCTCTGACATGGTGTCCATATCTGTGGGCCCGGCAAGGATGCTCAAGATATCATCATCCGGAGGATGATCGGGATGCTGATGGACAGCATGCCGAGCACGTCTGTCATGCTCACTTGGAGCTGGACCCTCACGGTCAAAGTACCGGTACAACGTCTCGGTAAGCCGCCTAATTTCCGCTGCCTGAGAATTCAGTCGATGGTTCAAATCAACTGAATTCTAAGGCAGCGGAAAATTTAGTCGATGGTTCAAATCCTCCCCTTCGGGGAGGTGCGGCTCTGGTTGATCTGGCTGGACGTCTTCTTCACTGGCCATGACATGTAGATGAGATGTACGATAAACTTGAACTATAGTCACTGCCTGCACAAAAGTAAAAGATGAATACCGCACGAAACGCGGGCCCTTTTATAGGGATTCGGGTTCGATACCTCATTTGAATTTTAAATTACTTTGAAATTCTTTGTGTGATTCCACTGCCTGAATACCTGGGATATGCTAACCTCTGAAGACTTGTACAAGTGTTATTTAATAGAATCAAATTCTTTTAGCTATCATTATCGCTGTATGCATATCTTCACTATTTAAAAATGGTTGGGACACATATTGCATCATGGTAGCGTACAGGTAATGATTAGATTCATAGAAGGTTGTCTGTGTGGAGAGAAGTCTAAACGAAGACCTCATAAATGGTTCTTTGATGCTGTCATAAGAGACTGGAGTAGCAGGCTAAAGTGAAATGTAGCGACTGACAATAGCCCTTGGAAAGACATCATTTGTGACCCTCCACCACAAAACAACCAATAAGTTGCAATGGAGTTTTTTTTAAGTACACAGCTAAAATAGAGAGGTTGTGGTTGAAAAGTTGATTTTTATAATTTTCTGGCATTTCATCTGTTAATCTACCATCTTTCCAGCTTTAGGGCCCATCTGCAATGTAGAAATGTGCTTTTATTATTTTTCTTTGATTTGAAATTACCATGGGGGGGGGGGGGTTATGACAGCATGCTGGGTGAAAATCTACACATTGAAATGTGTACACAACTCAGTAATTATTCTGCCTTTCAAATTCTAGCAATCTTAGCAACTAGTACAAGATTGAGCGTAATATGATAATCCCTTCAGAGTCAATACTAAAGAGTTTTCATTCAACCTTTTAATGAGACAGACAGCATGACACCAACAGGGCACTCGTGAATGGTCACCCCTCTTTAGTCTTTACATCCTGTTTTCTCTATTATTCTTGCGATTAGCCTGTCTCACAAGCTCTCATTCTTATTGTAATTTCAAAAGGTTTGCATGGCCAAGACAAGGCAAGCTATATCATTCAAAAGGTCAGAGTCCAAGCTTTCAAACATGTTAAAACATAAAAATGCAAATTTTCCAACTTACAAATCGTTTTGTGGTGGAGAGTTAAAATTTGATGTGGAAATAAGAAGGTCAACAAACCTGTCATCTGACAGATCACTATTGATGATGATGGTGATGATGATACATGTATAAAGTTGCTTGCTTCCTTTTGTTTCACTTTTTTATTTCTCGCTTTGTAGCTCTATCAACTCCAGGAGAAAGACACACAGACCAAACTTGAAATGTTGTTCAAGAAGAACCTCTATGTCATGGCCATCAAGTAAGTATAGTACTCTACAAGGGTTCCAGAAAAGGAAATCAGATATAAGTGGAAGATAAAAGTTCTTCTTTTCCAATGGGTATCATCTTACCCCATACAAAAGACAGATTGACATGGCCTGAACGTGTATGGGTGAATTAAACCCAGATCATCGTGTACCCGTTAAGCAGCTTGTTTACTATTGGTTATAAAAACGTCTTTTTGATCACCTTTGTCTTGGTCTTGATTACATCCATTATATTTTCCTTTTTTTAAGGCTTAGACCACATTCCTGAATGGTAATTCACATTGTGAATTTAGGCATGAAAGGCCACTCTAACTACTCGTGTTCTGACAGCAAATGTTCTTAAGTCAAATGTCAAAACAAATAACACTTTTTACCACCAAATTACACATTAATGGTACCAAAACTTTAAACCCATAGCTGTACAGATAATTTTCGATGATCTAATTTAGTCAGCTTTTCCTCCTCAAATTGGCAACATTTATTCTTATCATCCACTTCTATATTGTTTTAAAGAATAAAAAAGTATATGACATAACCACTTTGAATGAAAATTGCAAAATTTAACAGAGAAATCAACAATTTGAACCAAGAAAATAGTGAATATGAATTCTACATGGCATTGTCAAGTTAGAAAGTATATGTTCAGCTACAATCAAATTGCTCTTATATTTACACCGGACATTGTACTGCATTAGAAATAGACTAAATGAGCTCTTTCTACTCCTCTATAATGTGTTTCTTATAACATTCTGGATCAAGAGATAATGGGAAAATCTCACTTTTAAAAAAGAGAGCACTGTACTGCTGTGAGTTAATTGAATCACATGCGCACTATGTATTTTGATATGCAGCCTTGCCAAGAGCCAGCATTATGACTACGATGGACTGATTGACATCTTTACTCAGTACGGAGACCACCTGTACAGCAAGGGTGATCACGATGGAGCTATAGCACAGTACAAGAAGACCATAGGGAGACTTGAACCATCGTATGTCATCCGGAAGGTGAGCGCATGACTGATGCCGCTGGTGCTGGTGATGGGAGAAGATTTGGTGATGCTGGTGTTGATATGGATGTAGATGGTGATAGTGAAAGTGCTAATTAATGGCTGAGTATAATGGTTGTGGTGATGATGGTGATGATTATTATGATGGTGGTGGTGGTGATGATTATG
This sequence comes from Echinometra lucunter, assembly GCA_029962745.1. Lineage (NCBI taxonomy): Eukaryota > Metazoa > Echinodermata > Echinoidea > Camarodonta > Echinometridae > Echinometra > Echinometra lucunter. Next base: position 1,489,758 of record CM057166.1, on the reverse strand, counting down.
GTAATGGTGATGTAGATGTGTTTCTTGTAAACAAGGTATAGCTACATGTACGTTCTAATTCTGTAATAGTTAGGTACTTCCTTCTGTTTAACTTTAATTCTTAAACCACATAAAACCGTCACCGTGATAAAACTTTAACACTCATCTAATATCTCGTCTTTCTTAAGTTTGAAAATACATCAGCAGTTTTCTTCAGCTTATGGATCATTGCAGACTTAGGCATTATAGTATTTGTATCCTAAAACAAATTGTTTACATATATCTTAAGAAGAGGGTAAAACAGAAAATTACTAAAAATCACTTTTGACACCACATAATAATTTTGTTGGAGCACGTAGAAAATAATTACAGCAACAATATGCGATGAGAATTTGGGAAATATAAGATAAAAAAAGAGATTTCATGCTTTATATCAACCACCATTTGGGATTCACAATATTGCTGCTCCCTTTAGAAATACATATCTGTTAATCACGTTTTCCTTATCAACGGTTGTACATGAGTATTAAGGAAAAGTGAAACAGCCTCAGATGCTCTGTTCAGAATGTAGCAGCTTATAGATCACCGACTCTGAGGGTTTGTAAAAAAACCAGGCTCGTCTCTTTTTCCAACTTTGTATTTGATGATGCAAGGTACTGACCAGGGGATAAAGGCAAAGTTACCTGCTTGTTGAAGCTCGCAAACTTTCTTCATCAATATTTTGTGTTCCTTATGAGTCGAAGGATGGACTTCATCACTGATGGAGATACGAGAATCAGATATTTTTAAAGCAATTTCCCTTTCAGTGATGCTACATGAAGAAATGTCTCTTGGTTGTGGTAAAGTAGGAAATTACAGGGATTGATCTTGGTCTCTCCCATTTATTGCCATGATGAATCAGTGCTACTTGAACCATCAGTGAGTATGTGATGCACACTTTCTATCTCCATGGAATGTTATAGTCCTAGCACCTGGGTTGCTAGTGAATGGTCGTACACAGAACAATCCACTGTGTGGCCCTTAACATCTTCTTAGGCACATTTTGTAACACGATGTTGTTTCTTTTGTTGCGATTAAAAGTTTCTTCAGTGGTGGAGGATATTTATGTTTCCATGTAAGAAAAACCATTATCCAAATCCCAGTGATGGTTCTCCACTACCGGTGCCTTCATTTCCTCTTCAGTTGCATCAACTCTGATACTTACGGCCTACATTTTAGCTAGTAATGTATCAAAGATTGGCATTGTTGCCGTATGTCCTTCAGCATCTGCATCTCCGATGGCTTTGTGAGGGATAAATTTGAGTCATTGTGTGCATACAGCATGTATATTCTCTATATGGTTTTTCACTGGTATAATACCAATGAAAAACACTCAGGAAATTTCTCTGGCAGTTTGAGGGATATCATCCGAAAAGCAGCCAAAATATACAATGAATCCAAATGAAAGTTGCATCCAATTAAAGATGATCGACTGTTGTGGGAAAAGCTCAGAATAAAGCAAAAACTTGGGAGCTCTGAAAAAATTGTGTTTCTACAGGTTCCTTGCGATAGTGCCCTCCTTTCCTAGTCATAGCGCCCTCCCCATGATGGTGATGCGATGGCAGTCAGGCAGTCTTGATGATTATTTTGATGGTGGTAGCGATGGTGACGGTAATGATGATGATGATGATGATGATGATGATGATGATGATGATGATGATGATGATGATGATGATGATGATGATGATGATGATGATAACGACAGTGCTTGCAAAAGTGTAGACAGGCAAGCTGTTTCAGCTTTGAAGAGAAATTTTGAGTGAGATTGAGGTGCATGCATAACATCTCCACATAGTATTGGTCTATCCAGTTGCGCTTTTGAATGATCTTCTTACGAATCCAAAATCTAATTTCTTTCTCCCTACTCCAGTTCTTAGATGCTCAGAGGATACACAACCTGACAGCTTACCTTCAGGAGCTGCACAAACAGTCCATTGCAAATGAAGATCACACTACTCTCCTACTCAACTGCTACACCAAACTCAAGGATACAAACAAACTAGATGAATTTATCATGGTAAGTTCCATTCCAAATATTTTCCTACTTTAAGCTCGTGGTTATTCAAGTGGTAAAGTTGTTTCTTGCTTTGCCGTTTGAACCTAATTGCTGCTTGTTCTCCCCCCCCCCCCCCATTTTATGGAGTCTGTCTGCATTTATTCCTGTGAATATGTTTGTCAGGTATTCATAGTTGCCAAACATTTGCTAATACATATTTGTAAGATCCATTATGTTCTGTCTCTTTATAATGTGGATAGAATTCTATGTCTATTCATATAAATTAGTTCCATTCATATTGGTTAGTTCGTATTTGTATTTCAGGTTCAGTTACAGTTTCGGTTTCAGTTTAGTTTCATATTTCACAATCATTACATAATAAGGCATGAACAATTATAATGCATAAATAAATTGTTCATTATAAATGTAAACAAATACGATCGATGTAACACATAAAAATGATAATACAATTGCATGGTGTTTTAGATGAAATCAGACAAGTGAATTTGTGGTGAAATATGAGGGAATCTGTTTAAAAAGCTAAGCTTGTAAGTTATAGATTCCCTTAAAGATAAATAAGAGCTGTCTATTTCACTTTATAACTTCTAGATAAACATTTTTTTAAAAAGAGGAACAGAAAAAAAAAGTTTTGTTATTGTGGCCATTTTAGACAGTCTACTAGCCACATATGTAGGCTTACAGTTGACCAGCAATACCCTTGAATTCTTTATGTTTCCAAATATTGTAATTCCAAATGTACTCTTTGTTTCCTCCCTTCCAGACCAAGGACAAGGATGTGGACTTTGATGTAGAAACAGCAATGAAGGTAAGTTTGTGAAGCAGGGATCGGGTAAATCAGCCTTCTGTTGCATATTGTAAAGTTCTTTGTGAACAATATTTCATTCATTTGAAGTTCACAGTCATTTTTAGCAGCTAGATTTGATCCTCAATGCAGCATTCTAAAGGCTCATTTAGATACCAGCAGCAAACCCCTTGTGACAAGCTCCACATTTTTTTAGTGTTTACATGTGGCATGGAAAACTGTGCCACTTATGATAATGAGAAGCGTATTAATGCCCTAATGCTCAAAAAAAAGAGAGTTTTGCAAATAGTTGTGCATACTTACTTGCGATGTCATATTTTGAGCTAATTTCATAACAATTTGATTGGT
>CM057166.1:1463901-1476401 GCA_029962745.1 Echinometra lucunter | reverse complement strand
TTGCGTTCCACAAACATGAAAGAAATACCTAAAAACCGTACAAAGAAACCCAACATACAGAAATTCCTCGAGTGACTTTATGTATCGCTGTTGGAGTATTAAAACTGCGTACTTATTAGGGGCATTCACACACAAAGGGGTTATTCGCTTAGAAAATAATAGAGTTGAATTTGTTTCTTTCCTCTTATTCTTTTTTTTTTTCCACCTTCTGTTTGATTCTTTTCATTTGATTTCTCATCTTTGTTACATTTTATTTCTTTTCATTTTCCTATAATTCTTCATGCATTGCTCAACCATAATTCTATCCACCTTCAGTGTACCTGTGATAATATACATTTTTAAAAATGAAAATCAGAAATATTATGATATACATGTTTATCTATCTTGCTGAGACTTGCTGAAACATTGCTTTGAAGTAGAGCATACATTTATTTTGTGTCTACATAATGCTGCCTGCGAGATATTACGGTCATTTTTACAATAAGTATTCTTTGTATTTTTCTAATCGACTCCCCCTCTCTTATACTTCGTCTTTGTTTCTCTCTCTTATTCTCCCCTCCCTCTCTCCTTTCTCTCTCTTATTCTCCCCTCCCTCTCTCCCTCTCTCTCTCTCTCTCTCTCTCTCTCTCTACTATGTCTAAACCTGCCTCTGTAAACATCTTCCCTTCTCTCTCTCTATCCCTCTCCTCTCCCCAACTCTCTCTCTCCCTCCCCTTCCTCTCTTTCTCTTCCCAGTTTCTCTCTCTCTCTCTCTCTCTCTCTCTCTCTCTCTCTCTCTTAGCATCTGTTCCCTCTCTCCCTCTTTATATACCCCTCTTAAGAGATCTCTTTTTAATTCTTCACCCTCTGTTCTCTCTCTCTCTCTCTCTCTTTCTCTCATCTTCTCTACCATGTCTATATACGCCCTTCTTTGGCAAAAGAAAACAAGTGACATATCAACCAAATGTGAGTTATTAATAGTTTCATATTTTACTTAGTTTGTTCTTCTTCTGGGCCAAATTTTATGCATGAACACTCATCCTGCTAAAATATGTTAGGCAAGATATCATGGTATTGCATCGAGACGTCACTGTATAATAATGACAGATACATTTTGCTCTTTTACAGGAAATGTCACTTTTGTCACTTGCTTCCTTTTGCCAAAGTAGGGCAGTATACCCCTCTCATTTCTCCTCTCTCTCTCCCTTGCCCCCCCCCCCATCTTCTCTCTCTTCCCTATATAGAATGCCCCCCCCCCCCTCTCTCTCTCTCTCTCTCTCTCTCTCTCTCTCTCTCTCTTCCGAGGCTGGTCTATTTTTGCTCTCATGTTGTCTTCTAGCCTGATACGGGCAATCAGACACATCGATCGGTATTTACCTGTATGCTTCACCTTGAATATTGTTGTCAAAAACAGGGAGAAAAATTATAGAAAAACAACTATGATGTAAAATATGACGTTGTGTATTTTTTGACGTCATTCAGATCATTTAAATACAAGAATTAATTTATTTTCATTAGCCTGCCTTGGGGACTTTTGTTTACAAAGTGATATAATTGTACGTACTAATGCATGGAGTATCCAGCCAGCAATGCTTCCGGCGTATATCCAGAAAAAATAGCAAAACCACAGGACGCATGCTGTGTTTCTTTGGAAGAGGTCTCTCGTTGTATCGATAATGGATACGCCCCTGACGAATAATATATTGGGTACAATATTTTGTTGACATAGGGGGGGGGGGGTAAATAATTGCACTATCTAAAAATAAGGCGCAAACAATGCAATTTTCAGCAGGTCTATTCTAAAATTATTTGGACATGTATTCTGGCTATCATAATATCGTGATAGAACTTGAAAAAAAAAAAAGAAACACAACCACAACACAACCACAGAACAAAATAAAGGGAATCAGAATTTCCTATCCCCGCTCGCTTCCCTCTCCCCTTTTATCTTTTTCAGTGGCGGCACCAAGGGGGGGCATGGGGGGGGGCATTTGCCCCCCCACTCAGAAGCTTTGCCCCCCCAGTTGCCCCCCCAGAAATTTTGAGGACTGAAAAGAAAAATTATACAGTCATTTGTAAATAAGTAGATGTTGTCATAAGCATCATATTCAAGCTGTGAAGTGCTCTAAAATACCATTTTCTGCTCTTCAAAACTTCTATTGAAAACCAAAAAATGGTTATTTTTGGCTTGCTCGCTTCGCTCGCTCGTCATATCTTTAAAGTTCTTTTCTAAAATGCGATTAACAAGAAGAAAAGTAGCCATTTTTGGCTCGCTCGCTTCGCTCGCTCGTCATATTTCAGAATATTTATTAGAAGATGCGATCAAAAACCAAAAAAGTGGTTATTTTTGGCTCGCTCGCTCGTCATATCTGTAAAGTTCTCTTGTAAAATGTGATTCAAAACAAGAAAAGTAGCCATTTTTGGCTCGCTCGCTTCGCTCGCTCGTCATATGTCAGGATATTTATTCGAAAATGCGATCAAAACCAAAAAAGCGGTTATTTTTTGTTTGCTCGCTTTGCTCGCTCACAAAATTGATGTTAAAATGTGTGTAAGAGGAAAAAAAAACCTTGCGCTTCACGCTCAATTTCTCCATACACGCAAAAAAAAATTTGACTGCCCCTGCCCCCCCAACATTTTCTTTTGCCCTCCATTTGCCCCCCCCCCCCCACTTTAACAATCCTGGTGCCGCCACTGATCTTTTTACTGTTTTGGTGAGGGTGTTGCACGTTAATTAGTTCTGAATCTAAAAAAATTTAAAAAATGCGCAAAAAAGGTAGATATCCCATAATATAGACGTAATAACGACCCTCCCATCATTTGGTACACACCTTTAGAACTAGCGAGTTACTAAACTTCCTGTAAAGTTTTATCCAATGACGATCGACACAGCCATTCATATACGTGTACCTTGACTTTACTTCACTAATCTTGTGTTCAGCAAGGAATTGGGGAACTTAATTTTACCACGTCATTTACGAAATTGCGCAAACAAATTCAAAATTGTCGTTTTACCTTGAAATTGATGGAGATTGTTCATTTTCAAATAAACGAATTCTATATCCAAAGCGTGCATGCAGCCTACACTGAATCCTCACTGACATGCGTATTAATACATAAAGCGAGTCTTCCCCGTTGCCATGGTTATTAGTAACTAATTGAGTAGGTTTCGAGCGGTCACGTGCATTTTTGATTGCCGCGAACGATGTGACGTATCGTATCATATCATATTTTCTCGATGCACGCAAGCTTGTTACCTCACAGGCACTAGGTGTGACGTCTTCTTAAGATTTTTACTATACGCAGTGATGCAGACACATGCATTTAGTACGTTATTGGAAGTTGATTGAAGATGTAGAGGGACGATTATCAAAGACAATTAACGGTTAGGCCAAGTAAAGTTGATTCCCTTTTTTTTTTTTGTCCAGATCAGTGGCGTATCGGGGGGGGGGGGTTGCAGGGGGGAAGTGCCTCGGGCGGCACTTTGAGGGGCGCAAAAAAAACCCGCTAAAGATATAGAAAAAAGGCGAGAATGAGAACAAAACATAATACAGTTTTTGACGTTTTAAAATGAAAAAAAATTCTTAAGCTCGGTCGCTTTGCTCCCTCGCATAATTATTTTCTTTCAGGATCCCGTAATTTCGCGCCCCAGTAGTTCTTTTATTCAAGGGTTCCAAATTTGAAAATAAAGATGTATTTGTTGTTGCATATAAACAGCATTTGCAGAGTTGAATATTTGAAAGAAATCTCAACTTTCAGTTACCCCCCCCCCCCCATCGGCAGAGTAAAAGCACTAGAAATACGGGGTTTTTTTAGGGTTAAGAATGCGAAAAATTTCTAAAGCTCGGTCGCTCTGCTCCCTTGCATGATAAGTTTCTTTCAGGATCTCGTAATTTCGCTCCCCCGTATAGTTCTTAAATAGGTTTTTGAAGGGTTCAAAGTTTGAAATACATGTGTAAAGATGTAATTGTCGTTAATTTGCTTTGCTCGCTATAATGGAAGTTTCATCTCCCTCTCAGTATTGTGCCCCCAAAGAAGGATAAAGTGCATAAAACAGCATTTTAGAGATTCAATATTATAAAGTATCTCATCTTTCAGTCGACTTGCCGAATACCTCAATTAGGCCTATTTCTTAAGGTTTTTCGTTCTATAACTTTAGAATGGAGTGAATGTAAACCATTTTATCAATATAAAAACTTCGAACTTCTCAACCGCTCAATCGCAGTGGTCAGTTGCAAAATTTCCTGGGTATACGCAAGAAATTGTGTTTGGTACACTCTAAAAAAGGATGGGTCATAATGACCAAAAATATGGGTCAATTCCAAACAAAGCTGTTGGTGAATATGTGTCCGACCGACATATTGGTTAGAATAACCAATCCAAGATGGGTTGTCTTTTTCAACCAATAATATTGGTCATAGGTATAACCAATCTCCAGATGGCTATTCCAACCAATACAATGGTTGTGTTCATTTTCTAAACCAATTTTTCTTGGTCAATTTATAACCAATTGTGTTTGGTCATCATGGATTTTGTTTAGCACTATCTGAGTAACCAAAATGCATCGCTTATGATACACTGTAGCATGTTTTACAGTCGTAAAAAAAGATATCCCAGGAATTTTTCTATCACAGTCACACATCAACCTCTAATAGTCCTAGCCTATCCTAATCCTACACTAACCTATTCTTATAATCCTACATCCTATACCTACTTACTGGACAGTGGTATCCACTTCATTATATAGGGACTATATTGGAGTACTTGTTAAAAACGGTACTTATAGATTACAATTTTCTAATTTAGATTCTAAAATACCTCCTCATGAATACATGTTCGAATTATAAATAGAACATTATTAATGCAAATACATTTTGCATTGCATTTATATATGATATTTATAAATTTTTGCAAATTTTGGTTGTTTTATGTTCGATCACGAATATTCATAATGGTCGTATATGAATATTAATTGGCTTGCATGACCAATACATTGGTTATCATAACCAATATTTCTTGACCATTTCAAATGGTTAATGGTTAACCAATGAAATTGGTACAGCTTGACCAACATATTGCATAAAATAACCAATATGGTGTTGACCAACTGGATTGGTAGTTTTTTTGACCAATCCTTTTTTAGAGTGTACGGTTAAAATGGAAGAAAAAAAAAGGGGGGGGGGGATGGCCGCGTGGTCGCTTCGCTCCCCGATTGTTCAGTTAAGTAGACGGGTTTGGGCACTTGGGGGGGGGGCAACTTTATTGTTTTCCCCTGGCGCGATAATCCCTAGATAGATACGCCACTGGCAGATACATGTATCTTCAAACTGAGGAAGAGAGGGCTCCACGTTATTTGATATTGATATTTTCACCTGGTGTCTACATTAAAATGCTATTCGATCAACTTTCACAAAAAATTCTCCGTTTTTCAATTTCATATGCCTTTGAGAGGCTAACACCAAACTAAACTCCCCTTTATAGGAAGATTGTATTTATCTGTAAGGGCTCCCAAGGCATCAAGCTTCTGCTTATCTTGGAGTCCCAGTTCTGTTGGAAATAAGTGTCTGTGATCATATCAAACTGTATACTATGTACTTGTATTTCTGTTCAGAACTGAATGAAATGAATGGATGAATGTGGAAATGAATTATAAATGACATCTTTGTCACATCTTTATGAAAATGTACTCAGATTAATATCATTTAATTTCATCACAAAACAGGGGGTGGTAAATGAAGAAGAAGAAGAAGAAGAAGAAGAAGAAGAAGAAGAAGAAGAAGAAGAAGAAGAAGAAGAAGAAGAAGAAGAAGAAGAAGAAGAAGAAGAAGAAGAAGAGAAAAATCGACGCGAAGCGGAGTTACCGAAGAGGAGCCTGGGGACGAGATACAAGGATTAATTTTGGCCTTAACTGCTGTGGTAAATCCAGACTCCAGCCCCACGAGGGTGGATCATGATATCTCAACTTATCGTATGAATATCTATGGCAAGGAAGCAATTAAAAAAAAAAGAGGTTGATATAGGCCTATATTGTTCCGTGCGTTAGAAAAAAATCGCAACCAGTGATTTGAATGATTTCTCTCTTGAAAATTCAACTGCAAATTTTCTGTGGCCAGATGTCGGTCTAGACTCTTAGAGAAATGTGCCCGTTAGAACCATTTTTGTCCCGTATTTAGAACCTCCAGAAAATAGGGGTTCTATAAAGGGTTCTATGATTATATTTAAGAGCCCCAAAAGGTTCCTTGTACAACCAACTCCTTAGAGAACCTTTATAACCTATATAATGGTTCTTTGAAGAACCTTTAAAGGTTCCAAATATCGGACAAATAATTTTTTTTTTTTTTTTTAAAGGATGAAAAGGTTCTAATCAGCATCATTTGTTCTAAGAGTGTAGGGGGGGGGGAATTGCCCCGCTCTCCCAACCCCCTCCTTGCACCTTCCACGTACTTCGTGGTTGACTGTAGGCTAAATTACGATGGTTAAATTCAAGCTTACATAATCTTCATTTATAAATCAAATGGCGAGGGGTATCCACTGACATAACCGGGAGGGGGGGGGGGGCCTGATATTTGGTTTGCCGTTTGGATGCGTCGGGTCCCTTCAGACTACATCAACCGGTACTGAAAGCATAAATCGATCTGCCATCAAGCCTAAATTCACTTGCGACAGCTTGAGGGAAAAATACCCACGTTCCACGGCAAGTCCATCCCTGAATATCCCGCTGAATATGAACAATCATAAAAATTTCAATGAACATTAATTCAGATCAGTATACTGGTATACGTCAGTGCTATATGAGAAGAAGAAAATAGGGGGGAAATTTAGTGAGAAATAATAATAATAATTTAAAAAAAAAACACAAGGTTGGAAATAAAGGTGCAGAGGCTTCAATTACGTGGATGTCATAGTGGTAGAGCATCTTTCGGTCTCCTGTACATTTTAGGTCCTGATGGGTTCGAAACCAGCTATCATCCCATTTAATCACATCTTTTCAGTTTCAGTTTCAGTTTCAGTTTATTTTGTTTTCTTTGTATTTCACATTTATAATGTTTTGATAACAGGTGATACAAACAAACAATGAGAGTAAAACAAGATAAAGCGTACTAAACGATAATGAAATAAATTGTCAGAGAAATTAAAAGAAGGTGAGTACCTCATATGATATGGTTATGCAATATCAATTGAGAAGAAGAAAAGTGATATATGGAGGAGCCTATATAAGGAGAAAGCAATGCTTGTAAGTTATATAGGCTCTAAAGGCTTACAATCAATCAATCAATCAATAAAATCAATCAATAAATCAATCAAATAAATAAACCAAATCAATCAATAAAATTTATCTCCGTGAACTATGATTCTTTGCTGCATTTGTATACACCTTTTATTTTGTTTCGGACTTGTTATATTTCCTGTATTCCTTTTGTATTTGATTCAGTTTTTGTTTATTTTATGTTTATGTTTATGTGTTATTTAAATTTTCTTTTTTCTTCATTGCTATGCATTATTTTCTAATAGGACCCCATGGAAGAACAGCTGCATTTTGTAAATGCCACTGAAATGAGCCATCCTCCATGGTTACATATTTTTTAAAAATGAATCTCCACGTATCTATCATGTTTTAAAAAATGTTTATATGAAAATGAAAATAAACAAAGTCCACGCGTTAATATGATTTATAGGCATTATTGTATTCCCTAAAGTTATCTTACTATCAAGGACTTGTCTGAATGCTTATAGCCTAGATGCACTATTAGCCTGCTTTATCAGCAGTGATATTAAAGAAAGAATTAAACGAAATTTTCATCTTCGTTATCATGATGAGAAAATAGCGAGGAAAAAATATTAAAAGGTGGAAGAGGCTGGGGTATAAAATTGCATATTTTTTCTTGGATACATATTTTTCTTGGATCTGCCTAAGGCAAGATATTAAAACAAAATTATTAGAAATCTAAACAGAATTCAGATTTTCGTCTTAAATGCAACAGGCCTGAACAAGAATTAATTAGAATGAAAAGAATCGACAAAGCGATACTGAAAGAGGTACAGACGAATAAATGAGCATTTATGCAAACAAGAATCCTGAACAATAACGCTGAGCCGTGCTGGACTCATAATATTATCTCACAACTTCTCACACCCCTGTGTTACCAATGGACGAATCTGACCCATATGTTTTGCATCTGTGTGTTGAAAAAACTCAAGATCCATAATGTGCATGCAGTGCAGGCAGTGAGAACGAGTAAAAGAATGGCTTGAACACGTTAGATGCGATATATCCACGGATGAAAATTCTACAGGTGCATTGCTGCTGGAGTCAAAATCTTCTGGAAGAAAACGTTTTGCATTTCTTCTGATTCCAATTTTGAGACTTATTAGTGGATTTTATAAGAGGAACTGATCTTGAGGGACACCCCTGGGCCGTGAAGGGCCATCATGACGACTAAAGTGATATATTTCAGCGTCGGAGGGCGGGAAGAGCAGGCAGAGTTTCGGTCCGATTTCCCTGCGGATGATGTCAAAGGTAAGAGCCCGTGTGAAAGAGTGGTTGTTTACCGGTGTCCAAGCCGTAACCCTCCCGTGGCATGACGATGGCATATCGCTCGGAGGCGGTGCGCAATCTTATGTCAGTTATTGGTATGATTTGCGAGTGTTTTTGTGCGGAAAAAAGTTAGTTTCTGTAAATGGCTGATCCCTCTATTATACTGTATTCATTTTATATGCAAAAAGACATGTTAACATTGTTTGTGACAGGGGTGAAGATAAATGGGGGGGGGGGGGGGGGGGGGGAGATGGGGAATGGGGGTATGCATCCCCCACTTTTTGAAGAGGGTGTATATATTTATTTGGGAATCATTCCTCCAGTATTGAGGAACTGTCTACTTCAATTGTGCTTGGGCTACATCAAGTTCAGTTCAGGATAGGAACAACCATTGAACCAACCAGGGGGGATCCAGGGGGTGGCTGAATCGGCTATGGCCCCCCCTTTCGAAAAGCAGAAAAAGCAATATTTTAGGGTAAAGTACATGTGAAAATGCAGAGGACCCCTTTTTTCGGGTAAAACAGACACCTGAAAAGCCGATCAGCCCCCACCCCCCCCCCCTCTTTTGAAAATTCTGGTCCTTGTTTGACAATTCTTTTGAATTCTTTGCAAATCATACTAATTAAAATTTTCCATCAGTTGTTTTCTGAACCTATTCAGTAAGCTGGCAAGGTAAAACCATCATGGAGATCTTCAAAAACTTTGTTAATGAGCATGTACATGTATAGGGTTAGTAGGGACATAGATTCTGAGGTCATACTTAAAAACCAAAACATTCTTGTTGGTGACCACTGTTTAAGTAAGCAAGATACAAGATGAAGGGAAAGGGATAAAAGCATAGGTCTGTACAGGTAAAAAGAGAAAAGTATGATGTAAGAAATGTGCAGAATTTGTTTTAATTGACAAGATGGTAAAATAATAAGTATATTTAGTATCTGTACATCTGGAATATACATGTACATGTACGTCACTTTGTGTTTATTTATTTATTTATTTATTTATTTTTTTTTTATTTATTCTCGAATATTTATATAGAGTGGCCTGATCAGCATAAAAACAAACAAACATACAAATGCAAAACAAATTGAAAAAGCATAACATGATGAAGTGGCATGTCAATAGACAGAGAGATATATATATATATATATATATAAGAATCAGAGTTGGTAGTAGAATGCCATAAAAAATAAAATCATAGATTTTAAAAGAAAACGGAGCATAGCTCTCAAAAATGAAGGGCAAAGTCACACTCTTCGTCAGTGCCCACGGTGTGACAAAAAGATGTAAATCAAAATCCGTTTCTGAAACAAACAAAAAAACACGTCTGTTCGTAGGCAGACGGATTGTGAAAATCACGTTTCAAAAGAAATCAACGCGCTGAAGATGGAGATGACGCGAAGTAAATAACGCATCCCAAGACGCATTGTATATGTTTTGTATTTTGTGACTTTCTGTTTATTAGGTATGTATATATATATATATATATATATAGAGAGAGAGAGAGAGAGAGAGAGAGAGATAGAGAGAGAGAGAGAGAGGGGGGGGGGACATTTTGAACAGTAAATCACACCTGTAGGATGCACAATGTGAAATACATTGTATAATGCAACATGCTTACCATGTCTTTGCAACAAAAGAGAAGTGTATGCATCTGAGGAAGCAAATACATGTTTTGTATTTTGTGACTTTCTGTTTATTAGACCTATGTCTACTTCTGCCAAAACAACATGCCTGTAAGGTTTCCCTGTATGAGATGTAATATGGCTTTGCTGTTATGATGATTTGAGAAACCTGTTCATTTTATACTGATTATATTTATGATTTCTGTATGATTAATTTTGTTTATGTCCACTCCAAAGAGACATTTTCTAGGGCATTTTGGGGGGTATATACTTGTATGTAGAAGTAATTCTAAATAACAGTAATTGAATCATTTTATAAACCTTGAAATGTAAGAATATATCCATGAAAGCTTTAGGGAAAATGGTCAACTTATTAGTTTGGAAAAAAAGAATATGTTGATAATGTATTAATTACCGTACCAGTGTTATTTGTACTGTGGTATAGATAATTAATCCACAATCACAGAAGTCATGTCGTCTTAGTATAAGAGGGGATAATTTCAAAAAAATTCCACATTTCCAACTCCCATATTAAATGTAGCTAGACCTCCTGCAAATACCAATAGCCTGAGGATTATCATTCTCCTTCCCATTGAGGAAGTCATTAAAGAAAAATACTGTTTCAGTTTGTCAACATTACTTGATTTTTAGTTGCTATGTTTCACTTTCAGAACATGCACTAGACTCTGAATTTTGTCAAAAGCACAAGATCCATGGATCATGAAATACTGTCAATAAGTTGCCATTTTGAGGATTTAATTCCTAGAGAACAAATAATTGTAAAAACATTTAGTTTTTGCATGAAATTTGTATTTTTTCTGCTTCTTGTAACATCATGTAGGTCAGATGCATGAAAGCCTTCCTGGAAATTCTTGGAAAAGTTCATTACATGTATTTTGTACAAAGTTTAGTTAGGTATCAGTTCATGTACAGCTGTATCATTTGTATGTATTACTAATTATACCGCAGTATCAGTAGTTTTCTTAAAGTGTTTCAGTGCATTTCAGCAAGAAAATTGAAAGTGAAACCTTTTATAGGTCAAGCTTCCAATCTTCCCAAGAGGATGTTTACTATATTTTCTTTGATACTCAGCTGCACCTCAACTCGTCTCATGGTTCATGACAATAGGTACCAACTTGTATAATTCCTTTTTCATCTAAAGTGAAATATAATTGGTAATGTTAAATGTACCATACAACTTTAATGAAAAGGTTTACCTCTAGTATTGATAGAATATACTGTAATTAATGAGTATTCTCTTTTCTTTTATTCCTTTATTGAAGAATATTCCATGTATGATGATCATGGTTAAATTATGATTGTTATGGAGTTAGTAGAGTAATCCTTTTCGGGGGTATATATTCTGACTGATATTCCTCCAAACTGATAGAAGGTTAGGATGCTCACAAACTATCTTTGACCTCTTCCCAGAACTCAGCTTCTCTTTAACCCATTCATGACTGAGGTCTACATTTTGTGGTTTGGCCTAATATCTTTTGATGCAAAGCCCTAAAAATCATACCAAATACATGAGCAGAAAGAGCAAATAATTCTACACAAACTGTGCCCATTTTGGTTGCGTCAATATTCGTTGTTTGATGCTGAAATTTTTTTAAAGGAAAATAAGCATTAAAATCCTTAAATTGGCAATGTGATAGAGAGTTTAAAATCACCATTTTCCCCTGCAAATTGGCAACTTTATGACTTCTCATCATAATTTCTGTCAATTTATATGCATTTCAGATATATGACTTTTTATAAGAAAAATGTAGCAATAAAATAAAAATGTTGGTGATGCCAATTTGAAGAATAAAAGCTGATCAAATTAGGCTTTAAATAATTCCTGTCACGAATGGGTTAAACAAGAATAGCTTATTTGCATCTGTTAAAATTTCATCACGAACATGGAGCCTCAAACAGAAAATGGGTGACAACTTGTACTACAAACTGTTGGTTGCTTCATCAATTATTCTGTACATAGGCGTTGATACTGTTGTGCGCTAATTGAAACTGACATGGATTCTGAGATAAAATATTCATATGCACGTCTGTATGAGTACATACACACTGTAGGAGATGAGAGGTAATGAAAAAAGATGGATAGGAAGGTAAGAGAGGAAGAGTTGTAGCAGTATCACACGTCCTCCTTGAGGAGAAAACACAAACACCTCAGAATTCCTCTCTCCTGACGACATCATTTCCTCCGACCGTCTTCGCGTCGTAATTTTCTCATCAAAATGCGCGGGCTCGGTGCTGGCTTGAAGATGCGCCGTGTGCTAGGTGGACACTACAGAGCTATCACATGACATTTCTGATATTGATTCGATCAGTCAAGGAGGTCTGCAGGAGCCCACGGAAATGAAAAG
>CM057166.1:1430590-1463401 GCA_029962745.1 Echinometra lucunter | reverse complement strand
GGGGGGTAATCAGCACTTTTTTTCTCCCTGTAATTAGGTTCTCAGGCTGGATGTTGTAGTTCATGAGACTTACATGGCAAATTATAGAGCACCATCTGACGTTAATTCTCTATCGCTAAGAACTTTTTCAAAGCCAGTCCTTCCTCATTCATATTTATTTATCTATAGGACTCCGAGAGTGTTCGATGTTTTCCAAACATTTTAATTCGAATAAGGCGGTCCTTGACCATTCTCGGATGTCAGTATTTTGTAGTAATGAGGTTCAAGTATTAATGTCAACTCTAGAACACTACAAATTCCACTTCATCTCTCATTCAAGAACTGATGATCTCACACCTATTTTTTAATTGTTTTTCATTTTACTTGAAATTTCCAAGATTTTCAAAGATTATTTTCCTTTTCTATACTATACCTATTCCTTGTCCTCTTACAGGCACTGGCGGCACCAAGGGGGGGGGGCATGGGGGGCATTTGCTCCCCCCCCCACTCAGAAGTTTTGCCCCCCAGTTGCCCCCCCCCCCCCCAGAAATTTTGAGGACTGAAAAGAAAAATTATACTGTAATTTGTAAATAAGTAGATGTTGTCATAAACATTATATTCAAGCTGTGAAGTGCTCTAAAATACCATTTTCCGCTCTTCAAAACTTCGATTGAAAACAAAAAAGTGGTTATTTTTGGCTCGCTCGCTTTGCTCGCCCATAATATTTAAAAATTTCTTTTCTAAAATGCAATTAAAACCAAGAAAAGTAGCCATTTTTGGCTCGCTCGCTTCGCTCGCTCGTCATATTTCAGAATATTTATTCGAAAATGCGATTAAAAACCAAAAAGCAGTTATTTTTTGTTCGCTCGCTTCGCTCACTCACAAAATTGATATTAAAATGTGTGTAAGAGGACGTAAAAAAAAAATTGACTTCCCGGCCCTGCCCCCCCCCCACCATTTTCTTTTGCCCTCCATTTGTCTCCCCCCCCCCCCCCCCCACTTTAACAATCCTGGTGCCGCCACTGCTTACAGGGAGATGCTTGTCTGAATCTTTTCTGACCGTAACCATGGTAACAAAAGGAAATGGGTCATTAGATTTTGTAAGGGGAGGGGAGGGTCACACTGTACACTTTGTTTTAAAAATCTTGGCATGGGTCGGAAGTGCGCCCCCCGGCCCGGTCTGCGTGGTAAAAGATGGCACTCTTTTCGGTTATAAGGCTGGTTATGAGGTGGCGCTATTCATTATTGCAGTAGGTTCCGGGTTGTGTATGGATGTAGAATTATTGCACAGAAGTTTTTAAATACAATTTTGCTTGCGGCATAGTCTACCGTTTTCATTACTAAGATAATCTTGACAATGTTTATAAATTTTGTCACTGAATATCTAATCATAATGATTTGCATCATCCATGGAATCGATGCTATTAAGCCTTTTCAGTTACCAATTTCAGCATCATTATCAATCATTGTTATCATTAATCACAATCTTGAAAACATCATTGTAGTCGTTATCATCTTCATCACCATCACCACCACCACCACCATCATCATCATAATATCAATAATGCCTTGTTTACCCAGGGTAGTCTCTTCAGTACTATGTACTGTTCTCCCATAATATTTTGCATTTATGCCGGGTGGACCCAAAAGAGCGGAACGCTTATAATCCTTAATTTCAGCGAGATAGATGACATGATGTTATAATTGTTCATTTGGTTCAAGAGAAAATTTATTTTCCAGTAAAAATTATTGACACCAAGATCATCCATTTTGACCCACGCGATTGGATATTCGGGCTCATTTCGTGATGCAATATCACTTTCAAAATTTGCTACTTTAGCGACCGAATTCCCTGTTACTTGAAGGAAAATCCTTCACCCGACAGCATACAACTGAAAAGGCTCCTTGCCTGAATAATTTTCCTTTCATTGAAAACGTGGAGATTCTTTAGGCAGCGAGCTGTTTCTATGGAATGCCGTGAGGTGGAAAGGTTTCCCTTCATCTCACATGATTTCAGTCGCAAAAGTAGCAAATTTAAATAATGACATGGCCTCATGGAATGAGCCTTAACATCTGAACGCAACAGCCAAAATGAATGACTTTGATGTCATTTTCAAGGAAAAAAATTCTCTTTCGAACCAAATGAACAATTATCACATGATGTCATTTATCTCGCTGAAATTGAGGATTACAAATGTTCCGTTCTTTTAGGGCCACCCCATATAGCACCAAATACATCCCACCGAGATGTCTCTAGGCTCTTTACAGAATATTATTACCCCGGTCATCGGATTCATGCTTGCCCACACACAATGTATGCACCTTCTCCACTCCCGAGGGAGCATTCCAGTCACCCACCATTTTACAGGTGCTCACAATGCTGACAACTCATCATCACAATTACCATCATCATCGTCATCATAACCATCATCATCAGTCCCTTCATCATCATCACTGTCATTATCATTATCATTCACCATCATTTTCATTATCATTACCATCATCATAATAATCATCATCATCATCTTCATCATCATCATCATCACTATCATTATCATTATCATTCACCATCATTTTCATTATCATTACCATCATCATCATCATCATCACCAGCATCATCATCGTCACATTATCATCATCGTCACATCATCATCATCATCATCATCACCAGCATCATCATCATCGTCACATCATCGTCGTCATCGTCGTCATCGTCATCATCGTCATCATCGTCATCATCGTCACATCATCATCATCATCATCATCATCATCATCACATCATCATCATCGTCATCATCGTCACATCATCATCATCATCATCATCATCATCATCATCACATCATCATCGTCCTCATCATTGTCACATCATCATCATCATCATCGTCATCATCATTTGTCACATCATTTGTCACATCATCATCATCACATCATCATCATCATCATCGTCACATCATCATCATCGTCACATCATCATCGTCACATCATCATCATCATCATCATCGTCGCATCATTATCGTCACATCATCATCATCGTCACATCATCGTCACATCATCATCGTCACATCATCATCATCGTCACATCATCATCGTCATCATCGTCATCATCTTCATCACCAGCATCATCATCATCATCATCTTCATCATCATCGTCATCATCGTCATCATCAACGTCACATCATCGTTATCATCATCATCATCGTCATCATCGTCATCATCGTCATCATCGTCATCCTCTTCATCATCATCAACCATTTCCAAGGAAGACAGTGTAAAACAAACCACATGCAGAACGCATATGAAAGCAGTTTCTCAAAAAGATCCCGGGTATACCAATATATTTCATCATCATCATTATTACATAATACAGTAATAACCTAACATAATTTAATGTACAGAATGATAAAACAACACTTCTATTTGTAAGTAAACAAATACATAGTAAGCACAAAACATGAAAGTACTGGGGGATAATATACAATGTAAATAGAAAATAGTTGATATTGTTTATCTTTATACAGCAGAATATGATATATTTACAAATATTTGGACTTGCAAAAACAGTCGATACTACGGACTAGTGTACCTTTTGGGGGGGGGGGGTCTGGTGGACCTTGGGCGCTGAGAAAATTTATGGTCAACAAGGGAATCCCCCAACTACAATCTTTCATGAATCACAGAGCTACTCTGGGCAGGTTAGAAAATTCTCAATAGAAATATGGAAAACAGACAGCATACTGTTCACAGGCTAGAGTAAAGCAATTATAGCAAAAGTACATAACAAATGCAACAATGATTTAATTCATTTATTTACTTATTATTATTATTTTTTTTTTTTTTGGTACTGTGGAAAGTTGCAATGGCACGGGGAGTATATGCACCTATGTATGTACTTAGGGGTGACTTACATCTATATGGACTGAATGTGAATGGAATGGATGGAAGAAAAGAACATACACTATGACTTCTTCAGATCAACCTTTATGTCAAACATATGAATTCAATTACAATTTCTGTAGTTCCAATGTCAGTAGATCACATTTATTGTCAAGAAATTGAAATGCAAAAAAAAAAAATCAAACTTCGAAGCCTAACCTAAACCTGACTTAAAGTTAGTCCGTTTACAAGAAAACCAACCAAAATGAATGTCTCTTTTTTATATTTTAGGGGGACAGTGAAAAATTGCTGACAAGCAAAAGCAGGTTCTCAGCTTAAAA
This sequence comes from Echinometra lucunter, assembly GCA_029962745.1. NCBI lineage: Eukaryota > Metazoa > Echinodermata > Echinoidea > Camarodonta > Echinometridae > Echinometra > Echinometra lucunter. The sequence continues at coordinate 1,459,208 of CM057166.1, read as the reverse complement.
TTTTGGAGGGGGACATACTTTTTTGCGTCCTCCACCCAGAAAAAAAACCCAAAAGATTGATGTCATGGTCATATTCAATGACCACTCTACTAAATGGTTTTAAGTTGATTCTAGTAATACACACTGTTAAATTTTGTAAATATACAAAATCAGGCAAAATATGAAGAACATTGCCATTTTAAGTTATCTTGAAAATTAATCATCATTATTAATTTATATTTTCAAGTTTCATTAAAATTGTTTTATTTCACGTTTTACAAAAATGAATACTACACTAGATAATTCTAATGTAAATTAAAAGATTTCAGCATATCAGTACATGTAAATAATTTGAACTTGCAGCTTATAGTACTCTAATATCAAATTCTCTCTTGATGAAAACATTTTTACAGGATTCAAGTTTCATGGTGAGAAAATACTGTTTCTAAGCCATGTAAACCTTGTAAGCCCTGTAAACTTTGAAAGCCTTCTGTCCACTTCATGACAAAAAATGTCAAATAATGCTGCTTTCTTGTCTCTGTGTTATGTCTACAGTATGAACCTAAAATCATACATATAAATCCAACATTTATCCATGATTCATCCAAGACGTATAAAAACAACCCTGTAATTAATGCATATTGAAGAAGGCCAGGCATGACATACATACCTTCCAGTGGAAGCAAAAGTTATTTGGACACAAGTAATGACAGAATTATAACAAATTGCCAAATGCCTTAAAGATAAACTTGAGTTCTGGCTGAGCAATTACAATGTGGAAGAAACTGTTTCAAAGTAATAAGAAGGGTTGATCAAGTAGGAAATGAAAATTGGTGTAAAACCCAGGGATTTAGATATTACCATTACCATAAGAAATCAACTTAGTCTTATTGAAAAGTACATGCACTGCATGCAAAAATGGGTATATGGGACTACACACAAATGTCCGGACTGAACACTTGAGCTGTTTCTTGTCATGTTTTGAATATAATGGCACTTCATGCTTGCTTGTTAGGTGCCTTGTCTGTTCCAGACATTGGAGATCAAGTTTTCCTGTCAGTATACTGTTTTATGTGCCTTCTCTTCTCATGCTATGCCCTTGATAGACACTTGATGAGTAAACCTTTTCAGGGAACATTCCTACTACGATATTCTTCCAAACCGACATCAAAAGACTGAGAAAGGTAAAAAAATATCTTCCACCTACTCCAAGAATTCATGCTTCTCTTTAAGAAGGCTGTATATGGCCACATGTATAGTGCAGATAAAATACACAGGACATGAGAACTTTCTTCCTTCTTCATAAACTGTTTATGAAAGTGAGAAGAAAGTAATGTTGACATAACGAGTAGGGATATGATTGTTACTAATTGCTCTCTTGCCTGTAAAAGGGCTTTAAGAGCAGTGTATGGTTGACTATAATAGCAAACTTACTGCAGGAAAAATATGAATGCAAGAAATTCCTTCTTACTTAACTCTCATTATCTACAAAAAGAACAAAAAATAGTAGAATATTCTAGTTTACAATTACACTAGAATCTGATTGTCTTCACATTTCATTAAGTTATATTACAGAATATCTTGCTATAAAATGTAATTGAAATATTTATAGGTAGTGGGTAATTGTAATTGTGTTACTGGCAAAGTGAAACTTTTTTGGGGGAAACTGAATACTCACATTTTGAGTTGTACATTTAAGAAAAAATACTTCATGACAAATCACATGACAGATTAAGAATGTGTGCAAGCAAAGAGGTATGAAAAACTATCAAAGACTATTTCAAGTAAGAATATACAGAAATCAGCCCCTTAGATAAATAAATTAATAAGAGTAAAGCGAATACACAAGCAATAAATAATTCAGCTGTATTGAAAGAATACATTTACATTCATCTATGTACTATGTACTGATTCTACTAATGTGCAAGCGATGCATCTAAGTGATTTCATAACATTATTTGGTATAGCTTTATATAAGTACTATGCAAAGTAATTCTTACATGAATATAATTAGAATTTCCATTACTCCTTGATTATGGGTTATAGAATGAATAATCATTCATTTCTGACAGGAAATCTTTCAATTGAACATCTCATTAAAAGGGACATGGAAAACCACTTTCTACTTGGAAAATATTCTGATCATCCTCTATGTATTAACAGATGTCACAAAAACATTAAGTCATGCAGTGTATAGAATTGGTCTCAAAATTGAGGTGGATTACACTATACCTTGCTGGTTGTGAACAGGTGTCATGATGAACAGTCTCAAAGTATATGAGACTGAATTGTTAACCCATTCATGACAGAGGTCCACATTTTGTGGTTTGGCCTAATATCTTTTGATGAAAAGCTCTAAAAATCATACCAAATACATGAGCAGAAAAGATACAAAAATTCTAAACAAACTGTGCCCATTTTTGTTGCATCAATATTTGTTGTTTGATGCTGAAATTTTTTAAAAGAAAATAAGCATTAAAATCCTTAAATTGGCAATGTGATGAAAATGTTACAATTACTGTTTTTCCCCTGCAAATTGGCAACTTTATGACTTCTCATTATACATTCTGTCAATTTATATTTATTTCAGATACATGATGTTTTATTTAAAAAAATGTAGCAATAAAAGAAAAATGTTGGTGTTGCCAATTTGAAGAATAAAAGCTGATCAAATTAGGCTTTAAATATTTCCTGTCAGGAATGGGTTAAGAGTGGCATTTTTGTTCATCTGTGATACTGATCCTTCATCAAATTTCACCCTTCACAATGCAACATGAAATAGCTCAAAAAATTTCATTTTATTTTTTAAGGCCTTCAAACTTTCAAAATGTGTCAAATGTCCGTCCATGACAGAGTGTAAAGCTCATATACTGGTATTGTCCGTTTAGAGTGAGAAATGTGTCAACTGTAATTTCAAACAAAATTTAATGCCCTTTTGGTTCCAACCAAATGTATATGACCTTTCTAAAAAGGTCTTTGTATGGAGGTACCTAGTATATATGAGACATATGGCCTTTCTACGCGGATACTTCTTCTTGCAGGGATAACTGTGTCAAGCTGGTGGCATCTAATAGTATACAATGATGGTCTTGTTGATGCAAAAACATTGAAAGAATTATTTATTTTTGCACAGCACCTGTCCAGTCATAAATAAACGATCAAAGTTCTTTACAAAATTTCATCCCTATGATGGGAATGCAATTATAAGTCTGCAATAAAATGCACTTTCTCCATTTTACTGACAGCATTCCAGCTGTATATATTTAAAAGACATTTATAATCATATACTTCAAAACAACTGGCCTTTGTAACGAAGCAGTCTTTAAATAATACATGACTGTGCTAGAATTTTTTTTTCTTTGTACACCTGCAGTAGCATGTAAATCTCATTCTAAAGATATCCTAAAATTGTCAAGCATGATTAAACAGTAAGAAATTACACAGTTCTGATTACAATAGCATGTCTAATCTGAAGAGAAGATATGATATGGGAAGACAAAAAATTGGCAAAGACAGGCATTTACACCATACAATATGAATAATCTTTCAAATGTCTTAAATGTTATAAAATGTTATAAAATGACATACCAAATGCAGTCTCAAATTTACTGTGGAATATTGTTAACACGTTGTGACATAAGAATATGGTGATGTGGAATGATGAATAGAAGTAAATTGTCTATCTGTTAAATATACAGTGGCATCTTAAGGCAACATACCCCTAAGGATGAGGGAAATTTCCTTGTTACAATCAACCTTGTTAAATTGGAACTAAAATATCAAAGATTAAAGAATGGGACTGGCAGCAATTCAACTGACCCTCATAGCTTATCATATTGTAGAGGTAGATGATTAAGATCTTCCCTCAAAATAAAAAAAAAATGGAAACTTCTTGTTAATGGGGAAAAATGGAAAATAAATTTCTATTAAAATAATGATGCGACATACAAATTAGGTGGAGGGACACGTTTTCCAATTTGGTGATGTACATGTCCGAGAATATCCCAGCAAACATACATACAGCATTATGCACAACACACATTATGTGCATCCATAAAGAGTATTATACACACACTGACCCAGACACATTTCCTGACATGGACACTCATCTATTCAACATTTGAATTCAAATTGTTCTTACAGCTCAAAGGGATTGGGGATAGTTTTTCATTTCTTACAAAAAAGTTGCAAAGCCTATGACTAGGATATTTCACACACATTATCAGGATGGTACACTACAATTGAAAGTTTCATGAAGTCCCAAAAAAATTTCCAAAAGGGATCCCCTACCTTCAATGTCTTGCCAAAGGACACTAATTGCTATGCCAGGGGTTCAAAACCATGATCTTTGCATTCCACTCAAGAGTTTAAGTTACTTGACTATTATAATAATAATAATAATAATAATAATAATAATAACAATAATAATAACAACAATAATAATAACAATAATAATAATAACAATAATAATAACAATAATAATAATAATAATAATAATAATAATAATAATAATAATAATAATAATAAAAAAATAATAATAATAATAACAATAACAATAATAATGCTAATACTACTACTACTACTACTACTACTACTACTACTACTACTACTACTACTACTACTACTACTACTACTACTAGTACTACTACTACTACTAATAATAATAATAATAGTAATAACAATAATAATAATAATAATAATATGTCTTGTTTACCCAGGGTCGCCTCTTCAGTACTAAGTATTGTTCTCCCAGAGGGCCCTGCAAGAATATTATTACCCTGGCTTTAGCTCGAGCAACCGTAGCGCTTCGGGCATGCAAGGAATAAAAGGACTATGACACCTCCATATAATGATCTTCATCGAAGTTTATAGTCCACTTTTCCCACTCTGTGGGTTGGACAGTTCATTTCCTTGATAGCTATTCTCCAGGCTCCCCTATCAAGTGGGTCTGTGAAAAGTGTAGAGATATTCCACTCTATTTGTGTTAACTTTAAATTCATCCTGAAATCTACGTATTGATGCATAGTGCAACCGGTCTCAAGGAGAAAAGATGGAAGCATTGGTCAAGGGCATGAATCCAGTGAAAATCTAACTTTTTGTTATTGTTACATGGGCAATTCTCTATATCACAAATACAAGATTCAACAGTAGAGGGCGACATTTCTTGCATACCGCAGGTCAGCACATGTGCAGATACAAATCCAGCACTGTAAATTTGATGGGATTTCTTCCGGCTTCCATAGAAAATTAACAAATCCTCATTTGATGAAAGTATTGTTCAGGTTTCATAAACTCTCCTGACAAATTTATTAGATCTATGTAGACAGCATCAGAATTTGCTGCTTGCATTTTCTACGCTCAAAAACTAATTTTCATGGGACTTATTAAAGGGTAAGTCCACCATAGAAGTTTCACTATTTCAATAAAAGGAGATAAATTTGAACACCATTTAAAAAAAGAAATGAGCAAAATCGGTCAAAGAATAATAAAATTACACTCATTTTTCTCATTTTCTTGGAAGTTACACATTTTCTTATCCCATAGTCAAAGTATGTTATGTAAAAAGTAATTCTGCTGAATATAAATTGACTATGGGGGTTAGAAAATGTGAAATTTCTTGGACAAAGTGAATGGAGACCTGCTCGCATATGATGTCATCAATGTTGCCAATTTGCAGAGTCAAGAGTAGTTTACTAGAAAGTGTAAACGAGTGTAATTTTCTTATTCTTTGACCAATTTTGCTCTTTTCTTTTTTAAAATGCTGTTCAAATCTATCTCCTTTTATCAAAACAGTGAAATTTCTAGGGTGGACTTACCCTTTAAGACTTGACCCATTATGTTTGTATGGAAACCACAAGAGCCTGAGTCTGCACCGTGTGTGGAAAATATCGCCTTCTACTGTTGAATATCATAATTGCGATAAGGAGAATTAATGCAGGCCTTTGCTACATACATGGTTGCTGATTCCAAGATTTCAATGCATAAGCCATTTAGTAGATCATGTCAAAGTAACTGCTAGATTGATATAGCTCTAGAATGGGTACCAAGCTTAAGTATTTTGCTTAAGATATGCTTCAGAATATTTACAAATTGGTAAAAATCCTTCACAATAGTGAACTGCCCCTAATGCATAACAGCAAAACATGCACGGTCCAAATGAATAGAAGCAATGCCATGTAGAATGGCTCAGAAACAAAAATTGCTCAAGCCATGAACAGGGTAATGCCCAGGTACAGCAAATGAAATTAATCAAAAACATAATATTCAGATCTAATGCTAATATAAATCATGAAAGAACTGATACATAAAATAATTCTGCTATTTACAATTTTATACACTGATCAGTTAGCCCATAGCAGTACAATGTCGTCTTTTAGTGACACTCTGTAAAAACTCTTGATTCAGAATGCTAGAAATTACACATCATACATGAGCAGAAAGAGAAAAATTGACATAAAATTTAAGTCCATTTCCCATGCTGCATGTTGAACCATTCTTGAATAAGAGTGACGAATGTTAAATAATCATCAAAGTCTCTGAATTGGCACAGCAATGAAAACAGATAATCACTATTTTCAAAGTGGCAAATTTTACACCAATTTTTGCAAACTAAATTCAGATTAGCTTGTGTTATATACATTTTTATTTTTTTCAAACTATGTAGGAGTGAAAATAAGAACAGTGTTGCCATTTTGAGGAGGAAAAACTGATTAATTCATCACTTCAGAAAACTATGTGCTGCTATGGATTAATATTGTCAAGACTCAAAAGAACGAACAAAGTCCTCAAGTACCGGTGTTTGTCCTGGATATGACTTGAGGATAAGGAACATTCCGGTAATGGGGTAGAATACCGTAGAATATTGGGAAGGTTGAGGAGGGTGGAAAATGAGATTGTTTTCATATGTCTTTGGTAGTATGCGAAACTGTACAGTTGGATGCCTTGGCAAAATGACCATTTGTTAAAGGTTCTCAGAGAAGATGTGGAAATGTTGACAGCTTCTGACTCTTCATCCTTCATGACCTACGACATGACATCCCCTTGTCAAATGTACTCAGCTTATTTAAGATAGGCAAACGTCTCTAAAGAAAGTGCTCCCAACAGCTTTTGCAATATGTGGGACTTCACAATCGGCTGCCTGACAAAGGGTCATCAAGTTTGAGATAGTCAGATTAGGGAAGTATTGCTGACTCTTAAATCTTTCTTTTCTCACAAGCTTGAAAATGTCTTTGGTCAGGGAATCTCAGATTATTTGGAAATGATGGTTTTATAAAATCTTTATTTCTTCTTGAGCTTTGAGAAAATGGATCCTCTTTTCTTCTCCTTGTCCTTGCCTGTGGATCTCTTGGTTCCCTGAACAGCTGAGAAGTCTGGGGGTGGGGCACCATTCACATGTTCTGGGATGGGCTCTGTGTATCAAAGATCAGCAATGATATCAATAATAATACATAAAAATAGTGTGTACTTGCGTAAATAGCCACTGTATACGATCATTAAACTCTGAACTGATATGACATCTGTTACCTGATGAGTGTATTGTATGGTTGATGGATGTTCTTTTGGTAAGTACAACATTGGTATTAGCTTATGGGTTGAAAGTAGGGTCTATGGATACCAAGATGTTCCCTCTCTACACCCCTCCCCGGTTATGACAATTTAAGGTTGAAACTAATTTGTCAACCCTTTAAAATACGATGATCAAACTCTGAACCGATATGACATCTGTTACCTGATGAGTGCACTGAATGGTTGATGGGTGTTCTTTTGGTAAGTACGACGTTGGTATTAGCCTCTGGGTTGTATGTAGGGTCTATGGATACCAAGATGTTCCCTCTCTACACCCCTCCCCGGTTATGACAATTTCAGGTTGAAACTAATTTGTAGGCCCTTTAAAATACGATGATCAATCTCTGAACCAATATGACATCTGTTACCTGATGAGTGCACTGAATGGTTGATGGGTGTTCTTTTGGTAAGTACGACGTTGGTATTAGCCTCTGGGTTGTATGTAGGGTCTATGGATACCAAGATGTTCCCTCTCTACACCCCTCCCCGGTTATGACAATTTCAGGTTGAAACTAATTTGTAGGCCCTTTAAAATACGATGATCAATCTCTGAACCAATATGACATCTGTTACCTGATGAGTGCACTGAATGGTTGATGGGTGTTCTTTTGGTAAGTATGACATTGGTATTAGCCTCTGGGTTGTATGTAGGATCTATGGATGCCATGATGTTCCCACTGTTCACCTTGCTGTTAGGTTGCATATCCCCTCTGTCAGTCTACAGAAAGAAACAAAAACAAAAAATAAATCAGGTATGAATATATATCAGAAATTATCTCTTAAATTCAAGTATTTCATGACTGAAAGATAGAATAAGTTTCCATAGTGATTCAACAGCTGACGGGTAAAGTTTCAGTGCATAAAATTAATTCTAAGATGCCTTGAAACAATAAGACCTTAGAACTTCCAATTTCTTGTAGTAATCAGAATATTCATTCATATTATTGAGTAAAGTTACTAAAAATGCTCTCCCATGATCCTTAAGCTACTGCAAAAGCAAATGGCACATATAAAAAATCTTAAAATATTAAGCCTCTAGTGATAAGAGATGGAGGTTTAAGAATATTTATTGACAAATTAATTCCTGCAAGTACAAAGCACTTTCATTCTCTATGCAACTAAGACAAGAAGATAAAGTTGTATGAATACATGCATAGTGTATAGATATTGGAATTTTAATTGGAAAAGTGTGTCTAGGTTTAAATTTGCAATTTTTAATGGGGCCAGGTTTTTCAATATCTGTAAAACTGAATTAAAACTTAAACATTTAAAGTTGGGCATATAAAGATCTTTCAAAGGAGTAAATTCAGCAATGTTTTAAGTACACAGTGTTTCATGAAGAAATTAAATCATAGCCATTCTTAGTCGAGTTACTGTCTAACCTTTAGTTCTTAGGCATGACTGCTGCCCATGGGAAAGAAGGTGTTCAATAATACATAGAGCTTGTGGTTTCAACCTGTAATTGTATGCCAAACCCAACAGAAATCCAACTCCATATCCCAAACCAAATTGTGCACCCAGTATCAAACTAAACACAGCCCTCCAGAATGTCTTACTGTTGGGTTGACATCAGTTAGTGTAACACCCCTGCCTTCCTTTGCATCTGCTACACCAACCCTAACCAAAATCCAACCCCAAACCCCATCCCAAATCAAAATCAAATCAAAATCAAAAATTAAAAAAATCAAAACTAAAACCAAATCTCAAAAGCAAAACAAGACCAAATCCTAAATCTCTAAACCAAAACCAAATCCCATGCCCCAATTAAATCCCTAACCCCAAACCAAATCCTAAACAAAAACTAAATTCAAAACCTAAAACCAAATCCCCAACCCCCCCCCCCCCAAAAAAAAAAAAAAAAAAAAAAAAAATCCTAACCCAAAATCAAATCCAAACTCTAACCACAATCCAAATCCCTGAAACATATCCAAAAACCAAGTTCCAAACCCAAAGCCAAGTTTCAAATGCAAAACCAAACCCCCAAACCAAAGTGCACATATCCCTTCCAAAAAGTCTTACTGTTGGGGTGACATCGGTCAGTGTAACACCCTGGCCCTCCTTTGCATCTGCTAACACTGCAACTTTCTTCTCTTTGCTTACATGTACCATAGGCTGTAAATAAATGGTAAATCATGCATAAACATGCATTATGGCATTATCAAATAATATATCAACCAAAGGTAAATCATACATTAACATGCAATATGGTAATATCAAGTAATATATAAACCAAAGGTAAATCATACATTAACATGCAATATGGTAATATCAAATAATATATCAACCAAAGGTAAATCATACATTAACATGTAATATGGTAATATCAAATAATATATAAACCAAAGGTAAATCATACATTAACATGCATTATGGCATTATCAAATAATATATCAACCAAAGGTAAATCATACATTAACATGCAATATGGTAATATCAAATAATAAATAAACCAAAGGTAAATCATATATAAACATGGACTGTACTGACTAAAATCGTATTGAATGATGTGTGTAGTCTACAAGTAAATCATTTATCAAAGGCACAATAAGCAATGCAAGATGAATTATAACTATAAAAAAGATGAATTATAAACAAAAGTAAATTATGCATTTACCAAATATTCACTATGACTAAATGGTAAACATGCATTAACCCATTCGTGACAGGAATTATTTAAAGCCTAATTTGATCAGCTTTTATTCTTCAAATTGGCAATACCAACGTAATTTATTTTATTGCTACATTTTTCTTATAAAACGTCATGTATCTGAAATGAATATAAATTGACAGAAATTATGATGAAAAGCCAAAAAGTTGCCAATTTGCAGGGAAAAACGGTGATTTTAAACTTTCTATCACATTGCCAATTTAAGGATGTTAATGCTTATTTCCCTTTAAAAAAAATTCAGCATCAAACAACGAATATTGATGCAACCAAAATGGGCACAGTTTGTGTAGAATTTTTTGCTCTTTCTGCTCATGTATTTGGTATGATTTTTAGGGCTTTGCATCAAAAGATATTAGGCCAAACCACAAAATGTGGACCTTGGTCATGAATGGGTTAACATGAAACAGAAGTTTACAGGATCAACATAAAACAAATGCAAATATTGTATGCATTCATCATATTTTGCTATAAAGAATACAGATATCATGCAGCTATATTTAACACACTGATTTCATAACAGTTGTATTAAAAGAAAGGGCAACTTAATGGCAATCACAAAATTTTCTACCAAAACAAAAATAGACAAAAAAAGACTCTTAGCTATATTGTTTGAGTCTTTTTTGTCACTTGTTTTGATAACAAATTTTGTGATTTGTTCAGATTAAAATTTTGTTTTGATGAAATGCCTGTTTTGATAAAAAAAACTATTTTTTGATAAAACATTAGGATCTTATACAACACGATGAAAAAGTGAAATGAGGAAATATGTCAACAAAAATTACACAACTCACTCCTAGACCATAATCACATGAGTGGTTGAGCAGTCAAGTGTGATTATTGTTTCTATCACATATTTTTTTCATTAAAACGCATGCAATAGTGTTCAGTCCAACTAATGATTTTTAAGAACTCGAAAAAAGTGAAAGTGAAAAACTGAAAAAGTGAAATGAGGAAATATGTCAACAAAAATTACACAACTCACTCCTAGACCATAATCACATGAGTGATTATAGTGACAATAATCAAGTGTGATTATTGTTTCTATCACATATTTTTTTCATTAAAACGCATGCAATAGTGTTCAGTCCAACTAATGATTTTTAAGTACTAGATGGGCAGCAGCGCGCGTAGAGTTATGGTATTAAGTGTACATACACTATCTGCGATGTCAGCCAGCAAGTATGAGAAGTAGCAATACCTGTTCGCACCTGTACAGTTTATTGTGCTTATACTTTGGGAGTGCACTAGCTAGAGTAGGCCTGAACTTGTAATTCACTTGTCACTAATAATGGTCATGACCAATCTTAAAAAGACTCCTATTTTAACCCATTCGTGACAGAGGTCCACATTTTGTGGTTTGGTCTAATATCTTTTGATGCAAAGCCCTAAAAATCATACCAAATACATGAGCAGAAAGAGCAAAAAATTCTACACAAACTGTGCCCATTTTGGTTGCGTCAATATTCGTTGTTTGATGCTGAAAATTTTTTAAAGGAAAATAAGCATTAAAATCCTTAAATTGGCAATGTGATAGAAAGTTTAAATTCATCGTTTTCCCCTGCAAATTGGCAACTTTTTGACTTATCATCATAATTTCTGCCAATCTATATTCATTTCATAATAAAAATACAGCAATAAAATAAAAACGTTGGTGTTGCCAATTTGAAGAATAAAAGCTGATCAAATTAGGCTCTAAATAATTCCTTTCACGAATGGGTTAAATGAATAACAAGGATCTAGAAGTTTTGTTGTATAAAACAAATGATGCAAGTCTTCATTCATTCATCCACTCCACGCTTTATACAATAGATATACACAGTCTCAAGTTTGCACAGGTTGTATACTGAACTCATTCACATGCATCACTGGTATAATTTCATTGTTGCTAATCTGAACCAAAAAAGCATGCATAATTACCACATACATATTTCCTCTTAGTAACAGGCTTCATGCAAAGTCTTCAGCAGCCACATGAAAATCATCTTTTCTTTCTCTGCTCATGCAATTCTCCCTAATTTTTGGGCATGTAATTTTTGGGAAGTGAGCTTCTGGTTCTGATACGAGTTATGAGTGTCGTTGACAATGTGTTGGTAGATGTGGTCAGCCTAGCAAAAACTCCCTTACTTTTCTAATCTAGCGAATAATCGTCTTTAAATGGGATTCTTCTGTAAAGCTGCCCAATATTGTGCTGACAATGCAAAACGTAGAAATTATGCAAAATGTGACATGGGTAAAGTTCCCACAGATCGACTCAAGCGGAAGGCTTGGACAAATCTTCTTTACAGGAAAGACAGCTTCGAACTGAATAGAACCTTATGAATTTGTTCCAGGTATTTTGATAAGGATGCAATTTTATCTGATGGGACAGCAAGCACTCCCCCCTCCCCCAAGAAATTCCTATCGGAACAATATCGGTCATGATGAAGCATGCAGGGAGAGGAGTAGCCCAGACCAGAACTTTATGCTCCAACACTGTTGTCTCCAATATCAGTATCGGGAGCTGATATCAGTTAATATCGGCTATATGCAATAGGGAGGATTAAGTGACCCAACAGTTCTCTGGCAACAATACTGTTCATGCTTTATTCCATTATAAGGTTAGTGTCACTGTCGCATTTGGGTCTTAGAAGTAGGTTAAGTGAAATTTAGGATTAGGATAAGTTTAGGTTTAGGGCTATGGTTAGGGTTAGGCTGTTAGTGTCATGGCCTAGGCTGGTATCTGGTATAGGGTTTAAGTTAGAGGAGGAGGTACGATGGATTAGTGGTAGAGGAGTGGCCTCAAAACTGTATGGTGGCCCTGAAGTACACTCGACAACAGGTCATGTGTGACGTGAATTTCGCAGCCAACTTTGCGTCCCAGTCGCGAAATTCATGACCCATGATGCGAAATTCACGACCCGGGACGCGAAATTCGCGAATGGGACACAAAGTTGGCCGCGAAATTCACGTCGCACATGACCTGTTGTCGAGCGAACTTCAGGGCCACCATAAAACTGGGTCGATTTCAATGGGTTAATGGGGACCCACGTTCAGTCAAGCTGATGCACTCAAGTCTTTCATTTAGGCATTAATCATCATCACCAAGTCCCTCAGAGAAGGACTTAAAGCTGTTGGTTCTCTGATTGCTTACATGCATATACAAGCTTTCTTAGCAGTCAAGTAAACAACCAAACTTTTAACAAAAATTAGGAAATTGGTTAAGATATGAAATTTACAGTAGAGCAACTGTTTTGTACAACATGCCAAGCAGATCTATTACTTACTGCAGGATCTGCAATCTCATCACTGACTCTCTGTTTGTATTTGTTGTAAGTTTTCTTCTTCGCTAACATCACCTCCTCATGTTGCATTTTCCTGGCAATTTTCTGACAAGAGAAGAGAAATTTAAAAAGAAAAATTAGGATTAAAAAAAAATGTTACACTGCATTCTAAATTTTACTTGGCTGAATCACTTTAGTTCTCTAACAATCAACCCCAACAACTTTTTCTGCTACACACACATACACACACACACACCCAGAAACCTGAAAAAGATTTTCCTTTTTTTTTGGGGGGGGGGGAAGTGCTTACAACATACATGTAGTCAGATAAGCATGATGAACAGTTTTGATACAGTTTTATATTTTGTTCATATAATGGCGAAAAACTCAAGAAAGAGAACTACACAATGAAAAGTAAGATACTTTCAAAAGAGCATCAATGCTTTTGAATATTATACGAAGGTTAAAATTGTTCATTAATTTCTAATCATTATCATAAAGTGTTGCAAATACTAGAAAATGTCTGTTTCTTAACAAGCAAACAAACAAACAAACAAATAAAACACTCATACATGCGAATTCAATACTGTTTTAAAATGTATCTAATGCATCTAGGTGAAAAGTTTATGACATTACTTCCTTTTCAATAAAGTAATATCAAACAACCCTACAATTGTATTTAACTTGTTTGACATCTTAATCTTCCTCAAAGTGCACAATAGAAAATTGAAAATATATTAATGTCTCATTAAATTCTAAAAATATGATAAACAACAATATTCAAATATTGACAATTCTCTTCAAACAAGGAAGTCATCATCCATGTTTGCACAGGAGATAGACAGAAATGATGTAAATATAAAATTTAGTTGATTCAACCATGCACCTTGAAATATGATTATTTCAGGAACAAAATGTAGATTTACAAGAATATGACAAAATGTACTAAATATACTTTTTTAAAATGTGTTAAAAGGATGACTGACTTCTTGTCAAGGTGAAATATAATTTGTGAACATTTTTTTATTCTTTATATATTAGTGTGAAGAATATCATAGGGGAATGTCCCCTACGAAGGGATTTCTCTTGAAACTTCCCAAACATGTATTTGAAATACATGTACATGTGTATGTGTAGACACATAGTCCTTTCTACATATATGAATTTCTTTTAGCACAACAAAGTAATTTCTATTCATTTTGATAATTTCTCCATGGACATAATCAGTCTTTCCCAATTGCTTCCAGATAGTTCCTTTCACAAAGTTATCACACAACGAGGGGAGCGTTTCATGAAGAGTCTTGTCAGTGAAAATCACTGACAACTGTTATATATAAAAGAGCATTTTATTAGCAGAAAATCATCTGCCTAATGTTGTTTAAAAAGTCGTGTTGCCAAGGAAACCCCTAAAAGTGGTAAGATTTCAGGATATTTTTGACCCCTCAGCTGTGACCCAGTTTAAACTGGGTACCCACTTTGACGTCAAAATGACGTCAAAGTGGGTACCTTGTCACGCAATTCTAGCAAAATGCGCGCAAAGTATAATACATATTGTACAGTCTAGCGCGTACCACAACCGCAATGCGCGAAGCTCGGTACCCCTTTTTGTGTCATACCTTATACTCAAATTTTTTGGTAACTCCTGACTTTTTAAGGGAAAATTAGCCAAACTGTATTGATTTCGATTGAAAATCATCAAATTTTTAATGTTATTCTTCTTAGAATTCTATTCTCGATCATATATCCAAAAAAAAAAATTTACCACTGTGTAATCACTTTAACACTACCATCCACAGGAAATAACAGGCACTTGACAAGTGTTTCCTCATCGTTCAGAAAATGTTGCAACATAGTACAAGAACAGGATATGAATCACCTGCCAACAGAGATGATATGACAATGATATGCATCTCTAGATCATGAAAAATAACTTTGGGAATCATATTGCCATATTTTACATTGCAAGAGGAACAATATCCATTTCCTGTCAGGCTGTCACATGCATAATTTTTGTTTACACAGGCGGACAAACGTCAACATTTTATTACAGCAGGAACTTGAGTATTTGACTTGTATCTGTCTACAATTCTTCATGTATTCTACAATGATTATTGTATGTCTGTATGGTTTGAGTGAATGGAAGAACGAGAAGCATGTAAGCATTACCCATTCGTGACAGGAATTATTTAAAGCCTAATTTGATCAGCTTTTATTCTTCAAATTGGCAACACCAACATTTTTCTTTTAATGCTACATTTTTCTTATAAAACATCATGTATCTGAAATGAATATAAATTGACAGAAATTATGATAAGAAGTCAAAAAGTTGCCAATTTGCAGGGGAAAATGGTGATTTTAAACCTTCTATCACATTGCCAATTTAAGGATTTTAATGCTTATTTTCCTTTTAAAAATTTTCAGCGTCAATCAACGAATACTGATGCAACCAAAATGGGCACAGTTTCTGTAGAATTTTTTGCTTTTTCTGCTCATGTATTTGGTATGATTTTTAGGGCTTTGCATCAAAAGATATTAAGCCAAACCACAAAATGTGGACCTCTGTCACGAATGGTTTAAAGAAATCTTCATTTCTGTAAGATGGGGGAGGGGGGTCTACTGGCAGAGTGGATACTCACCTCATCATGAAGTAATTGTTTTTGTTGTTCCTCTGAGAGCGTCCTTGGTCTGGACCTCTGGACCTCCTCACGTTGGATACGTCGAGCCATTTGCTGTAAAACAGAACCCCAGATGACACTTCTATTTCACTTCATCATTCTTAGGTTATACCAATAACAGGTACAGGTTGGAGAAGGAGCTTATCAAACTTTTTATTTTACATTAAATTTTAGAGCAAGTACAGCCCAAGGTACAGAAGGAGCATTACTCTTTGTGATTCTGGTGACTTTAAGATTATTGCAGAAGGCCACAACTACTTGTTAGAAAATACTTCTGCAATAATCTTAGCATCACCACTATGTAGACAGAAAAACTTTTTCAAAGAGACCTAAAACCAAATATAGGTGAGCAAAAAATCCTGAAAATGTCTAAAAATCACACATTTAATTCTTAGTATATGGAACCAGGGGTGAGGTGTTTCACAAAGCTGTGCATAAAGTTAAGCAATATTTTACCAACAGCTTGAAGGAGAATACAACCGTGACATCAATGTGCTTCCAGTGAATAAAGAAGAACAAGAAGAATAAATAGTGAAAGTTTGAGCAAAATCGGACAATCCGTTCAAGAGTTATGAACTTTGAAAGTTTAAGTAAATCCTTATTATGGGATTCTTGAATTGGCAACTTTGCCAGGATCTGTGATGTCATCGTGGACAACTTTCCATTCAGTTTGTACACATAATTTAACATTTTCTTTATTTTCAAGAAAAATGAAAATTCTTTTGATTTATTGTTTGAGTATGACATGGCTGTATCAATTCTGCAAGCATATTGGGAAGAATAATATTGATCCTGACTTGAAATTCATGTAAATCAATTTTTTTTTTTTAAATTACGTACATAATGAATTGAGAGTTGTCCACGATGACATCACAGATGCTGACAAAGTTGCCAACTCAAGGATTCCCATAATAGGGATTTACTGAAACTTTCAAAATTCATAACTCTTGAACAGATATTCTGATTTTGCTCAAATTTTCAGTGTGTTCACTTCTTGATCATCTTTATTCACTAAGAGCACACTGATGTCTGGGTTGCATTCTCCTTTAAATATGAAAAGCTAAATGGGATTCTCAGTCTTTTTAATCAAAGAAACTAAGTTGACATATTATTAATACCAAAACTTTTTCAATGGAAAGGATAGTTTGTGCCAAAAATTAACTGAGATTAATGGAAATACAGCTGTACACTGTTAAAATGTTAAGAATTTGACTCTGCATATTCAAGTTATTCATTAAATGATGTGTAACTTTGAGCACACGCTGTAAAGCTGTACAGCTTTGTAAACACCCCCTGGATTACTTTGAAGCCTATCAAACACAAGGCATGCTTCAAATGAAACCACATTTGTGACCCGCCAACCCAAAACCGCCAAAACAATGCAATGGGAACTTTCATATAAACTGCCAAAATAACCAAGTTGGGATGGAAAAGTTGATTTTTGGTTTTTGATATGTTTCGAAAGGGCAACTATCGATTTACCATCTGGCTAAATTTCAAGGTAGGAAGTGAGGCAGAAATATGTTTTTTCTTAGATTTAAAATGACTCCTTTTTTCAGTCAGTTCTAAAAACGGTTCGCTAGTCCGCCGTGATCAACTCTCTCTCTGTTTGTATTTCGCCTAAAAAATGCTGGAGAAAAATACCCTTTTTATGATTTATTTCTTCAATCCCCCGTAATAAGTTTGTATTGTCTGAAAGCTGTTTTCAAGGTCTGTCATTCCCACCACTCATTCATAAATAGCGTTTCTCATTTTCATAAAAAATATGATTGTCCAATGCTGAATAATATCTCTTTCTCTGAGAGTGAGACCAGTGAAGTTTGATTTCATTACACAGAAGCCTGAAAACAACGGAGTATTATTACAAAAAACTATGTTATGTAACAAGTTCAAGCTAACAGGATGTTGAGATCAATATCTATACAGAACTTGTATGGGGGGGGGGGGGGGTGTTTCATCAAAATTTTTGTCTGACAAGCTGTCAGATCTGACATCTTTCCTTGATTTTGATTGGCTGAGAAGCATCATTACTATGGCAACTGTCGGATAAAACAGACTTTGTCGGATAAAACATCCGACAAGTCCTTTCATGAAACACTCCCCAGGTTTCATTGAAATCTTGTAATCCCTTCATACTGGGTGCTAAGGAGTTTGGACTACCAGACTACCAGACTACCAGACAATATAGGACACAGCTCAGCGATTCTGGATTGTCCCTTTTCTTTAGAGCTCGTTTTCTCCATTGTTCTGTTCATGACCTTGAATGACTAGCTGACTTTCTCAGTGCAATTTAAATGGGTTCCTAGAGTCTATGTTATAAGTTATATATCAGTTTAAAGCTTAGAATCTCGGCTTTCAGATTCTGTAAACAAAAAACAAAAAAAAAACAAATTTCTGACTTAATGGTGGTTTTGGGGTGGCAGGTCACATTTGGGAGAATGCTCACAACTAATAATTTTCCAATCACCTGAACTGAAACATCAATTACATCTCCTCCACTTGTGTTTCACACATTATAGCTTATGTATGTTCTGCCAATGTATTTAGTATGCATGCTTCACACATAACTTGACTGCCTTTGTTTCACTCATAGCCTGCATACATGTGCGTTACCAACCTCATCATGCGCAAACTTAGCAAGATTATCAGATTCCTCATCACTGTCTACATCTCTTGTATCCATGGCAACTACGAGGGGTTGGTCCATGCCTCCTGATGCTGACCGCGAGTGTGAGTGTGAGTGAGAGTGGGTGTGGGTGTGGTTCGCATGGTGTGAATCGTCTAACTTCATCGCTCCCATTGAATCTTCCACTTCTGAATAATCTAAATCATCACGTAAAATTTAAAAAGCATAATATAAATCTCAATGTGGAATCATGGATGGCATTCTGAAAACGTAATTTTTCATGTTAGTGAGAGGAATGTTAATTGTAATTAAAATATGTCATGAGGACAAGTCCTGTGTTTATTCTGCACACAGCTGGCTGCATACACATATGGTCGTGTGCCATGAATTCGCCTCCCAAAAAGGGTGGTGCTATTATATTTTGTGCTTTGAAACTGAAGTATTTCTTGATTTTTATCAGAACCATTGAGGCTACCATAATAAGTTTGGTATCATCTTATAGCTGTATTAATATGCTATTAGTCTGCAAAGTTTCACAGCTATAGGTAATATTTAACTTGATTATAGCCTTTTATATTTGGAAAGCCAGGGGTAGTGCCGGAAGTGGTGCAGCATGTACAGAATGAATGGGAAAATTCAGATTTCAGTGCATTTTGGGGAAAAATGTTGACATTTTTGGCAAAACTTGTCATGACTCAAATGTTGTACCAAATTAAAGCAATGGTAGTGTTAAAAACTGAAATACTTGGAATTTTAGGTCAAAATTGGCACTGACTGTACAAAGTCAATATGGAACTTACATTTTTCAATAGTTTTGGGAAGATGTCATTATTTTCGTCAAAACTTGCAATATGGCTCCACTTATGGTTCCAAATTAAAGCTATTATATTCAGCTGTACTATCTTATGATTGAAAAATAGGTATGGTTGTCATGAATACACTATAGAACACTTAATACACAGTGGCTCATAAAATTGTTTGATACTTTTGGCAATTTTTTTAATGATTTTTTTAAAACATTATTATACCTTGTTGAAAAGGTCTGATTGTCTCCTGTAAGAATATAACATGAGAACTGCCCTAGAAGTGCCACAGAAAAAGTTATGTTGAAAACATTGAGATAATAAAGATTATTACAATTTTCATATTCATGTTTACATAATTTTTGTCTTACATCTTGTGCCTTTTTCAGTGCACATTATAGATTCTTCTTGTAATTTCCTTTCAGAAGATATATACTTTTGCTATCACAGGGTTGATACTTAAGGAGATATCAGTTTTCAAAGTCAGAAGTACACTACTGAAGGTAGAATCACCATGTCATGCAAAAGTAGGCGACCTCATGACACATGACCGTATACTGTACATGCAGCTGACACATTCGTGACAGAGGGTCCACATTATGTGGTTTGGCCTAATAACTTTTGATGCAGAGCTCTAAAAATCATACCAAATACATGAGCAGAAAGAGCAAAAAATTCTACACTTACTGTGCCCATTTTGGTTGCATCAATATTTGTAGTTTGATGCTGAAATTTTTTAAAGGAAAATAAGCATTAAAATCTTTAAATTGGTAATGTGATGAAAATGTTAAAATTACTGTTTTTCCCTGCAAATTGGCAACTTTATGACTTCTCATCATACATTTTGTCAATTTATATTTATTTTAGATACATGATGTTTTATAAGAAAAATGGAGCAATAAAAGAATAATGTTGGTGTTGCCAATCTGAAGAATAACAGCTGATCAAATTAGGCATTAAGTAATTCCTGTCACAAATGGGTTAAGAGAGATAACTCTACATGTACCAATAAGAGGTGTTTTTTGTTGTTGCTTCATATTTTGTCTTTTGTTTTGTTCAACTGTTTCTGCTTTGTTTACCTGTTTTTGTTCTGTGTTTTCCAGAGTGTGGCGGTCGATGACCTCCCATTTCCTGTTGTGATAACCGTCGAGCTAGCTGAGCATCTCTAGCCATCTGTTCTGCTTCCATTCTCTTCTTCCTTGCTGCCTCTATCCTCTTCTTCTCCTCCATCTGCATCCTCCTGGCAAGCATCTATGAAAATCAGGATAACAGTGGCAATTACCCGTTATGATGGGAATGTTGATCATAAATTGAACTACAACAATACAATGATACTCATAATATTTACTGTGAAATACACCCTTTCTGTACAAATAAAAAGTCTACCACAAATTTTACTACTTTTAACGTGGCTGCAGTCAAATAACTAGATAAAAAAAACTACATGTAGATAAGCCTACCCTGATTGGCTGTTTCTTCAAGGATTTAACTTAATAGAAGTCACTGGATATTACAGACTAAATATGAAACTATTTGATATCTCTTTTGATACTCAATTGTTAGACCATATTCAGCAAGTTCCATTCTTATTTCAATTTTGCTACCAGTTCCAACAAAAAGCAAATCCTAACCTCATCTGATTCTTGGGCTTGTAAAGCCTTCTCCTGTTCTTCTTGAATCATCTGAAGCTGAAGTAGTCTCGCTCTTTCCCTGTCCTCCTCTTCCCTAAGAAAGAAAAAAAAGAAGAAATATCACTGAAGGTGATCAATACCCTCGCCCCAATGAGTGTGTTAAATTTCCTGACTACTGTTAGAAAAAATGAGAAAGTAGTTCGATACACAATATTCCCCCTGATTTATTGACACAATATGCTGTAATACATGTAGCATGGCACCGCAGTTTCCGGCACATTAAAAAAAAAATACATGTATGTCTTGCATCTTCACCACAAGACCAATGTGTGTGCTGAATTTCATGAGCACTGCTCAAAAAATGAAGAAGTAGTTTGATCCACATGATTAGCAATGGACCGACTGCCCGACAGCCCGCCTGACCATACGCTGAGTCCCATTTCCCCCTTTCAAATTTCGTTTGGCGGGGGTATAAAAATAAACCGAAGCATAACCCACTAAAGGCTTCTTCATATATGAAGAAGAAACTCCCACAGTGTTTTTTGTATCTTTTTTTTACAAATGCATAGAATATGAGGCAGCGAAAAGGTGTGGATCAATCAACTTCTTATAAAGTTAACTGCAAAATATGTCATCACAAGTTTGTCTGCACAACTTTTGGCAAAACCCTATTTTATTTGAGAGTTGACACATTAATGTGTATCTCATTATCATAAGTGGAACGCTCCATGTTCAGACACAAATAAAACTTTATATGGCTGTACCAAAACGGTATAGCTACACCAAATCAGTATAGCTATATGATGGATTTGTGTGTCTGAACGCTAACAAAACGACGTACAAAGAAATGTTGTGTAACGAATCTAGGGTCTGAGCATCGTTTCGAACTATAAGTCCATAAAGAATCACGGCCCGTGTATCTGAACGTATGGTGACCATAGAACAGTTTAACTGGCTGGGGCTTAACATGAGCGTGGTCGAAAGAGACATGTCCTTGCCATGGCAACATGCGCAGTAGAAAAATGCGCTCTACACGATATTTCTTCTGAGAGGTCGGGATGTGTGCATGAACGGCTATACGATGACCATTCTTTATCGAAAAAAAGATAATCATTAGACTGCAGAGTACATACATGTATGATCAATGTATGAAACACATTAACATTTGAGTTTTTGGTTCCAACAGCGTGTTGGGCAAAACGTTTATTGTTTTAGTGAAAAAATTATTGTTTGACTGTTTACGGTTTGTTGATCAAAAAAATTGATCTATGGCATGATAAATAATTCTCTTTTCGACTACATTCTTCTGAAATGCAATGCTATTGCCACAATGCGACATCAGCAGGATACGCTACTGGTTAAAAAAACAGATATTATCCTTATTTATGCAGCAGACTGCGCCATAGTCAATTTATAACACTAACCATATTCTTAACTTCAAAACTTGACTATATACCTCTCCCTAACCATAATCTAAATCCATGTGAAACCCTAACTTTAACCATATACTTTACATCTTTAACCCATTCGTGACAGAGGTCCACATTTTGTGGTTTGGCCTAATATCTTTTGATGCAAAGCCCTAAAAATCATACCAAATACATGAGCAGAAAGAGCAAAAAATTCTACACAAACTGTGCCCATTTTGGTTGCGTCAATATTCGTTGTTTGATGCTGAAATTTTTTTAAAGTAAAATAAGCATTAAAATCATTAAATTGGCAATGTGATAGAAGGTTTAAAATTACCGTTTTCCCATGCAAATTGACAACTTTTTGACTTCTCATCATAATTTCTGTCAAATTTATATTCATTTCAGATACACGACGTTTATAAGAAAAATGAAGCAATAGAATAAAAATGTTTGTGTTGCCAATTTGAAGAATAAAAGCTGATCAAATTAGGCTTTAAATAATTCCTGTCACAAATGGGTTAAGGAAACAAAACCAGAACATCTATCTCCAGAGCAAATGTCATGGTACCAAGGAAATGATTAACATGCTAATGAAAAATGTTCTAATCTTCTTTCTTATAGTCGCACATTCAACCTGGCACAGAATACCTGAACATCTTGAAGTATATCTGTAGTAATCAAACCTAGACAGTGGGCAAATATATCTCTCCATTCACAAAAATTTCCAAACCTATCGTGACACCACTCACCAGATTTCTGCCATGATTATTGTAGATAAGGTTTACTACCAGACTAAAAAATCACAGTTCTAGCACAGTGAAGCTCTTGCAAAGAAAACCACACCTGTCACTTATAACCAGTGGAAAATACATGTACATGTATAGTGTATTCAGTACAGAGAATACATACATGTAAGATGCATTCATGGATGGCATGTTTTGTCAAATTATTGTCAATTTTTTAACAAAAGATCCAATTTATTGCAACCCAGAAAACACCCTCTTCCTCATTTAAAGGTACATGTACATGTGAACATGTACAATGTACACCAAACTAGATTTGACATCTATCCCTCA
This sequence comes from Echinometra lucunter, assembly GCA_029962745.1. Lineage (NCBI taxonomy): Eukaryota > Metazoa > Echinodermata > Echinoidea > Camarodonta > Echinometridae > Echinometra > Echinometra lucunter. The sequence continues at coordinate 1,435,512 of CM057166.1, read as the reverse complement.
AAATGAGAAATAAGACCCTTACTACAGAAAACTTATCATTACCTTAAAAAAAATAGAAAAATTACCATTACCTAACAATTTTTAGCATTTGTTTAAAAACACAGTGCTATTTGTTTTATTCTGCTATGCAGCTGCTTTAGAACCTTTCTAACTATGATACTACAAGCTTCTCTAAATTCTTTCTATGCAAACATACATGTATGACTGAAGAAAAAAAAAAAATCACCATGTCTATTTCTAGGAAATTTTCAGAAATATCCTTGATTACTTGTGGTCCAATCTACAGAGCTACATGTTCATATGATGTACATGTTTTACAGCAAGTACTTTAACCCATTCATGACAGAGGTCCACATTTTGTGGTTTGGCCTAATATCTTTTAATGCAAAGCCCTAAACATCATACCAAATACATGAGCAGAAAGAGCAAAAAATTCTACACAAACTGTGCCCATTTGGTTGCATCAATATTCATTGTTTGATGCTGAAATTTTTTTAAAGGAAAATAAGCATTAAAATCCTTAAATTGGCAATGTGATAGAAAGTTTAAAATTGGCAACTTTTTGACTTATCATCATAATTTTTGTCAATTTATATTCATTTCTGATACATGATGTTTTATAAACAAAATGTAGCAATAAAATAAAAATGTTGGTGTTGCCAATTTGAAGAATAAAAGCTGATCAAATTAGGCTTTAAATAATTCCTGTCACGTATGGGTGTATGTAGGTATAGATGGGACCATTTGAAGTTACATGAAAAACTACTGATGTATGTAAAAATGACCTAATACCTTTAAACTTGCATAAAACTTCCCACATGAATATTGTATTCAGGTTTCACAATGTACATGTAAATCCTATTATGAATGAATTCAAAGTCTAACATTCCTGCCCGATTCAAGAAACTTTGACAATGAGTCTCTTAGAAATAGTTCTTTTAAACCACATCCATACAACCATATTTTTAAAAAAATTGCCATTTATGAATTTATAGTAAAATTTTGCCTTTTAATTCTTTGCTTCATAGTTCAACATGATATGAAATATCTTTCTGGGTCATATACATATGATTACATGTCTGTATCTTTATCAGGGAGAAAAACTTGCATTTCTAACCCCGCTTTCAGACGAGAGAGTTCTCGTATTGATATACAACGTATAGATATACGACGTATGGATATAGGACGTTTTTTCGCGTCTGAATGCTCTCATATTGATACGTCGTTTCAACATACGACGTATATCGAAACGATGGTTTGGGCATCGTTTCGTACGATTACCCTCCATGTATACGATGTAAATTCATGTCTGAATGCTCTCATATCCGTACGTCGTATAAGTAGGCGGGAATTATTCGCAACGCGCGCTTAGGGCCCCGACCTCTACTCTACTATAGATGAGTCCAGCACAACGCAACGTCAACACGAAGCGGAAAGCCTGCATGACGTTCATACTGCGCAAGGGAGAGACTAAAAAAAAACCCTATTCATTATATACAATGAATTTCAGTCCAAGTTTGAACTGAACTGAAGTAAAATCTACTCACAATTTTCTATTCCTTTCAGCAATCTCATGCTCCTCTCTGAAGGCTTCCAGAGTAACTTCTCTTGCAACATCTTTAGCAACCTCTCTATCTTCTCTTACTGTTCTTCTTCTACTAATGTTACCACTATAATGGTTGATGTCTGAAAGAAAATGAGAAAAAGAAGAAATATTAATAAATAATAATAATAGGGAATACTTATTAAGTGCATAATATCTGGAGTAATTCTCCATGCGCTTTACAATTACTGGTGAAAAAAAGTACAGACAACATGATATAAATATCATAGCAATTAAGCAAATGAAAAACGAGAAAGTAATTACGAGGACAGTAAAGTAATTCATCAATGATTACACGTATATACAATAAGCTAGCAGTATTACAAAATTAACAGAAAAAGGAGCCACCTGCATGTATAACCAAAATACCAACTAGTGCACGGACAATGCACATATGATAACCCTATGAAATTCTTGAAAACAAATAAGTTTTCGAGGCTCTCCCGAAGCTGTCAGTGCTCCCCCCTCCCCCCCCCCCCCCCCCCCTCCCCTGAAGCTGGTCAGGAAGCTTATTCCAATCTCTCTTTTCCATTGTAAATGGCAAAATTCCTTTTTATTTTTGAGCACTGACTAGTTGACATGCTTTCATTATCATGAGAGGCATGGTTCATACTGCCATGTGTGAACACTGTGAGAGTTTTCTGTGGTGGTCTTCTGCTGGATATCTGAACAAGCCTTAATGCTTGATCTTCAATGAAATGAGAGAAAGAACAAGTTTAGATGACTCTCAATTTCTGTTAGTTTAGAAGTAATAAAAAGAGACTATAAAAAAGTATCCACTTTCGACACTTTTGGTGACGTTAAAGGTTGGTCCCAGACATAAATAATCATATTTGATGATACACATCTGTAAAAACCCAATTCAACAACAACAATTCAAATTACATGACACAAAATTATTCAGGTATTTCCACAGCTCCCTAAAACATGAAGACTTTCAAGATGACAGCAGAAACAGCTAAAAAAAACACATATATACACACAAAAGAAAATAAACAAATGCCAAAACCAGAGAAAACAAATAAAAACTAAAGTTTCCTTGCAGCATTAAACTTAAGTAGTTGGCTACTTAAGGGGCTCTTGAAAGCTTTGTTTAAAATCCATTGTATACATGCATTGCTTACTGTCTTACATTTTCCAAGATACATGTAAACTCATTAATTTTTATGTTTATTGTAATCTACAATTTTAGGATAGTCACATGACTAAAAAGTGTAAAGTGCAATGTAATAAATATTCTATTACATGATGTATACATATTTTGAAGTAGGTGATAATGTATTAAATTACATGTTCATCATGGTGGTATAGTCTGGTTCTAAATGAGGCCCATTTACAAGTGATCAAACACAAAGATGATAGCCCTGCTGTTGCTTCAATACAAATGATGTACAGTGTGTATGGTAGTTGTTTTGAACAATTTTCTACTGTAACACTACATGTACATATATGATGTTGGTAAATTCACCAAAAGTGGTTTACATTCAAACCATGGTTTAAATCTCCAAAAGCATAAAACATGCATGTCCTCTTGTCCAGGTAGCAATGTGCTTTTATACGCTTACTTGCATATCTAAGCTTATTTATCCTTATTTCAATTACTTTTATTCATACTTATTTTATTGGTATACATGTATAAACCATGGCTTGAATCTAAACCTCTTTAGTGAATTCTGCTCACTGTGTTCAGACTATGAATGGGTCTTTGTGAATGAGTAAGTCACATGCTGCTTGAGGAATTCCCCAAAGTACATCAGAAAAATGTTGCTGGAAACAAATGGAGTACCGGTAAGCCCTAATCTAATACCGTGTTTACACAGTGACTCGGCTCGGGGGTTCGACATGCGACCCATGCTCAACACGGCAATTTTATGTCATGTAAACGGGATTAGTGTGACCCGCGAGAGCCGTGTTGAACACCGCTTTTCTGATCTGCCAGAATTGTAGGTTTCAATCCGTGAGCCGAGTCAGACTCGTCTATTTTTTCGTGTGTAAACAGAAAGCCGTGTCAAACCCACTGACCGAGATCATTGTCATCACAATTCTTCTTCCGTTTGTGATCGGCGGGCCGTGTTGAACTCGCCTTTTTTGTTTCCGTATAAACACGATCACAGTTGCCTTCTTCGTAGTGTTCGACCCTGCTTGAGGATTCAACACTCGAGCCGAGTCACTGTGTAAACATGGTATTACTTTACATCAACCTAATAGCACTAATATATTATCTGTTGTACCGTTCAAGGGTATGTCAATAAATGAATGTATTCATGCATTGCTGGCTACATTTTTTTTGTATGTGTGTATCTGAATAGAATAATAGAGTTCATGAATGTTCTTTGTTCAGTGAGAAAGGATTTTTATTATCACTCATGTTTACTGTCCTAAATCATGGGTTCATATCCAAGGCTAAACACTACAAATAATCTGTTCATTATACTGACCTACATGTACATGTACTTGTATAAGCCAATATTTTAGCATACAGATATTTTAGCGATTTGAGACAAGTTTGACATATTAGCGAGTTATTATTTTCACGTTTTGAAACATATTTCTATACAAGTATGTAGGCATCTTACTGTGGAAATTTTGGCGAGGACATCATCGCGAAATTAGCGAAAATTAAACCACCGCGAAAATTTCAGCTTATACAGTACCTTAAAGGCATTGTTTAACATTGTTATACATTGTACTTGAAAATGGTATACATAAGGGTTATAGTGTAAAAATACCAGTCTGAAAGTTTCAAAGTATAATATCCACAGGAAGTATTTTTAAATATTAGAAATGTGAAGGGTCGGTTGCACAGGCTAGACTCAAGGAGTGCGTATGCGCGCATGGCTTATGGGACCGTACTGTGCGTATTGGTGTATCATGCGGAGGGAGGGAGATAACGGTCTTTTTGAACTCGAGCAAAACGGTCCTCTTATTTACTGTCTCTGAGACCAAAAAATAATAAAATCGGAGTTTGCATCTTACTAACAGTTTCTCCCCGGGGGGGAGGGGCACTCACATATATTGGTGGTACAGGGACGTGCCGCTTTGACGACCCCCTTTTTGTCTCGCCCACGGCACATTCCCGTCACTTTTGGGGTCGAGTGCCCCCCCCCCCCCCCCGGGAGTTTTTCATTCCAAATCATGGGGTTTTGAGTTCAACTACAAGTACTGATACACATGTTTCATCCTAATTTGAGAATTGTTTTAAATCGCCTGCTCACAAAGTTAGCCAATGCTTTAAGAACTTAAAACTTTCAAGATTTACATGTATATGATACAAAAGACCTATATGCACATTATGCTATCTAAATGCTAATAATGCTAC
>CM057166.1:1356054-1430090 GCA_029962745.1 Echinometra lucunter | reverse complement strand
TATACAGACAAGTTGCTGGTTTTATCAATCATAATGAAAATTGGTTGTGTATTTTACATGTATTTATTGAACTTCATTTATATCAATCAATATTGATTTTATTTCTAATTCATTAATTTTTACAAAATTTTTGTGCATTGTATGTAGTAGTGATATGTATGCATGCCTTATTACTTAGGTCAATCAACCATTCAGGTATGAAACTGAAGCTCGAAAGCAGTTGTATATTCTTAGATGCTATTAAAACTGCAATTAAGTTTGACATTAATAGGGAATTAGAGTAGGATCCGGTTCATCTATGATACTCTGACATAGTGAAAGTCTAGAAATTTCTTTTAATAAAGGATGAGTTTTGAATTTACATTCTATCAAAAACAGATGGGCAAACTGTGATAAATACATGTAGCTGGCAAGTACCTCTTTGTCCCACACTGATGATTTCATAGATTTCAATTTTGCTGAAGAAAAGGTTTGAATTTTTATACTCATGTCTCATTGGTACTTATTTACATACCCACTCTAAGCCCCCCCCCCCCCCCAAAAAAAAAGATCTTTTCACAGACAACCTTGACTGAAGCGTACGTTGGAATCCTGGAAATGGGTGAAATATTCAGTACAGCGCTAGCAAGATGCTAAATCACAATATTGCCAGTTTGCATTTTATTGACAACTCTAAAACTTCATAACTTTTCTTATTCCAGATTTGATTTTCTTCCAGTTGTGCTTATCTCAAGTTTTTGTTTTTGATAAAACCAAAGTAATATTATCATCGCCTCCACCTTTGATTCATAATCTATAAGCTCTCGTCAACACACTTATTACCCTTGGCAGCCCATGTGTTTTGTTTTTTTAATTTAAGTAAAATCCTCATACAACCTTTTGATTGATCCTTTGAATGTACTGGTAGTGCATAATGGTATGGTACTGATCTCAACATCACAAAATCGATCGATGATGTTTGGAAGTGAAAACTAATAAAGCTTGTGAATCTTCTTATGGGAATGTGATTAATATATGTAGGTTAAACTAATAGGTCCTGATGATTAACCAAACATCAAAGTATGTTTGTAGCAACACAAATGGTGCAATCATTGACGAAGACTAATAACTAAGGTGCCATGATCAGATTCAAACGTGTGCAGCAAGCGAAAAGCAAACATTTGGATGAGCGCCAAAAAGTGATTATAACTTTCAATGAAGAGATGCTATTTTTGACAAGGTATTGTACCCCCTGCAGTATCACCATTTGATAGCCAGAAAGGCATTTACTGCATGTGAAATTATATCTACTAATAACCTTCTTCCTCTAAACATTTCATTGCTCTGAAATATGAATTCAGGAGGTTAGTCGCCCTTTTCAAGGGCATTGGTTGTAACAAAGGTGTCAGTTGATCGATGATACTATTTAAAGGCACTATTGATGAAAGGGGGGGGGGGGGGGGTTTCTGTGCTGTGCTTAATTTCAATCTGAGCTTAATGATAGATGGAATGATCAATTCTACTGCAGTGGTTAGTCGCAGATTGTTAATACATAATGGTCAAGTAATGAATTTGTGGTGATTTAATTCAGATGATATCGGTTAATGATTTTCTTGATTGTGTAGTGCCTGCAAACATGTAGTTAGTACACTGAAAATTATGTCTGAATAGTTAATTGTTTTGCTCTCTAGATTTAGAAATATTTTTCAGGATTAAAAAATATATTATAGCTTATAGATTTTGTTAAGTATCAAGGTATCAAAAAGGGTTGTCATTTCATGGTTTGATCAACCATTACAATGTCCATATTTTAATATCCTCTCTTGTACATTTGTGGTGAAATACGAGGGGCTCTATTTAAAAAGCCAAGTGTGTATTTCTTATTGATTCCCTTACAATAGGTGAATAAGAATCTATGATACTTTGAAGATTATGTTGAATAAATGTTTTAAAAAATAAAGAGAAATAAAAACAGTAAATACATGTAGGGGAGGCAAGAATAGGACAAAGGACAAATAATTGAAGATGAAATGATAAGGAATAATGTAGTACATGTGTCTGTAGTAGTTGTAGTAATGGAGAAAAGAAAATTGTATGACTTGAAAAAAAAATCCCCAGGGTTTGTCTTTCCCACTGAAATGCTTGTCAAAATCATATTCCTCAGGCAATAACAAGAAAAATTCATGCTATTTTCCCCTCCCACATCACTTCTGGTAATCTTATAAAAGAAGTGACATTTCTGTAATGTTTGTTCTGCATTAAAGAGCTATGTCTGGTTGCCATGACAATATTCTATCCACCTGATAAATATCTCTGTTTTCTAATGAACCCCAAGCACTTTCTTTGGTAAAGTTTTAGTTGTGGAGTTGTCAGTAATGATTACAATGATACTTCTAATACTTGCTTTGTGAATAATACAGCAGCAGACATCCAGGGCCTGTACTGCATCTTCAGCACCAGTGTTCCTACAATTGTTGAGTAATATTTCAGCCTTGTTGTATGCTACTCTGGTGAATAGTGTATTTGTACATTTGCAATAAATATCTCCCAAGAAAGACATTTACTTTTGGTAACTCTGTGTTATAGTACAGTCAAACCTGTTTTACAGCCTGTTAAGACACAAAATGCTCGTTCCCAACCTCGATAAAGAAATGTCATATAAAGGATCATCATATACAGAACAGAGTGAGCAGATGCACATCTCGGACTCTTTAGATAAACCTGTTCATAAAGGCCACCTGCTTTTAAAAACCACTTTTCTTGTCTCCTTGAACAGTCTACACAGTTTTCAAAATTTCAATGTACATGTATATAAGGTGATACCCTTGTGCCCCCAGGAACACATGGTAAAATCATTCACATCACCTGGGTTGAGAGACATAGTAAAGGAAGTGCCTTGCATATCTCATTTATATACATGTAAGACCAGAAAAGTGTAAAAATGTATAGTGATATCCTTTGTCTATATAGTGTAGGCCATATTCATGGGCAAGACTTAAAGCAGTATAACCTTTTGGCAGTCATGTCCTGGGCTGTATGATATAATTGTAATAGGATGCAATGCTGTAGTGAAGACCACTAGTTCATACCCAATCTTATTTGATGTACGTGTGAAGAATTAAAGTGGTGACCAACGCCTTCACTTGCAATGCCAGCTTTCTTGTTATGGCAATACTCTGTCCTTTCTACAAATAGTTGTTAAATTGCAATAATAAGTTGTTAAATTGCAGTAATATTAGAAACCCATGTACATGTAATATACAGTACATAATCTCCTTCTATCCTCTTTAAAATATACAGCTGATTGATGAAAATGTCAAGTCTTGCATATAAAAGAGGAAATGAAAATTAGAAAAAATTCTTGCTTATATGTTTATGTGTATTTGCCGTTGAGATTCTGCTTGAAGTCTAGTTAAACTTCTCACATGTATTAAGATCCCTGGGCCAGCAACATTGATGTGCATCACACAGTACCTCTGCACACATGAAAAACCAATGTAAACCAGAGTTTTTTTTACGGGACAAGCATAACGAAGTGCTGCAATTGTTGTGCCGGGGTCCTATAGCGCAGTGATAGAGATGCTTTACAGCTTCTCAAAGTCTGATACATGTATTTATCAGTGAGAGCATTTCTTAAAATTGATATTCAACAGGGGCTTAAAAGTGATCACATTTTTTTTCATATGAAATACCATTCTTATCAAAATTAACTAGGAAAATAAAACACTTGGGCTTGAAGTCTGGTTTAAATTCTCACATGTAATTAAGAAACCCTGTGGGAGTGTAAGGAATACATTCAGGACAAACATTTTTTTGTTCTTCTACAATTTGACTTGACTTTATTTGGTATAGAAACAGTTATATTGCATATTATTTATGAAACTTAAAATAGTAGTTAGAATTGATAACCAAAGAAATGAAATGAGATATGTTTTTTTTTTTCACAAAAATAAATGATTGATAGTTTAATCTCTCAAGGCCTAGGATCATTTTGGTGAATTTCTTAAAGTTCAAGACTGGGTCCTATCTCCTTAATTTCATGAATGGCCAGGAGGAGACAAAGCAGGAGAGGAACTTGTGCTTATTCTACCCCAAGGAAAGACCAGGAATGTTTATCTTCAAGAACTCGTAGGCGTTTTCACACTTGCACAATTGTCAAACTCAAAGTATCCCCAGATGCAGTGAATGATTTGCACTCAGGATTGGAGTGAGTGAAGGCATGGGCATGGTATTTCTAAGCTCAAGACTTGCTGAAGATCAACTGTTTTAGCTGAAATGAGTTTTTTTTTTAAATTTTGATAAAATAAATAGATGAAATTAATCAAATCAAATGAAAACTCACCTTGTATTAAAAATCTAGCTTTTACTTTAGGTTAGGTCTAGGTTGGGGGGGCGGGGGGGTTCACATATATCCAAACTTGAAATATTTCTGTAGTCTGGGGTTGGGAATGAAAGGATGGGGGTTTTGTCTCACTCCAAGTTAAAAATGATATTGTTCATGATATGGATTTAATTGAATTGAATTGATTTATTGTCCATTAAATGGAAATTTGTTGCTCACTGGTTGAACATCAAAACATATGGTGTACAAGTTACAGTAATCAATAACAATGTAGTTTACATTAACCGATGTGCATTTCCTCAGTAGCCAATGCAGATTGGTTGAGTTTGTATGCAAATTAATTTATGCACAAGCCAAAAATAAGTCTTTTCTAAGCTTTTGGTGAAATTTAGAATGACGAAATTTAGAAAGCAGAAGAAAGCAGAATATGAGATTGGTAAAGCAGAAGAAAGCAGAATTTTACATTTAGAAAGCAGAAAACTTTGGGCACTAGAAAAAAACTAAGAAAAGAGTTGTACATGTAGCTACATGCAGGAAATTTACAAGAAAAGAGCTCCCATGATTCAAAATGCATTTATGATGGAACTTTGCAGTTTGTACGTAGTAAGTTCTGGAAAAGCAGTTAAAAGCACTGAAAATTCAGTCTGTGACCCTGTGGTCGAACTCTTTATTGATGGCCTATATTTTAAACATAGGAACTGCTGGTAGCTGATTTTTCAAAGAGTTTGCAATTTGGAATGTTAGAGGCATTGGCTAACTTTGTGAGCAGCTGATTAAAAAAATTCGCGAACTAAGATGAAACATGTGTATGAAAACATGTATTTGTACTAAAAAACTCTGAAACCAACCATAATTTGAAATGAAAGACTGTTAGTAAGACGCAAACGACGGTTTTATTATTTTTGGTCTCAGAGACAAATAAATAAGAGGAGCATTTTCCACCAGTTAAAAAACAAGACATTGGCTGCACCGCTCTCCCTGTTTTATACATGAATTGCACACACACACGTACACACCCTACCGTACTATACATGTTGTTCAGGTGAACTCAGTGCACATGCATGCTCCTTATGTCCAGTCTGTGCAACCGACCATTATATTTTTTTTAAACATTGGTTTACATTTTTAATATCTAAGAATACTTTTCATCAATATTATACTTTGAAACTTTCAGGCTGGTATTTTTAAACTATAACTCTTGTGTTTATACCGTTGTCAAGGAGCAAAATGAGAATTTTAAAAATATTCTCTGAATTCTCACAATGTTAGCCTTTTACTTTTAATGTATCACCTCACAGCCTTGTCATGAGAATGCAAATTTATTAGCATTTTTTTTTTTCAAAATAAAAATATGGAGGATCACAGTATACTAATAGGAGATTACAAACAGGTACAAACATAAATGAGTTGTGTACAAGGAATGTTGTGAAAAGAAATATCTTGGAGGTTTAGCTTACACTATATTATCTGTCCGCAGTCTGATTTTGGAAAAAAAAAATTGGTTGTGTAGCATTTGATGTGAACATTCAAACCTGAAATATCTTGATTTTTTGCTTAGTTTTCCTTTGCAAATTGGCATTGAAACCTCTCTTTGGCTGTACATAATTTCTTTGCATATGTCATTAGATAAAATATTCATACAGAAAAAATGACTATCTTACTATTTCTGTCCCATCTAATGATAGCATGTCATTCTTATGAGCTTCCAAAGATGGTTGGATTTTATAACTCCTACTTTTTTATCTGGTGTCTGTTATTAGTACCTAATGTATTCTACATTTACGTGTACCACCCCAGGATTGAGTATAGCATCCAAACATGAATGTGTTTTCTTTATTAAGGACAGAAGATATAAGAGGAATGGGCATGTTGTTTCTGTTGGAAACCTTATATCGTTTCCCTTGTCTGAATGGGGGGTTAAATGCGAACTCAACTTTGCACTCTATAGCAAACAGCATTGAATGTCAGTATAATCCCTCAAGGTTCTAATGATCCATACCAGTGAGTTAAAGTTCATTCCAATCAGGACCCATTCATGAGCTGGGGACTGCCGTTATTGCTTTTACCCACCCCACCCCGTTATCATCACTTCATCTGAGTCTGGTGATAGTTTGGAGACTTAACCCTTTGAATATCAAGCTCGAGACACTCTGATAGAGTCCCTTGAAAATGTTCTATCAAAATCAAATGTTATTCAGGGCAATTAGAAAGGAGAGATGGGACAGGCAAGGTAAATGTTAAACAAATAGAGGAAAAAGAGTATTGGAGAAGTGACAGACGGGTTATTCAAGTCATAAAAGGGGGAGGGGGACAGACGGGGGAGAAAAAGAGAGCAGGAGAGATAGAGAGAGAGAAAGAAAGATGGGCTATTCAATAGAGAGAAGAGCTGTAGTCTTTAATCATAGTGGCCTCTACATGTAGCTCTTTTCTTATCTGTCTCTCCAGTTCTTTGTTTGAAATGCACAGAATGTAGTCTGCAAATGCGAGACTAATTGACACTTACTTGTGAGCACATTGTTGTTTTACTGTATTTATGGTCTTAAAACTTTTTTTTGTACAAAATTTTATGAAAAAATTTCAACATTATGAATAAACAAAAAAAACAAAAAAAACATGTGTATTAGTGGATATGATAAATGTGCTAAACTTCACGTACATAACTATTTTTTCCCAGTTTCCAAGAGTTGTTGTGAAAAAGTTGGTCCTTTATGATTTGGTAAAGTTTTGTGTTGTTTTAGTATCAGGTTTTACTGCACATGGTTTTATTCATGGAATGTGAATTGATTTATCAGGACCACATGTGAGCAAGTGATATGTATCATATTTGTTTTCATCTCCATTTGAAACTCCTCAATAATAATCCATGCCAAACAGTCAAACTCTTGAAAACCCATTCTTCATAACATCCAGAAATTTCTCCATTGCCCCATCTATTGAAATCCATGTTGTTATACATAAAACGTGAGAGGGACCATTAGTAAAGCTATCACTAGATTTGCGTGTGTCTGTGTTCCCCAGCAGGTACAGCCTGATACCCTGATGATGGATGAAGGATTATCCCTCTATACCTTCTGGATGGCAAAGAGCTTGACAATAAAACTTTGCCCTTGTCTTGAATGTTCTATTTTTTTTCTTTGAGCAGGGAGATGGTCTTTGGGGGAGGGGGTGGCATCTGGTAAGATGAGCCCGTGGGGTCATGATCCACTGCAGAGGGAACCCAACTCTTGATCCCCATAAACCACATCTTTGACAGTTTCGTATGTCAAGATTGTGTTCACACAAAACATTTTCTTGTATCTCAAGTACATGATATGGAAAGATAACAGAAATTTAGTTTCCTAATATTTCAGCATCATATTTAGATTAATCTTAAAAATGGCAAACTGAATGAATTGTAAATCCCGGTTTGAAAAAGATGGACACTTGGAAGAGGGGGGTTTTAAGGGTAGATCAAATTTCTACAAAACAATGTGACCCTTCTCCCAGAAAGACATAATGCACACTTTTGAATTTTTTTTAAATGAAAAAATTACCAATGCTCTACAAAAAAATTCACTTAGAAAAATATGGATGTGTCCATGTAGAGCATGGTTCAAGTGTAAGGAGGTTATTGGCACAGTCATTCACTTTGTACAGCAAGCATAAATCAGTTTTGGTCTAAAGAAGATTTAATCAGAATCCCACAGAAGATTCAGTTAGATCCACAGTCTTACAGAAGACTCATCCCCAGTCCTTCAGAAAATTCATCCACAGTCCCCCTAAAGAATCGTCCACAGTCCTACAGAAGATTTATCCACAGTCCTACAAAAGATTTATCCGCAGTCCTACAGATGATTCATCCACAGTCCTACAAAAGATTAATCCACATTCCTTCAGATGATTGATCCACAGTCCTACAGAGGAATTATCCACAGTCCTACAAAAGATTCATCTGAGTCCTACAGATAATTCATCCACACTCCTACAGAGGAATTATCCACAGTCCTGCAGATGATTCATCCACAGTCTTACACAAGATTAATCCACACTCCTACAGAGGACCTATAGATAATTCATCCACAGTTCCTATAGAAGATTCGTCCACAGTCCTGTAGAAGATTCATCCACAGTCCTATAGAAGATTCATCCACAGTCTTACACAAGATTAATCCACAGTCCAGTAGATGATTCATCCACAGTCCTACAGAAGATTCATCCACAGTCCTATAGATAATTCATCCACAGTTCCTATAGAAGATTCATCCACAGTCCTATAGAAGATTCATCCACAGTCATATAGAAGATTCATCCACAGTCCTATAGAAGATTCATCCACAGTTCTACAGGAGATTCAGTCAGTCATGTATAAAATGCAATTGCATTTCTCTAGATCTCCCTAGTTCTACCATTGCATGTTATAAAATGCAGCATTTATTGCCCAACATTTTAAAAGATATAACCCGTTGAACACGATTTGATTTGGGTATAACACATATATTCCATGGACCTTAGCTCGAGCTCTCATTTTAGTGTTTAGTGTTAAATGATTTAAAGATCACGAACAGAAGTAGAATTTTGATGACTTGCCGAGTTCGCCCAATGACCTAGGTCAGTGGGTTCAACATGGCTTTCTGTTTACACACGAAAAAATAGACGAGTCTGACTCGGTTTGCGGATTGAAACCTGCGATTCTGGTGGATCAAAAAAGCGGTGTTCAACACAGCTCGCGGGTCACACTGATCCCGTTTACATGACATAAAGTTGCCATGTTGAGCACGGGTCACGTGTCGCACCCCCGAGCTGAGTCACTGTGTAAACACGGTATTGTATACTGTAGTCAAGGCATCTACTCTTGAATTATTTTCAAGGCCATCCCGAATCTGACAAGGTTTTTAGCATAAAATATCTCAGGCTCAGTATTGCAAGAGAATATCAGAAAAAAAGGAGGTTGATGAGATGATGGGGTGACTTCTGTTTACACTGGAAATTAATTTGGAAATTCTTCAGGAATGAGTGGAAGAATCAAAAAGGTCTTTAGAACAACAACTGTTTTTACAATGTTCATCAATAATATCATACAAGTATCTTTCTCTACTTTACAAATTTAGAGCGCTTACATCTGTCATACTTCTACGTACTGAACCCGACGTATATTTATTAGTGATCACTCTCTTCTGGCATAGGCCTGAGGTAGTTTATCCACTCCACGTTGCATTTGCTCGCTCTTAGCGAAATCGGATTGGTACACTGAGAAAAGCGGATTACCAGCTCCTAATGCTTGCAATCGCAAGCAATATCATTGGAATAATAAGATGTAGGCATATCTTGTAAACCGTAAGATTTTTTTGCCAGGGTTAGAGGTGGATGATAGGAGATTGATTAAAGGAGAAGTCTAGGCGATTTCTGTAAGCATGGATCATAAAGAGAAAAAATTCAGCTGCTAGAAAATGTCTTCCTTTACACAACATACCCTAGGATTACGGAGTAATCAACAATAAAGATAAAGATGTTGTATTCTATCGGGAAAGAAACTTGATATATTACGTATATTATACTTATTTATGTTGTTTTTTACCATCAAAATGATGATGAATTAATTACATATTTCTGGAAATCACATACTGTGAAAAAGCACTTCAACCAGACATATTACAATGTATATGGAACTACAAACATAAGTGGCTTGAAAAAAGGTCCAAAGTTTTAATGCAATTTATTTTACATGAGTTATTGGTTGTTTGCAAAGCTTATTTTAAGTTTCCAGAGCTCTTTTAAAGCTTTTCAGAGCTAAATTCCTTGCTGCTCATGTGTAATTTTTCGTCGATTCTGCATTGAGGTGCAGTCAATGTATGTTGTATCTCTTCTACCATCATCTACTAATCCAGGGGTCATGGGGGGGGGGGGGGGGGGGGGGGGGGGGGAGGGGCAGGTGCAGCCCCTTCCAGCATTATGCAGTCTGCCATCCCCCCCCCCCAATGTCCATTAGTTGCGTCTCCAGCAACAAGTAAATAGTCCATACAAGTAAGGCATATTGAAAATGTGAGTTCTTGTTTTGATTGTCAGAGATTTTATGCACTTGTGCCCCCCCCTCTCTTACCAGAGGATCTACTAGATACGCTACTACCCATTTCGTCTCATCACAGGTTCTGTCCTTTCATATGTCTTCAATTGGATCTGTTAGGTGTATTCCATTACCCTAATCCAAATCTTCTTCGTGTTCCCTCCATCATATCCTACTCGAGCAAGTCGAGTGACAAATACGATTTGTCGTCCCCAGCTCTGGAACGCATCAATCAAAACGGATTCGGGGGAGAAAAGCGTTCCATTCGGATTCCGTCTCCTGCAATCTCGTTGCCAACTTCCTTAATCCTGTTGTCGTAAGGATCCAGTTGGACAACATGTAAACGCAGAATCGTCTGCATCGTACTAACTAACGCAATCTAAATATTTGCGTTGAATGCAGATAGGATTACTTTTACTTTCGTAAGCACAAATTCTTGATAAGGGATTTCCAAACAGACACTTATTAGAGAACATCGACATATGCATGTTACGATATGTAGCAATACATGAACCAATACCTGCCTCAAGTACTTTTGAATATGAAATTGAACATGAATATAGAACAGGAAGTTGAAAAGGAAATGAAGCTCTTCTCTGTGTTTCCCATACACTGTATTTCACGTGGACTTAGTGAGGGCCAAGTCACAAGACAGTATTGTGTGAAAAAGGTTATTAAAGACCTAACGGGCAATTCCATGATTAGTAACGTTACATTTAAGCAAATTTTCATACCTTTTGATACACCAAAATAAATATCCATTTCATTTCAAGTCCTAATCTTGAAACAATATATTCTCCCACACTAGGATATACATTACTTAAAAAAATAAAAAGCAACTGGACAATGCTGGAGCTGTAATGAGAACTTTTGACCATGGTTAGTAACATTACAAAAAAAGGACACAAAAAATTAAGCAGTGTTTTTGAAATAAAATCCCTCCTTACTGTGTTGTACCTCAGACTTAGAGCCATATCAGTTTTACTTCTAATATGATGACGAATGTTTATCCACAAAAATTTAAAAGTATTCCTCTCTGTTTTTTTAAAGCAGACTCCAAAATCTTTGTTAGCCATGTTACAGTTAGTCATGTAACAGTTTGTCCAGCACTACATATTCCTCTCTTCTTTTCATACCTTTTCAGCAACTTATTTTGGAATATTATCTTTTGATTTGGTGTGACACAATGTCATTCAGATTATCCAAAACTTTACAAAAGAAGCGATAGTTTTCTGCCTAAGTCTAAAAAAACTGTGTGTAGTCCCTTATATCTATGCTTTTGTGTGGGTCAGATTTTGCTATAAGGAGACATTTGGAACAAATCTTTTTTTTTTGTGAGTATGAAACCCCTTTTAAAAATACAGCATTTAAAAATTCTGTATGAATTTTAACCCCCCCCCCAAATTAACCTGAATTTGAGAAAGAACAAAAATAAAGTTTGAGGCGATGTCCACTTAATCATGAAATTGCCCCAATTATGTACTTGTAGCATTTCAAAAGGTGGGGGACATGATGGAAAAATTGTTTTCTTTCCATTGTCAATGGTTCTGAAAATCATGTCATGTAACAAATGATACAACGGTTATAATGCTGTGTGATGGCACAAAAGAGCTTTTCTACTAAAAGATGCCCAAAGCCCTTATTTCAGGAGACAATGTGCAGTAAATATATTGTTTTGCTCTACAATGTTTATACAAACAGATATTAAAGGCATTGGTTAACATTGTTATAATTAAAAAAACAACTCATTTTGCTACTTGAAAATGGGATCAACATAAGGGTTATAGTGTAAAAAAATGCCAGTCTGAAAGTTTCAAAGTATAATATCCACAGAAAGTATTTTTAAGAGGCTACCCTGGGTAAACAAGATACATTATTATCATCATTATTATTATTATTATTAATATTAGAAATGTGAACCAATGTTTGAAAAATGTATGAGGGTCAGTTGCACAGACTAGACGTAAGGAGTGCACATGTGCGCATGGCTCACCGGACCGTACTGTGTGTATTGGCGTATCACGCTGAGGGAGGCAGAAAACAGGTTTTTTTAACTCGAGCAAAACAGTCCTCTTATTTATTGTCTCTGAGACCAAAAATAATAAAATAGCTTTTGCGTCTTACTAATAGTTTTTCATTCCAAATTATGGTTGCTTTCAGGGTTTTTGAGTACAAATACAAGTACTCATACACATGTTTCATCTTAGTTTGAGAATTTTCAAAATCAGCTGCTCACAAAGTTAGCCAATGCCTTTAACTACGCTTTGTTGATATGTTGATTTATATCTGTATTGGAGGAAGAATTCATGAAAGTACACCTGTACAAATATATGCAGAGGAAAATATGATGTTTGTTTTTATGTGTCCGTTTGATCTGCATGGAACATCCAACTCATAAACCATGGTTTCACAGTCACTTGTAACACAGAGCGCACAGCAAATGATCACAGTTATCCATCAGAACACTTTCTTAGCATAATTAGGACGGTGACCCATATTTCAGTAATTAGCAGGATTATCTGTTTCACTTCCTCTCTCTCCTTCTCTCTCTCTCCTTCCCTCTCTCCCCTTCTCTCTCACTCACACACTGACATACATCAACACAGAAATGAAATTCTGATAGCAGATCAAAATTTGATTAGTCTAAGTTTCTGTATGAACTGCCCTATATGGTGGCCCTGAAGTATGCTCGACAACAGGTCATGTGCGACGTGAATTTCGCGGCCAACTTTGTACCCCAGTCGCAAAATTCGCGACCCGTGACGCGAAGTTCAGGACCCAGGATGCAAAATTCGGGACCTGGGATGCGAAATTCAGGACCCGTGATGCGATGTTCAGGACCCGGGATGCAAAATTCAGGACCTGGGATGCGAAATTCACGTCGCACATGACCTGTTGTCGAGCGTACTTCAGGGCCACCATAGCCCTACTTGCATGTGTACATGTATGTTTATCATGTAGGGATGATTGAGGAAGTTCATAGTCTGTCTAGTATGACTAAATATTCGATCATATTGTGATTGCTGTTTGTCGGGGAAATATAAAGAAGGAAGCCAGTCTGTAAATTCAGATCCTTGTTATCAAAGCCAAACAAAGGTTTGTTTACAACAAGTGGCAGATTGAGGAGGGGGGGGGGTGGATGGGGAGACAGGGGGGCCTCCTAACAGAACCCAGTATAGTACTGAAGTACACAATAACAATAAGGAGTCAAAATAATAATACAAATTATTACAATCCTAATAATTTGGCCCTCTGGCTGCTGTCTGACAGCAATTTAATAGACTAAAACTTAATTGGGTTTTAGATAGCTTTTTCCCACCCCACCCCAACCCCGGCTTGTGGAGCCAAGAACACTTTTGTAGCACCATGTTTACAAGTCTTTCTTTCTTTCTTTTTTTTGTCATTACAAAGGAAAAGGGCAAATGTTAATCTTTTTTCTTTCTTGTGAGAAACTCTGCATTACAGTGTTACCACATAAAATCCATGTATATCATATTTTTCATGTAAGGTGGATTGAAGACAAAAAAGGTTAATGTTTGTAAAGATTGTGTTTATGAAAAGGAAGTGAGGCATGCATTACTGTGGTAATGTCATATGCATCTAGTGATGTACAAAAGTGTTTACTGATATTTGTGGAGAGATTGTACATACCTTTTGTATTTGATCACTTCATGAGGAAGCGATTTCAAATGTTGAATATCATCTTCTCGATCAGATTTTATGGTCTGTCAGTGCTTCTCTACATGATTGTGAAAGATGTAATATTTTGTTTGATGGGGGGGGGGGGGGGGGGGGGGGAGGTGTTGATTGTCTTTGCTCACCATCTGTTTTTGCTTTGTATGTATCCTTACCCCAATATAATAATAATATTTCATGACATTTTGTATTGAGCAGGGCCCATGCATTGTCCTGTTTACTATTTAGGAATAGCCTCAAGGAGGGGGCTGATCATGTTTGTTCTGCTGCACGTGGTTGGTATTACTTGAAACATCATCTATTCCAAGACATCTGCCTCTTGATTGCTTGTCTGTTTTCTCTCTGCACCCGCATCCTGCTATCATTGCCTCTGGCAGTCCAACACAAATTGCTGGTCGATTAATTTTGTGCCCCTGCGCTTCGGTCGCGATCCCATGGCTGTTTTAAATGAACTCTGATTTTCTGTGTTTAATCAAATACGGTTTTAAGGAAATGATGATGTGTGATGAAATCATTTTTGTGGGATGAAGATTGCTTGTTATGCTTCATGCAAGGATTTTCTCATTTCATTGTACAACATTAAATAACTAACCATACATGTATATAATGTAGGATATTTATTTTTTGTTTTGTAATGGGCAATTCCATAATAACTAGTGAGATATTTTGAGATATTCCTGGAAATATTTTTCCATGACAGAGTGTAATGTTACTTACAGTAATGTACTAATTATTTTTTTTTTTAGTGTCACTTAAGAATCAAGGGGTCAAATAATAAATTTTACACACCTGAGCAAAGGTTGAAACCTGGAAGAAGAAAAAAACGGAAGAAATATCATTTTATCTAATGCTCAGGAGGCTTGTAATGTACGATGGCTTGTAATGTATGACCAAAGATGACCCTTAATTTTCCATTTTTTTTATGCCTCCGCCCACCGTAGGTGGTTGCCAGAGGCATTATGTTTTCGGGTCGTCTGTCCGTCCGTCCGTCTGTCTCTCACGATAACTTAAGAACCGTTTGACAGATCAACTTCAAACTTGGCTCATGTATGCATATGGGAGGGGCAATGATCTGATTAGATTTTGGAGTCTCAAGGTCAAAGGTCAAGGTCATAGAGGTAATAATACACATAAAAATGGATCGTTCTCACAATAACTTAAGAACCATTTGACAGATTGGCTTCAAATTTGGCTCATGTATGCACATGGGAGGGACAATGATCTGATTAGATTTTGGGGTCACAAGGTCAAAGGTCAAAGGTCATAGAGGTCATTATGTACATAGAATTGGTTCGTTTTCACCATAACTCAACAACCATTTGACCGATCAACCTCAGACTTAGCACATGTATGCATATGGGAGGGACAATGATCTGATTAGATTTTGGGGTCTCAAGGTTAAAGGTCAAAGGTCATAGAGGTCATTATAGACATGAAAATTGCTTGTTCTTGCGATAACTTAACAACTCTGTGACGGCTCAACTTCAAACTTGGCTCATGTATGCATATGGAATGTCTCGTAATGGTCTCTTTAGATTTGGGGGTCACAAGGTCAAAGGTCAAGGTCAAAGATGTCATTGTATACATGAAAATTAAAAAATCAACTTGAATGTGTCATATATTTTCAATCTGGCAATGGCGGAGGCATAAATTTCAACCACGCGCGGTGGAAGATTCATCTAGTTTTTTTATGTAACATCAACTTGCAGGTACAAACCAAATGAGTAGAAACACAATACCATTTTCATATTCACTGCTAAAAGGGGTTATGAGCCTGGACCTGCAGATCCCAACTCAAAGTGCATCTGAAATCATGCTACATGTACCTTTCATATACAGTGCTCAGCTAGTGTGCATAATCTGTGAATTTGTTTTCATGGTTGCACACATAGTATGTCTAAAAATCCCATGTTGTCTGATCTCCCCCCCCCCCCACCTCTGGGTTGTAGAACATTCATATACATGTATATAGTGAACCCACTTATAGTATATCATATCTGCATCAAGTGGTGCAGATAGCATAGCATTAATATCAAATATGACGAATCCATTTACAGTCAGGACTTAATCTAGACTTAACCAACTTCTAAGAGTGGATTGAATGATGCTCAGAAGTGTTCATTCTGGACTTAGTCCTGACTAACAGACTAAGCATGTTTTTATCCCTAATTATGAAAAGGGTACTAGAGTGTCTGAACTACATGTACAAGACTAAATAAGCTCTATGGAGATTCTGTGCTATATCTGCTCCTTGGCACAGCCAGAGATTGGCAAAGTTAGGCTCTACTTAAGGCTTAAGGAATTGTGTCAAAATAGAGTCTGTGTTTGCATACGAAGGAGTCCTATACACCGCTAATAAAGCTTTAGCACACTTTGTCACAGAGCTAAAAACAGAGTATATTCACGCTTTTCCTTTCAGTATAAATATGTTAAAAAGTACACTTGATTTGGGAATAATTTAGAATATACAATATTGATAGACTATATTTACACCTCTACATTATTTTGTCTTTCAAGCAATGGCTTGGCCATGTTTAAAATATATATATACATATATATATATATATATATATATATATATATATATATATATATATATATATATATACGTCCTTCACATGAAGAAGGTCTACACTCTCTGAACGTTGGCGCACTTTATCACTGAGCTCCAAAACACCATCCAGGGGTCATGTGGGGCATGATGACGTAGCGATAGTGGAAATCAGAAACAGGGATTGGAGCGGATACGTGACCATCTCAACACACAGATGTTAAAACAGTGGTTTCTTTCATTGCCATGTTTATTCTGGGCCATGCTTTATCCACATTGCAAAAACACTGTCCCCATCTTCCCAGTAGCAATGGAGAAAACATGGGAGATTTTTTTCAGCACTGTAATGTTGTGACAATGTATAAAGGGGCTGTGCATGGGGGAAAGCTGTGTCTTTAATGCAAGTTAATGGCAGTGTGAACGTGCATCAGGTGTGAATTCCAATTATAAGCGACCTCAAGAGGGTAATAGGAGGG
This sequence comes from Echinometra lucunter, assembly GCA_029962745.1. Taxonomy (NCBI): domain Eukaryota; kingdom Metazoa; phylum Echinodermata; class Echinoidea; order Camarodonta; family Echinometridae; genus Echinometra; species Echinometra lucunter. Next base: position 1,413,006 of record CM057166.1, on the reverse strand, counting down.
GGTGAAGGTGGGGGGGGGGCAGTAGGGGATGAGAATGAGAATTAGATGGAGATGTCTGATACCAGAGATGGATAATAGGATGAAATGAGATCCAGACCTGATTCTCACAAGTCTGTGATAGAAGAGCACTCATTCTTAGCAAAACCATTCTTATTTTAGCTTAAAGAGCAGCTTGAATTCTGGGAAAGGTGGATAAAAATTGATTTTAATAAACTTTCTAATTATTTTAATTTAATTTGGAAGAATAGTATAATAGAAGTATATCCCGTGGACAGGATTGCTCTTCAAATGTTCTGGTATGTAAAATATGACAAGGAAAAGCTTGAGTGCTTGGCCGAAACACACGTGTAGTCCTATATACTTATTTCTGTGTATAGTGCATGTGATTTTTCAGCAAGATTGAGTTCATTACTTATTTTGGTTTCAGAACCTCAAGGTATAGACCAAAATTTATGTACTACTGAAACAAACTTTCCCACTTGCCTTAAAACATTTTCCTTTACATGTACATTATAATGAAGTGAACCAGAACTTGTTTTAATCTTTAAAGATAATAGTGCAACAGGAGCATAGAGATGGTACATTGTAGGTAAAAACCTGTGTGTACCAGCACACTTACAATGGGCGGGATGTTATTATTGTAAATTATATTGGCCATCAAATATGTTGTCTGGTTTCGTTGAACGATCCCTTATTTTCTATAATGCTTGCATGTAACATGGCAAGTACAGATGTAAAGTGTATTTCAAATAATCGTTAAGATTGAAAATTTTAAATCATGTTATGACAGGATGTCTTATAAGTAAGAATGAAAACATCGATATTAGAGGTTGCTAGGTTTATATGCTTGAAGCACTTCCGTGATACAAATTATGACGTCTATGAAGCCATGGAATTTTTATTGGATATTTATATATGCGAAGATCAGAAGATGCAAAAGTCGTCCCCTTGCATTTACATGTAAACTATGAATGAATCGATTCTGAAAAGGATGTTTCAAAATCTATTCCTTTCCTCCTACATGTATTTGTTCAACTTTGAAGGTCAAATTAACTCTGGATTGGCGGAAGTATGCATTACATTGGCTGATTAGAGGGAGAATATGAGACTAATGTTATTCACAAATTCAGGAGCTTTACCTCAGAACACATAGACCAACTTTGCATTGTAAGTCAATCCATTTGAATACCAGACTGTGACTGTTTGAATTGCTATCTGAATTATACAGCAAGGGATGCTATAAGCAAACCATCCTGACACTCCCCCATTCACACTTGGGAAGGTACATTGTACAGTATACTGTTTCATAAAAACAAACGACGTTGGAAATTGAAGTAAAGCAAGCGTAGCAAGTTTCACATATATATAACAGACACATGACAGTAACTCTGTTTCTCAAAGCTATTTTTCTTACCCATGCGGTATCCTCTTGCTTGTAACCTACTGCATTTGGATTCTGACAGAATTCCCAAATTCATTAATTTTGGGGGTTAAATGCACATTTCATTTTTTGTTTACAGAAATATTGTTAGTGCTTTGAGATCTATATCAGATCTATCCAGTATTTTCCTCTTGTGTAAATGTATTTTGATGTTGGAATCATGAGTGATATTCTTCACTATAATCAAAAGTGGATATTGTAATAAAAAAGGTTTAAAGATATGCAAATCAAAGTGGAAATGTAATACTTGGAATGACAAGTTTACAACTACATTTATGAATTTATGAAACATAGTAGTGTTAAAGCTCTGTACAGATTCAGAATGGATATCAATCCTGATAAATAGAAAATTTCTTTGCTGGTGTATAGACAGTTATCAATGTATGTCTAACCCTCTACATACAGCAGACATTCTTTGATGAACTGCATCACTGTTCCTCAATGTGACATGAATGTCAGTTACTGGGACTACAATGACTTACACAACATACACAAGAGCAAGAATGCATGGAACGTACGTTTATCAGGGGAATGGACGTCTACATGTATACCGGGTGTCCCAGAAAAAGCGGAACAGCAGATTTTCAGTGCTTTGCCTTGAAAAAGTAGATAATTTTTCTACATCATTGGGTAAAATCTCTTCTACCAAAGGGAATGATACCAAGATCATTGAATTTGGTGAGGTAATTTTGATTCTATGCCCTTTTCTCAAAATACAGTCGTTTTTAAATTTCGCATGTTTTTGGTGACTGATAGGCGCTGCATTAGGTCGGAAATGGCCTTTCATTACACGATGTTTGAGGGAAGCCCATGATGCATGTCAGTAACAAAACATGCCATATGAAAGGCTATATCCGACACAATTCAGTGCTCATCGGTCTAAAACTTGCGAAATTTCAAAATGACTGCATTTTAAGAAACAGACAAAGAATCAAAATTACTTAACCAAATTTGGTGATCTTGATATCATTCTCCTCCGTGGAAGATCATTTATCCACTGATGTGATAAGATTGTATACTTTTTGAAGAGAAAGTACTGAAAATCTGCCGTTCCGCTTTTTCTTGGACGCCCGGTATATCTGTCGTCTGTCTGAATCTGAATTGTCTGAATCCTGTCAGACTGGTGTTGTCACTTGGAGATGGCAGAACTGTGCTTCGGGAAGTTATACATGATGTCAAGCTGATGGACCTTAGGTTGGTCCTCATCAGCTTGATGTAGAAGAATAGCCCACTAATTCTGATCTAATGAAGTAGCCTGATCAGAAAATAATGAGCTAATCTCAGATGCAGATGGAATTAGCTGGCTATACCACTCAAAATGTGAGTCACCAATATCTTGGACTTGTCTGCTGAAAAGCATGCTAATTCGCAAATTAGTGATTTATTTTGTGACATCATCAGCTCAATCTTTAAAGGTATTGGCTAACTTTGTGAGCAACTGATTTAAAAAATTCTCAAACTAAGATGAAACATGTGTGTGAGTACTTGTATTTGTACTAAAAAACCCTGAAACCAACCATAATTTAGAATGAAAAACTGTAAGTTAGACGCAAACCGCGATTTTATTGGCTTTCGTCTCGAGAGACAATGAACTAAGAGGACCGTTTGCACGAATTCAAAAATACCGTTACCTGCCTTCTGTCGCGTGATTCGCCAATACACGCAGTGCGGTCCGTTGAGTCATGCGCGCATGCGCACTCTTTACGTCTGGTCTATGCAACCGACCCTCGTATATTTTTCAAACATTGGTTCACTTTTCTAATATTTAAAATACTTCCTGTGGATATTATACTCTGAAACTTTCAGACCGGTATTTTTACACTATAATCCTGATGTTTATCCCATTTTCAAGTAACAAAATGAGATTTTTTTAAAATCGTAACAATGTTAACCAATGTCTTTAAGTGCTGGCTTATCGGTCCCATTGTGCATCATGTGCGCTATCGTTAGGCTATACATTGTACATTGTAGCTTGAGCTAGATTGAAATTTATGGAGCACAACCTGATGTGGACGCGATTGCACACTTCAGTGGAGTTCGAGCTAATACGCGAGATCCCCAAATAGTGGGCTATTCTTCAAGTTTGAGTTGATGGAGACGCACCTGATGTCAGGCTAATGGACCTTGAGACTGATGTCATGAATATGGAAGTCACACACAGGCAGATGCATAGGGGTAAATCAATGGGAGAAATGATTAGCAACTCAGCTATTTGAGATTTCTTTAAAGGGGTGGTTTTGTGTGAGAATCATGAAATGTTGGGTTTAGGTCTGTGATACTCAAAGCTCCAAACCCTTTAACATTCTTATAAGATACTGTTAAACTTGTTTTGTTTTTTATTTGTACAAGAACTCTCTATCACAAACTTCTTTGAATTTCCTAAGTTCAGAGTCGTAATGTTCGATGTGTTCAATGCCACATACATTGTACATGTATATTACAGGTCCCCAACTTTTCTAGACCTCCCCCCCCCCCCAAGAAAAAAAAAAGAATATGAAGAGGGGCCTATGCACACAGACTTTACAACTCTCAGTTTGGACATCCTAGAGAAAAGAGCCCTGATACTATTCAACTATTCACCAGATAACATTCAACTACTTCACCAGATAATATTCAACTATTCACCTGATAATATTCAACTATTCACCAGATGATATTCAACTTTTTACCAGGCAATATTCAACTATTCACCAGATAATATTCACCAGAAGTGACCAGATACTATTCCACCTTTCATGAAAATTTCAAGCTTATGCACCTGTACTACCACGCATTGCCTTTAACGCATGGTAATAGCTAGCACTTTGGTAGTCACCACTGTGTGAAAATTGAATGAGCAATTAGCCCTTAATTAATGGCCAGAAATAGATTAAGTGAGAGTTACTCTCAATATTTATATAATATTGACTGGCATTAATGATATACCAACCTATATCGCCCGATCTGAATCCAATATTGCCCAAGCCGAAGGCGCGGGCAATATTGGATTCAGAGAGGGCGATATAGGTTGTATCTCATTCAATGCAGTCAATATTATTATTATTATCTATATCCCACAGGAAATTGATGAAAAAATGAATTAAAGTCATCTCTCCAAGTACCCATTTAACATGTATATGTGCCTTAACTTAAATCACACGGCTTATACCTTTTTATGATGTCATAATGTATTTGCGCATTGCATGTTGCGTATCTTTTTATTCGTGCACTGCATGCATGGCTTGCGTTGCTTCTCAAACCGGTTCAAACTGGATTTCATGAATATTGCCCGCTGCTCAATATACACGTAGAGTCAATGAGAAAACCCGGAAGAGAGAAAATATGGTATGATATTGACCGCTGCCAAATCAGAGAACGCAAAATATGGAAATAATTGCCACGGAAAAATGCCTCGTATAGATAATAATCATTGATATTTGAATAAATTAATACCTAACATGTGAAAATGTAGTCTTGTGCAGTTGTGAAGGGCCACTTGAATTCATTCATGTAAAAAAAAATTGTTCTGTATTTTGAGAGTATAGTGTATGCCTTCAGTATTCATTCATCTAAAAGTATAAATGAATGTGTAAGTGAAAAAATGCATTCTTGTGCACTTCAATTTGCTCATGGAAAAGATGGTTCATACAGTGTATTTGTTCTGCATTTTTGAGAATATGCTTTCAATATTCATTCAACTCTAAATAAATCGTCGCTGATTTTACGAACCGTCCTAAATCTCAGTTGAACGCGAAAATAAACTTTCGAGAAAATCGCGTCTAAAGTTTGGGGGGTTTGCCAACGTCCATAACTTTGCACGTTATAGAAACCACCACATTGTTTGATATCAAAGTACAGCATAACTTCTATACTTCAAAAATAATGCACAAATTTGCCCACAGTTCCTTTTTATTATTGCAATATATGCAGACAAACGCAACACGGCATTTTAGAAACTGCCGATTTTTCGCAAATTAGGGTTTTAGGTCACTTCGTAAAATCATACATTAGGTGCGCATGATTTGTAGCATCGTAAACCAAGGTTTATGACAGTTCAGAATTTACGAAATGCATGGGCGCAACATGAGCGCATATTTAGGTTGGATTTGTGACGCTTCGTAAAATCACAAAATGTATGTGCGTAACACGAGTGCATGTACTGTCTGTTGGATTTAGGACGCTTGCAAAAGTCTATGACTATGATAACGACGACAACGATTATGATTATAATTATAGTAATACACTTGTACATGTATTACTTCTACTTCTACTACTATACTTTTAATAGAGTAAACAAAATCATAAATCATATTTTTGATACAATGCTCAATCAGTGTCACTTCGTTAATAGCGCACAATACATAAAATTACATTTAGAAGTCATTCATTTATTCTATTTATTTTGTTTTATTCATTTATTCATTTATTTATTTGCTTATTTATTCATTCATTTATGTATTTATGTATTTATTCATATACTTATTGCAGTTCCAGTATATTAATCACTTAAGGACTATAATCATTATTATTTTTTATTATTTTTGTTCTTATTATTATTATCATTATTATTATTATTGTTATTGTTTTGTTATTATTATTATTATTATTATTATTATTATTATTATTATTATTATTATTATTATTATTATTGTTATTATTAGTAGTATCATTATCATCATTATCAACATCATAAGTAGTAGTATTAGTAGTAGTAGTAGTATTCACGAGCGTCCTAAACCCAACGGATAGTACATGCACTCGTGTTACGCACATACAATTTATCATTTTACGATGTGTCATAAATCTGCGGGAATGCATGTTATGATGATGTCACAATGCTTTAGGTCACTTCATAAAATCACTTGAGGTGATTATGACGTTTCGATCGAAATTATAATCGTCTCTTATTCTTAAAATAATAAAGATTTTGGTCTAAAATTTGGTCAGTGGATAGAGTTAAGGACAAACTTTCAGAATATACAGAAAACTGAATTTAAAAAATTTGACTGAAAAATGAGGTTTATGCCGGTTTGTAAAATCAGCGACGAAATGAATGCCTTACTGTGAAAAGGCAGTTTTGTGCAAATATGAAGAGTTGTATAAATTTGCTCATGGGAATAATGATGTATATTTTTCTGCATTTTTAGAGTATCCTTCCAGAGATTCATCCACGTTTGAAGTAACAGATGCTACTTGTGAATATGCAGTCTTGCACACTTATGAAGAGCCTCTTAAATTTGCTCAGGGAAAAGAAAATGGCACACATTTGCTTTGCATTTGGAGAGTATACCCTGAAACATTCATTAATTTATAAATACATGAATAAATGCCTACGTGTGACTGTTCAGTCTACTGAAATTATGAAGTGCCTCTTACTGTTCTTACTGGTAGTACATGTAAGTAGTAATGTTGAATATTTGCCCTGCATTTTGAAATCGTAATTATACCCGTGTCTCAATATTTGAAGGATTGTTTGACAAGTAAGAGATATGGCCTTAATTATACTCCAATAGAGATTAGAAGGTAAAATTAGGTTAATTTTTCTCGATAGGGTCATAATCTACATGTAAGTGGAGTAAAGTGAAGAGATTGCTTTCTTGAATGAAGATAATTTGTGATAAAATGCAGATTGTAAGTAGTATTTTATTTGAATTTCTGATGTGAACACGATATGTGAACACGATGTACATGTACAGGTAGCTATTTAAAGTGAAATTTGATGAAAAACTATCACAGTTATGTATGAGACAAAATACTGAAGCTTCAACGGCCTGATGTTCTCATATTTCTTTCTTTACCTATTCACTTAGTATGGAATGATTATTTCTTTTTGCTTTAAAAAAACCCATCAAACCTTTTGAGTGTACATGTATTTGTGAAAGCTTGGAATATTTAGATACCAAGATCACTGTAACATGTAACAGGGGGAAGGGCAGAATTTAAAAAAAGCACCCCCTCCCTCAAAAAAAAAAAAAAAAGAATAGGGAAAAGGAGGGTTTGCTGTTGGGTGAAACACTCTGAATACCTGCTCTTCCAGTGTAATCTGTTAATTTCTGAAAGTGTCTCTGCTTCATGTATTTTGAAAATATTATCAGTCCTTAGTCTTTTGTTTATTTAACACTTAGTTTTTTTTTTGGTGCATTTAGAAACCATTTCCTCTATACATTTATCATTTTTATTTTTTCAAGAAGAAAGATCCTGAACTTGTACCATTTGAAATCCTTGAATCTTGCTTTAAGTGGCAAGGTTTGAAATTGTATTCGATAAACTGTATCGGTTCTGATGCTGCTTATTTTCTGGTTTTTGTTGATTCTCTGTGGGAAGAATTTGTAACATTTCTTTTTGGTGCTTGAAGCAGGTATTATTTACCACCCAGAGGGGCACTTGGTGAGAAAAAGTGGGGAACTGTAAACGCTTGACTTAAATTCCATTGCTTAGATTTCTAGTATCGCTTTTGTAAACTGTAGCCATTACTCAGACCACTGAAACCACTTTCCTAGGGAAGAGGGGGGGGGGGGGGGGGGGGAGGGAGGTTGTACGTGATTTTATATTGTTTACAGTAGAAAGATGTTAGGCCATGGAAAAACAGTTCTAATTCAGATTTATAGCTATCATTTCCAATTTTAATCTTTCTTTCTCTATGTCAAACATCTAGTTATACAAATCAAATTCACATTAAATCATATCAAATCAAATCAAATTTATTTAATGAAATCCTTACAAATTCAAATTCAAATTCACATTTATTGAAATAAAATCCTGACATTTAAGGATTATCATCATAAATTGAAACACAACAAAACAAAGATTTAACGGAAACATATTGAATAACAATATAACAAAACAAAGACAGATTATATCAAAATAAAATTGTACATAAACAAGAAATGATTGGAGCATATTGTATACATGACAAATAATGACATCATCCAAGCAAAACCATCACATACCTGCCATTTATGACGGGCAAGAAGTAGGAACACATATTTAAGAAATATTAAAAAACAGGAACATTCTTAAAATGAAACATAACATGACATAATTTTACATGGTGTTTTAAAGGGGGGACAGAATCAGCTGGGAGGGCTGTTATTTTTGGTATATTTTGATAATTATGCATCCATATTACTTGCAGTGTATTTTGGTTGTGTAGGCTACGTATATTGTCTCCAGGAAGCCACAAGCCTGTTAGTTATATCTAATATAATGTGAATTCATGCATTTCTGGCTCTCAACAGCTCAGATTTTATTGACTTCACATCTATCCTGCTGATATAATTTAGAGTCCAGGCTTAATCCTCAATGTGAATGCAGTTTTCAATGTTTGAATTTCAATATGAAATGAATTCAAGTTGCAAGGATAAAGCCAGGGTAATAATATTCTTGCAGGGCCCTCTGGGAGAGCAGTATTAAGGATTAAGCCTGGACTCTAAATCATATCAGCAGGATAGATGTGAAGTCAATAAAATCTGAGCTGTTGATAGCTAGAAATGCATAAATTCACATTATATTAGATATAACTAACAGGCTTGTTGCTTCCTGGAGACAATATATAGCCTACACAACCAAAATATACTGCAAGAGGCTACCCTGGGTAAGCAAGACATATTATTATTATCATTATTATTATCATTATTATTATTATTATTGTTATTATTATTATTATCATTATTATTATTATTATTATTACTATAATTGTTATTATTATTATTATTATTTTTATTGTTATTATTATTATTATTATCATTATTATTATTGTTATTGTTATTATTATTATTATTATTATTATTATTATTATTATTATTATAGGATAGAGGGATTTGTCTTCAAGCCCATTCAGTTTTAAATCAGAATTTAATCTGTGAGATGAACATGGCTGTCAATACTTATATGAGGGTGTATCATGATTGCACATTATGGATTGATCGTGTGCAGCATTGGAGGAGAAACAGTAGTTTGTATTCAAACCCAATCAGTATCCAATCAGGTTTTAATCTAAGATGAACATGGCTTTTAATACTTGTATGAGTGCACATGGAATGATTGCATGCAGCATTGGAGGAGAAACAGTATTTGTATTTGAATTTAATCAGCGCCAAATCTGGTTTAATCCTCGATGAGAACATGGCTTTTGATACTCCCATTTCAGTATTGAATGAATGCAAGATGAGTGGGAAAAGGTATTGGAATGCAAGCCAAATCAATGCAGTAATCACACCACGATGAAGCAGGCATGGTTTACATTCATCAGGGAATACATTTGTGTTAACGTTCACCTAGCATGGGTTACGTTCATTAGGGAATGCATTCGTCTTGACGTTCAAGATGACACTCTTTTCAGATTCAGAATCCGTCCTCCCCAAAATCAATGAGATTACACCACCAAATCGATAGTTCGGGATGATTCGCAAGGCCAAGATGATGAATTAATTTAGCGTAAAGCAACGTAGAACCAGGTCATTTGTAACATGCACCTGTTTTTTATGCAATTGCAACTGGTTTGGGTGTATATCATCAACAAGTGATATACACAAGTGATATTACACTGTATGTGACAAGACTGTGAGAGCCATAAAGGCATAAATGCATATAATTTTTTGCATGTTTTAATGTTCTGGCTCTAATCAAGACAGAGAATATATGCAATTAAACTCTCTCAAAGGTATGTGAAAGCATTTTGCTTTAGAAAGAGCTACCTAGTAAGATTCCTCTATCTATAAGATATAATACCATGCATGGATTAAATTGATTAAGTCTTGAATATTATACACCAATGAATATTCCTTTTTTTTCCTTCTATTTCTTGCTGCAGGTAAGAACCTTTTCAGCTTCTATTTCAAGAGAAAGAAATGTGAGTCATAAAGAGCTTTGTGGAAGGAATGTAAAAGAGATATTTGTATGGGTTCGACCAGTATTCTGTCATATCAAGTAGGTAAGTAGGAGATATGTGTTTCCAGTATATCCTTTATTTCTTTCCAAGAATGTTTCTGTTTGTCATTTGTTGTGAATGAAAAATTTTTCTCTAACGAAATTAAGTCATTCATTTGAGAAGTCAATCAGTCAGTTATTAACAAATTGTTTTACAGTTCAAGCACTAAGCAGTTGAATAAATTCAGGCATTCATTTATTCAATCAATTATGAATTAACAAGCAATTCAGTGAATGAATCAATCAATGCAGCAATCAACGATCACTCCGTGGGCACTGTGAATGATACTTGTATCTACTGCAGTATGTGATTGAATCAGATTGAAATCAAATATAGAGCAATTAGATTTGATGCTGAGCAGGAAAGGAATTTGGGTAGAATGCGGAAGAAAAGGAATGCCAGTCACGTATCTCAATAATCAAATTAGTTTTTCCTCATTAGACATTATCACTTTAGTATACTAGATTGCAAGTGCATCTTCCCAAGTGCTTGATGAATTTGAAATGCAATCCACAGTGCTTTACTCAAAACAAGAATAACGTGAGAGTGCATGCTTTTTAAGGGCACAATGCTAATGGAATAGTCATCATAGATTGCCCATCTACAATTGTTGATATATGTCACTTGTATCTTCTCTTCTCACTCCTCAGTCTTGTGTGTTTTATGCAAGTATCATGGGAGCATACCCTCTACGAGTTTTTGTTGTTGATCTACTCTGGATTGATCTTATTTTTGGTCGCTTGGGATTTGAGCCAATGGCCCTTGCTTGTTTTGTGTCATCTCACACAGTTCTTGTTGCTCCTTCTTTTTCTCTCTCTCTATCCTTCATCTCTTTACTCATCCCTGTCTTCTCTTATCTTTATCTTTCCTCTCTCTTTCATTCTCTCTTCCCCTGCTCTATCTTTTTCTCTGATTACCTATTCCTTTGTCATTTATGGTGCTCTATTTCTCTAACAGTCTCTCGTTCACAAGTGATGGAGCTCTTAAGTGTAACCTCAATAGCTACTTGCTTTCTCCCTTCTTATTTCTTTCCCCCCCCCCCCCCCCACTGTTCCCCTCTCTTTTCTCTTTTCCCAAATATTTCTCTGTCCATCTCCCTGCAATGACCTGTAGTGAAGTGTTGTGCCCAGTTTTTGGTTATCGACATTGATGCCCATGAACATGTTAAAAGGTTACATGTATGTACAGTTTGTGTAGGCCCTCAAAAATTATTCTTCAGATTCCTTTGCTGTTAGCAAGATATTAGCAAAAGTAAGGTGCCGTAAGGTTTTTCTCCCTTAAGTTGAATATTTGAGATATGAAGGGCAAAAAAACATTTTTGATCATGGGTCACTGACGTAAACTCCACCAACGTTGACGTGCATTACATTGCACAAGTGTGAAACCAGTGAGGGTTCAGTTTACATGACAAGGAAATGAAGCACAATGTGATTACTGTGCAGGGAGCAGACAGAGTGCAGAAGTCCAACATGTAGCATAGGGTAGAATGCAACCTTTACATTGCCTTCCTTTCAGATGTTTACATTAAAATTCACTGAAAATCATGAATGGAATATCTCATGATCTCCCACACAAATCTTTTTATGTGAGGTGGAAAATTCAAGACTGCAATCAATCAGTTTCATGCCAGTTTTCTTCTTGCTACCAAAGCTAACCTGTGTCTGTGTCTGTGTCTGTGTCTGTGTCTGTGTCTGTGTCTGTGTCTGTGTCTGTGTCTGTGTCTGTGTCTGTGTCAACAAGTTTTTTTTAATAGTCTTCATGTATAGATATTGAGAGTGAAGTTTTGACTCATGCTTTTTTGCCATTGGTACTCTTATCTTCAGTGAATACATTTGACAATAAAAATAGACTTTTGTTGAAAAATTTTTGACCTCCCTAGATCAGACCAAGTAACTCCTTGATCAGACATAATGTGCAATGCTCTCAGTACTTACATGTAGGCAAGATTTCCCTGCCCATGTAATGGTAATAGTTATCACCATGTTTGCTCCCTTTTTACCCTTGTCACTTTCTTTAAATTTTTATCTTCTACATGTTGTCTCCTTGTATCCTCCCATCTCTTTGTCTCAATTTCCATATTTTTTTTATCTGCAAAGACTTGTTCCTCTTGACACTTGAAATGCTCTGTTCCTTTCCTGATCACTAGGGACAGAACACTTGACACTTGTTTGTTTAGTCCTCAAGTCTTTCTTGCTCTCTTTTTTTCTTGTACCTTTTATTTGACCTGGGAATATGTCATTTATGGTCCTCCTTTACTAAAAATCTACACTTCCCCTTCTCTTCCTTGTCAGCCTCATTCATGTCGCAAAATATTCATCTTATACAGAAAACGCGATTGTGAAGACTTTAGATTAATTGACTCAAAGGCAGATTCAGTACTCTTTTGTGTATTACCTTAGAAATCCTATTCAGATTAAAGTGTTTGGAAGATGGCAAACACTGTTTAATTTTCCTGCATTTGAGGGCAAGGCTATTGCAGTTGCCTTCAGGTTGATTTTTCAAGTCTAGCTCTGCGAACGTGTTCAAATTATTTTTCAGGAACATACACCCATTAATCGATATATTTGCTAAGAAAGACATACCTCTCCAAAGTTGTTATGTGACTTATATAATTCCCAGGCTAGATTCGTTGTTAATGTGTTTTCTTGAAAAGATTCTCCATGTAGATATCATTTTACAGAAGATCAAGACAATATGAGCAAATAGAGCCATTCATGTCATTTTGATGCACTCATCTTTGCTTCTCTCACTATCTCTTTTTCACCTGACTATATCAGCTTTCATCTTTATTCTCTCTCTTCCAAAGTTGCTCTGCCACCATGTCTTTTTGATGAAGGTTTCCTTCTCACTGACTACTTTTTAACCTTTCCCATCCATTTAGTCAGCCAGTAGCATTCTAAGGTCATCAGCTTTGTTATCCTTCTTCAGCATTTTTCTTCTTTGATCTAGCGCTTTCTTTTCATCAATACTTGAATCTTAAGTGGTGATTGTATAGATTTCTTGACAAGCCTTCAGAATAGAAGAAATATGGAGAACTGCTTGCCTTGAAATTGATCAAGGTGAATACGTTAGGTCTTTTTACTCAGTTCCCCACTGACTACAAACACATAGCATGTTACAATGAGTGGGCACAACTGAATGAAGTATTATTGGTGTGCATGGTACATTGATATTAAAAAGCGATGATGCAAAGGTGCATGTAGATCTAATGTTACATTTATTGACAGATTGAATGGGATGGGAGCTTCACCTCTGGAAAATATTGATTCGCCACTAACTATTGATTGGTTGTGCTAAGTTCTCTAATACATATCTTGTCTTAAAAAACTCATACCTGGTATGAAGGCCTAATTTGTTTTAGACTGACAAAATTTTGTCATATCTTTCTGCCATCTCATTTTCAGTAGTCAAGCAATGTTATGCATTCTTTTTATCTCTTACCTCAGCTCTGTAATAAACATATCATCTTTAAATGCCACATGAAATAACTTAATAAAATGAAACCAGGCAGTGACCATTACAGTCCCATGTACTCTTGTTTGCGTAAGTGATTAGCATCTTAAAAAGACTTACCTTAATGCTCAGTTAATAAGTAATCCTGCCGAGGATGCAACTCGACGTCAGTGTGATATCATACCTGGATAGGCACGCTATACTGGAGCACCATTTGAAGTGCTCGAACGTGTTCGCGAATAAGAGGGATGAAAACAGGTGTGATGCCTTCTTTGGTGTGTTCTTAAGCCTCTTTCAGATGGGATGCAGTATAGTGCTGTTATGAAAAGGAAAGAAAAAAGTTTCATGAATGCAGAATAAAGAATAAGGCTTACCTGCCTTGCAATTTGTCTGCCTTTCTTCCTTTGTGGTTGTTATTGTTAAGAGTAAGAGCACTATGTGACGTAAAGCCCTGGAAATTGTGTCATGTTGGAAACACAAGATTTATTTTGTACCTCTAGGAAAGAACTATATAGTTGCTCTTTCTTAGATTTCACTCTATTACCAGAATTCATGGTTCCCTTTAACCCATTCGTGACAGGAATTATTTATAGCCTAATTTGATCAGCTTTTATTCTTCAAATTGGCAACACCAATATTTGTATTTTATTGCTACATTTTATTTATAAAACGTCATGTATCAGAAATGAATATAAATTGACAGAAATTATGATAATAAGTCAAAAAGTTGCCAATTTGCAGGGGTAAATGGTGATTTTAAACTTTCTATCACATTGCCAATTTAAGGATTTTAATGCTTATTTTCCTTTCAAAAATTTTCAGCATCAAACAACGAACATTGATGCAACAAAAATGGGCACAGTTTGTGTAGAATTTTTCGCTCTTTCTGCTCATGTATTTGGTATGACTTTTAGGGCTTTGCATCAAAAGATATTAGGCCAAACCACAAAATGTGGACCTTCTGTCATGAATGGGTTAACTGGTTGACCATGATTGATTGCAGTATAACATACATAGACCCTAGCCCCAGTGATCTTGGGCTTAGTGATCTACTGGTTAAGAAGCTTGATCGTGAGATGATGGGAGGTAGGCTCCTCGTAATATCCTCAGATTTTTAAAAGCTCTTGTAGAAGTGATGCGTCATACATGATCACAATTGGGGGGAGGGGGTGTTTCACAAAGATTGCACTTCTATAGTCAAACTTTCGTGTGATTTTGCTAAGTCCAACTTAGTGTTAGTCTGATTCACATTGGCTGGCTAAGTGTTTCACGAAGTCAATCTTTGGGTTAGAAGTTATGCATGATTTATGCATGACTTTGGCATTTATGCAAGATATTAAGTCAAACTTAAATCATTGTGAAACACCCCCCCCCCCCAGATAGAGACAATGATATCACTCCTGGATGGACTATCTATTAACCCACTGGATGCTATTCCCAAAATAAGCATGGATGAATCTCTTATTGGTTTCATTATACCAGGATTAAAGTTTCCCTTCAAGAAGCTTGATGGCAAGATGAAGGGATCGTGGTAGGGTCTAAATGAAACCCTCAGATTTATAGAAGCTCTTGTAGAAGTGATGCATCAGACCTGATTACAATCTGATGTATTGAGATTTCAGATATCACTCTTAACTGTGCTGTTAAAGAGGGTACCCAATGCTGAAACAATGTTAGTTCATTTAAAAGAGCATGATTTCATCAGCAGAAAAATCATCTGCCTAAGTTTTTTTTAAAAGTCGTGTTGCCAAGGAAACCCCCAAATGTGGTAAGATTTCAGGATATTTTTGACCCCTCAGCTGTGACCCAGTTTCAACTGGGTACTCACTTTTACGTCAAAATGACGTCAAAGTGGGTACCTTGTTGTGCACTTCTAGCAAAATGCGTGCAAGGTATAATACATATTGTACAGTCTAGCGCGCAGCACAACTGCAATGCGCGAAGCTTGGTACCCACTTTTACGTCATACCTCATACTCAAATTTTTTTGTCGACTTTTTATGAGAAAATTAGCCAAAATGCATTGATTTCGATTGAATATCATCAAATTTTTATTGTTATTCTTCTTAGAATTCTATTCTCGATCATATATCAAAAAAAAATTTAACATTGTATAATCACTTTAAACAACCCATTGAATTCTATAATCCCTGTCAGAAATGTAAGATCCCATAGTAATACAGAAATTTCTTTAGGCCTAGATTATTCAACTTTCCTCCTTAAATTTGCAAGACTTAATTTCTTTTTCCACTCCTATATAGTTTGAAAAAAAAAAAATGTGTAACTAATTAGCAAGAAAATTAAGTAATTAAAAAATTATTTAATCATTAAACTCTATAAATTGACAATGCTATGAATATTATATAACCCCTCTTTCTGTGTTCAAATTGCAATTTTTTATTAAATTTTACAATTATGATTAATTTTTGTTCATGTTATATCCATATTTATTTTTTCAAAGTATGTAAGAGTGGAAAAGAATAATAGTTGCCAATTTGAGGATTGAAGATGATTAATTTAGACCTCAAGAAAGCTCTGTACTGCTATGGGTTGAATGAAAGTGAGGCTAGGCTCACACAAGGCATTGTCAGCTAACATTAGGACTGGATCAGTGACAGGTAACTGACTGTCATGAAAGAGGGATATCATTTAAAAAGTGATTGCACAATAAAAATTGGAAACAATACTTTTATAAGGGTTAATTGCCTCCACAGACTTGATTGGCGCTGGTAATGATGCGATCGTGTGAGCCTGTCCTTAGACTGTATTCTTTGGGTTTGACCATAATAAATACTGATTCGATAGAGTGCTTCTTTATGTCACTGTTGAAGATACAATTAAAGATAAAGATTTGTTTGTCAATTTGCTTGGACTTTGTATCTGGTGATAGAATGAAGCTGGAATCTAACAAACAAAGTTATGTGATGATATTTTAGTGCTGTGATCAATCCATGTGGTATTTTGCAGGAAAGAATAAGTTGTCTTTGGATTGTTTGGGAGAGCTTTGACACATCAAGTTGCTAGGATGTTTAATTACATGTGCTTGGTTTTAGGTTTAATTACCCCATATCTTTGTAGGAAATAAACCGCTCTATAAACTGAGTCATTATACAAATAATGCATATGACAGAGAGCGTTAGTAAGAATTACCCACCCGATAGTAAGTTAGGAACAGTCTTAAACACACGAGGCGAAGCCCTTTGGTTTGGGGGTTGACCATGGCTTCAACCAAATTTTGGGTATTATGTCTACGGTATGAATTTTGCTGTTAAATTGAAAATTTCCCTGAAAATTGTTTTTATACCACTTTATTTATCCTACATCTGAGTGTTTGTCAGTATTTAGTATATTCTAAATGAAAAAAAAAGAAGAAAGCAATATTGATATTGAAGTTCCAGTTTTTAGAGCTTTAGTAAAATTTAACCATACATTTAAATCAAAATCCACATCATATTTGCACCTACATGTACACATTGATTGCAGGGTGTTTGCTAGTTATTGCTATTATTATGAATTAATAATTATGATATACTGTACTTAAATATGTACATAATAATTCTCTGTAAAAGATGGCAGAAATATAACTTCTTAAAGAGATGGTACTTGCTATACCATAATTCACTTATCTTTTCCATCATCAGATATTTCTGAGAGACTTTGATGTTATCATCAGTCATATTGGGTGTATCTCATTCTCTGTGTAAACGTATCTTGTCTAGCATGCATTTTCAAGATCCTAATGGTATTTATACCGTAATTGTCCCATTTTCATGCCATTTGAAACCATAATCCATTGTTTCAGACAATGAAGACCGGTAATATATCGTAAAAAGCATCAGTGGGGGGAAATTATATTACTCTGTATGCATGCCATTTGTCATCCTTGTTAGCCTATAGGGGGATGCAGGGCAAAAGCTGGCCGTAATCTGGATGCACACTTACCAGCCTGGCGTCATTAAGCTGTGCGTTTGAGAGCGCCATTGTGGTTTAATGTTGATGTCAATCCGATGTTGGAATTTGCGGGGAAGTGAAGCTGATACGATACGTCAGGTGCTGATATACAGCATCATCATTGGATAACAATCAAACGTGAATGCATGCTGATGGAAGCTAGGAAGGAGATAGGCAGAGGAGAGGAGAGACAGAGAGAGGGAGGGATGAGAGGGGGATGAAAAAAGAGGGAAAGATGGGAGGAGAAGAGGAGATGTAGGGAGAAGGGAAGGAGGTGAGAGAGAGTGGAGAAGAGATAGCATCATCATTGGATAACAATCAGACGTGAATGCACGCTGATGGAAGCTGGGGTGGAGTTGGATAGAGGAGAGTGGAGAGGAAGAGGAAGAGGGATGAGAGAGGAGGATGAGAAGAGAGGGAGAAGAGGAGATGGAGGGGGAGGATGGAGGAAGGGAGGGTGGGAGGGAAGGAGGAAAGGAGGAGAGAGAGAGAGAGAGTGAGAGGGAGATAGCATCATCAGTGCTCAATGACAGGTCCTAGTATGGAGATTGGTAAAGGGAGAGGAAGAGAGATTGGTATGAAAGGGGAAAGAGAGAAAGGAGAGAGTAAGGAGAGTGAGAGGAGGAAGGTGGTGAGGAGGGGGGGGGGGGGATAGAGAGGGATGAATGGATGCAGCAATGTCATTAGATAGCAATCAAAATACGAGTGCATGCTGATTGGCCTGGGATGATGATGAGAAGAGATGGAGTAGAATGGGGGATGAGAGAGAGAGAAACAGAGAGGGAGGAACAGAGAGGGAGGAATGGGGGAGGGAGAAGAGACAGCATCATCATTTGCTAACAATTAAACTTAAAGACATTGGTTAACATTGTTATGATTTTTAAAAAATCTTGTTTTGTTACTTGAAAATGGGATAAACATAAGGGTTATAGTGTAAAAATACCAGTCTGAAAGTTTCAAAGTATAATATCCACAGGAAGTATTTTTAAATATTAAAAATGTGAACCAATGTTTGAAAAATATACGAGGGTCAGTTGCAGAGAATAGACATAAGGAGTGCGCATGCGCGTATGACTCACCTTACCGTACTGTGTGTATTGCCGTATCACGTAGCGGGAGGCACATAACGACATTTTCAAATTCAAGCAAAGTGGTCCTCTTAGTGATTGTCTCGTGAGACGAAGGATAATGAAATTGCCGTTTGCGTCTAACTTACACTTTTTCATTCCAAATTATGGTTGGTTTCAGGATTTTTGAGTACAAATACAAGTACTCATACACATGTTTCATCTTAGTTTGAGAATTTTTTAAATCAGCTACTCACAAAATTAACCAATGCCTTTAATACTTACTGAGAGGTTGTGAGAAGGAGAAGAATAGGAGAGATAGACAAGGGGAGAGAGATAGGGAAGGAGAGGGAAGAGAGTGGAGGAAGGGCGAGGGAAGATTAAAACTAAGAGAAAGGAAAATCGCAAAAATGATGAAGACCAGTGGATGGGCAAGGGAAGAAAGATGGAGATGAGAGAATAAAGAGGGGAGAAAGGAAAGGAAAAGAAAATAAATGAATGCAAATGTGGTTTTAATTCTCAAGATGGAAGTAAAAGAAGTACTAAAAAGGAGGACAAAGGAAAGGAAATTACTACTGTATAAGCCAATATTTTCGCATACAGATATTTTTGCGAATCACAGGCTCACAGGCTTCTTATAGCGGTTTTGGAAGTGACTACGGAACTTACTCGTGGTGAGTGACTATTTCTCTGTGTGTTGTGATATGATGCTACACACGTACGGAACGAAGGACTGCTGCACTTTCCGCATGCATAGTGCATGGCAATGGCAACAATGTGCCGATGACGCCGAGAGCTAATTAAACCAAATGTATGTGCAGATATTTTCGCGTGTTGTTGAATTCGCGATAGGTGAGTGATTCGCAAAATTCGCGAAAGTAAAACCACCGCAAAAATTTTCAGCTCATACAGTAAAATGATTATTACTCTCAAAATTGTGACTGTAAGCATATGCCTCATTTTGGAATATCATGTATTGATCGTTTTCATTGCATATGGCATGTGTGTACATGTAGCTTATTAAACTTTTTAAGATAACTGCAAATTGACTTGTACATTTCACATGAAATAGTATGCTTGTGTTCTAACCATTGTGTGCTGTGAGGGAAATATTGGTCACATGGCTCCTGCCAATTTTCAAAAGTCAAAGGTTCCTACATGTCCTCTTCCTCTTATTTTAACTTTAATGATGATCATGATGAAAGTGAACTGGCAATGATAGAAACAATTTTGATTATTTTTGTCCGTATGCTTATGTTTTAGAAAGGTTAGCTTTAATCCTGTATTTCTGTTTTTAGCGTGACTAAATATGAGGGCTTTCTTGTAGGACTTCATAGAAAGTCTTAAAAGAACATAGAGTTATTGTTTAAAGTAGAGATTTTGTTGTAGCTGTGCACATGTTGTAAAATGTGATAAATATGTGCCATACGTTTTCATATGTGCCAAAGAGTTGGGTGGAATAGGAGAATAGGAAAAATGTCCCCAAAATGTTTTCAAGTAGAGTATTTCAATAGAAATTGGTTACCATGTCACAAATGCATGTTGTGGTCTTTTCATTTTATATTTTGAAAAAGAATTAAACATGTTTGATACTTATGTCACATGATACATGCTACATTATGCAGTTGTTAAATAAAATGATAAGCTAAATGTATATAGAGGCCCTCTCTTTCAAAGGGTTGTGATTGATATAAACCAAATGCAATATCATTTAGAACTCTGTACTGAAGAGAAAGAAGTTTGTAACTTTGTGATTGATTGAGGGCTTGCATATGGTGTCCGTGAAATACGCTCGACAACAGGTCATGTGCGACATAAATTTTGCGGCCAACTTTGCTCCCCAGTCGTGAAATTCGCGACCCGTCACGCAAAGTTCAAGACCCGGGATGCAAAATTCAGGACCCGTGACCTGAAGTTCAGAACCTGGGATGCGAAATTCACGACCTGGGATGCGAAATTCATGACCTGTGACGCAAAGTTCAGGACCCTGGGTGCGAAATTCATGACCTGGGATGCGAAATTCATGATCCAGGATGCGAATTTCACGTCACACATGGCCTGCTGTCGAGTGTGCTTCAGGGCCACCATACTTGCAAGCCTTAGGAAACTGCTGGCCATAAACATGCCCTTGAGAGGAATTCACAAGGACAATGAGCCCTTAGTTTTTTAAAAGATTTTTATTCAAAATTATATTTTAACCTAATTTAATGTTTGGATATATTACACATTTGTTATAAGTTGTAAAGACTAGAGAAAATAACTCACTTATCATGTAGCTCTGTTTACGCAATAAATGATGCCAGTCTGAATGGGGGGACAGATTGTACAGTGTTGTGACAGGATGTTGCTGTTTTGTTGTGTGTGAAGCTGTACAAAGTGGGAAACCCTACAACCAATTATTAGCAACACCTGGTATGCCATGCCACGAGTTTGCATGTAATTATATCACATCCATGATTCTAAACCCCCACATTTCCTTTTACACAAAAGGGAATTGAGATGGCAAAGAAAAAACACCGAGGCAATACTTATCATTTTGTGATCATGACAAAACAAAATTACCTTTTTGTGTTCAGACAAATCAAATTTTTAATAAAGCGCAAAAAATGTCATAATTTTTTGTGCAACTTTTGCGAAACTCTGTTTTATTTGAGCGTGAAATATTATTGATTCATTAATGATGTCATCATAATTGGTGCGGTAAAAAACCCTGAAAGCTGGGATTTTCAGTGGGAGTTTGCCAATATCTGTATAAGCCTATCGCTGAGCTGCATTGTAAAAGAGCGGAGATAGAGGATGAAGTTGCCACTTCAGAGTCAGAAGGACACTGAAGAGTTAACAACCGTCTGACTGACTCCCATCAGATGAAGTGTTGTACCATGCAATCCTCTTGATTGAGTCATTATGTTGGAATCTTCGCTGAATCGTGATATGCTCGACGCAATTATATC
This sequence comes from Echinometra lucunter, assembly GCA_029962745.1. NCBI lineage: Eukaryota > Metazoa > Echinodermata > Echinoidea > Camarodonta > Echinometridae > Echinometra > Echinometra lucunter. The sequence goes on along the minus strand of CM057166.1, from coordinate 1,391,236 downwards.
ACGTCATTAAAAGATGAATGATGGTCAAGAGTTAGGACGATGATGATTAATTAAGATGCTTGTCACTGATGGTGATGAGAAAAACAAGAGAAATTAATATATCAATGGCTAAAGAAGGAAAATTTGAAGAATTTTTATAAAATAGATTGTCATTAGTGTTGATAAAGATGTTTAAATGAGTCAATACATACTCATGAAAGCTATTTTGTTACAGAGAGTATGAGATATAAAAATAGAGAGAGAGAGAGAGCTGTGACGAGAGAGAAGAAAGAAGGAAAAGGGTCAGAGGGGGGAAGAACAGGGGACAAAGAGGAAAGAGGGAGAGGAATGGAAAAAGAAAAGAAAGGAGGAGGGAGGGGAAGGAAGGGATATAGTGGAAGGGGGAGGGAAAGAACTATTGAAAAAAAGATTGAAAATGGGAAGGATATAGAGAAAGAGGAAGGAAGAAAGAAAGAAAAAAAGAAAGAAAGAAAGAAAGAGATGAGATCGGTGCAGGCAAAAGGGCAAACAAGAAATTATGTTGGAAGAATGAATGGAATTATGTGAGACATCTTCACACAGGAATATAAGCATACAAATATGAGTTTTCTTGTGACTCCTTGCATCTTGTAAACATCTTTTTATCCTTCTGAGACACATCCAAACTTCAATTGATCTAGGAAACCCCCGCAACAACCCATAGCATTCACAAATAGAGGGACCCCGGGATTACGTATCATGCCATCGACCGCAGACTCGCGACAGCTGCACAAGAGAGGAGAGAAAGGCGATATCGGCGCACTCGCTGACAGCACCAGGTCAATCTGCTAAGTATCGTCGTGCTCTGTCCGTGGTACGGAAATTATCTCCTTCATTACAACGTCTGCGGGATTGCGTTTCTGGAGGGTGTTTGTGTTAGTTTGCATGTGGATGCGCTGAGGATAACAGCATTTTCAAAAGAAGGAACCTTGTTTGGAGATTGGCTCAAAATAGATTAATGGAATGAAATTCTGCTCAGTTGTTTACTCTACAATATTGGAACGCACTGTTGCCTGTTTTTGATGAAACAGGTTCAACAAGACCCAAGATTATCCAATGCATGCATGCTTAAAGGTCATATGCCATTGGCGTAATCAGTGTAGATGTATGACAACTCTTTAGGTTACTGTTTGATAACTATTCACATCAAAGAAAACAGGTTTTTTTTATTCTTCAGAAATCCCAGTATTAGTGGCAGGAAAGTGCACTACAAGGAGGTTTTGTAGTAATTGAGTGCAAAATGCAGATCCGAGGCAATATGAGAGAATAAAAATCATTGTCCTTTATAAGAACTACATGTAGCAAATACTACATGCAGTAAACCAGTCAAGCTATTGAGGGAGAATAGAAAATGGTTTGCTTAAGGATTCACATTTAACTGGTTAGGGATTGGGTGGTTGCTAGAATTTTTGAGGGTTTTTTTTTTTTTTTGGGGGGGGGGTAACAGTGAGCTCAGGTGATTTTGACAGATTATTTTTCGATTCACAATATAGCAATGAACTGTAAAAATTGGAAGTGGTAGGGGCAGGGCTGGATGAAGGTGGGGGACAAAAAAGAATAATGGTAAAAAACAAAACAAACCTCTGTTTATAGCTAGAAAAATCGAAGAAGAAGAGTATATTTGTGCACCTAATGAATTCTAGACTTGGTGTAAAAACAATGAGTACTGGCCTGTTGTACCTCCTTAAATCAGCCATGGGAGGGAGAAGGTGTTCCTAACCTCAACAGTTCTTCAATTGTAGGGATCTAGGCAAGGAGTGACCAGTAACTGTGACAGGAAGTGAGAGTATCTGTGGCTTTACCATCTCAAGATCAATTGTGGAAATTTAGAGTGTTGGGGCATGAACAGATCCAGAATTCTGTTTTAAACAAAATTAGGGCTTGGGTTGTTGATGCCCCTTTAAATCTGCCAATAAAAAGGGGGTGGTGAGTGTTCTGTTCCAGAGGATCCAGGTAAGATGTGACCCGTAATTGTGAGATGAAGACTGCTCTCTCTGTCTTCACCATCTTGAGATCAATTGTGGAAATCTATTAGCACAGCTTGTCCCATCTGCCTGGCTGACTCCATGAAGTGAAAGGTCACCTCTGTCCATTTCCCTTTCATCTCTCCTTCATCAGAGTCAGACAAAAAGGCCATTTTATCACCTCCTGGCATGGATGGGATGGTAGGTCTTGTTTAAACCCTAGCTCACAAAACAGGAGTGCAGTAATTCTTTCTTGACTCATAAAGTTGCTCTTAGTGGCTAATAGCTTTATAAAAATGTAGAGGGGCTGTAAACCAGAAATTTATAGTCTCTTCAAAATTACCGTCCCACGGTCCCAGAATTAGTTAAAGTAATTTAGAGTTAGTCCCTAGAGCAAGATGAGTGTGTATTTCTTTACTTGATGACTAACAAAGAAATAATTTCTGTGCATTTTCCATTTGATGTTAGTCAAAGGATATTGTTTTAAGAAAATAATACAAGATGATCTTATGAAGATGTGGAATAACTAGGACTAAATTTTTTCTAAAACTTATCCACAGTATCAGTATTTTCAAAGAGTTGCATATCTGCATTGATGTGGTGAAAAATTATGTAATTATGTTGTTATTTTATTTTATTTTATTATGATATGTTTATCATTTTCCTCATTTCCTTTCAAATTTGTGACTCATTCGTTACTACAGGTGTGAGAGTGAAAGGGGAAATCAAATAAACCCTTTGCAAAATTGGGCATTGATGCTCTTACAGCTAGTAAACAAAACTTTCAAATTTCTAATGTCCATTGGAAAGAAAGAACTGATATCATTAAAATAAAGGTAAATGTTATTTTAATCTACAATGGAAAATATAATAATACAAATAAGAAAAAAAAAAAGAATTAAGCACACCACACATAGAAAGACAACTTCATCCTTTATTATCAAATAAAACCTGTTTGCTTCATGCATTAATGTTATATGCTTGACATTTCTTATTATTCAGATTTTATAATTCTGTGACCTGGATTTTAACTCACTATAATTGGATTCAAGACACACAGTCAAAAAAGGCTTGACACTTGAAACTACAAATTGCTCTCGAAAATTTGTAATGACCCAAACGTACTCATGCCCATAGCCTGGGGAGAGTTGTAGGATAGGAGGCTTGGCTATAGTGCACAGAGTGAGAGAGAGAGAGAGAGAGAGAGAGAGAGGGAGAGAGATGAGAACAGGGTAGAGGAAAAGAAAAAAAGAAACATATAGAAAGAGAGAGAGCGAAAGAGAGAGAAAACGAGTAGAATCAAGCAGGAAGTTGAGAATCAGATTTACTTTGAAGTGTTGAAGTTGCCAGAAGCATATAGGAAGAGAGGTAAAAAACAGAATTTTTAAAAATAGAGGAATAATAGAGTAAGAAAAATATAGAAAACAAGATAAAGAAGGATTTAAATCAGTTATTTTCAGCCTTTAACTTGAGGCCCACTTTGGCTCTTCGAAATTTTTCAAGGCCCACCTTCGCTCTTAAAAAACTTTTCGAGGCCCACCTTACATAATCTTAAAGTGATTACACAATGGGAAACAAAATTTTGATATATGATCGAGAATAGAATTCTAAGTAGAAAGACATTAAAATTATGATGATTTTTCAATCGAAATCAATGCATTTTGGCTAATTTTCTCATGAAACGTTATGAGCTGACCAAAAAAAAATTAGTATGAGGGATGACGTAAAAGTGGGTACCCAGTTTCGCGCATTGCAGTTGTGCTACGCTCTAGATTGTACAACATGTATTATACCTTGCGCGCATTTGCTAGAAGTGCGCGACAAGGTACCCACTTTGACGTCATTTTGACGTCAAAGTGGGTACCCAGTTGAAACTAGGTCACAGCTGAGGGGTCAAAATATCCTGAAATCTTACCGCATTTGGGGGTTTCCTTGGCAACACGACTTTTTAAAAAACTTTAGGCGGATGATTTTCTGCTAATAAAATCATGCTCTTTTAAATGAGCTAACATTGTTTCAACATTGGGTACCCCCTTTAAAGAGAAAAAAAAAATGCCATCAAAACATGACAAAAGAAAATATAGAACCCCCTCCCCATTGTGAAATCTTTGAAGATTTTTTAAACACAACACATGGTATGAATAGTAATTCCAAATTGTGAGTTTTATTTCTATAAATATATTAAACAGCCAGACAGATTTTTCTTGATTATTACTTTAGAATTATATTTTTGACAGATCTCATGGCCTACATGAGAGAGCCATGTGGCCCTCCAATGAGCTGAGGACTACAGGTTGAGAAGTGCCATTTTAGACATGAAATTAGAGACAGGGAGGGAGGGAGAAAAACAGAGAGAAATAGAGAGACAGAAAAAAAGGGGAGAGGTGACATAGAGAGATGCAGAAAATCTCTTTTTTTGTTCATTTTGCCATTTTGTTAAATAACATTTTCAGTGATTTTCACTTTTGTTTGGATTATATATCAAATTGTGTTTATATATTCAATTTTGGAAAAAAAAGAGAAAAGAAAATGGATTTAAATTTTTGTTAACCTATATCATCAATAATTAGAAATACTATTATTTATGTTCTACTTTGTTTCTGTTTATATTTTTTTCTGTTTAAAAGCTTAACGTTACCTTATTTATTGATTTATGATTATGTTCATGTTTATGTTTATGTCAGAGCAGAATATTGGTGAATATCAATGATGTTAAATAAATACAATTCAATTCAATTCAAAATGAGTGATACAGAAAGAGAGAGAGAGAGTGAGTGAGAGAGAGAGAGAGAGAGAGAGAGAGAGAGAGAGAGAGAGAGTGAGAGAGAGAGAGAGAGAGTGAGAGAGAGAAGTGAGTATAGTGTTATTTGAGAAATTTAGACTGAGATTTAGGAGTGTTATTTATGAAGATATCCAGGCTGTTTTGTTTGCATATAAAAAGAAAGATCATTCTCCACCCTGTCAATGGTCTCCTGTCAATTCTTGATCCTATATCACCATGAGCCTCTCTGGGATATGTGAGCGTAGAGCCTGCCTAGGAGAAGATGAACGACGTAATTATTCCAGCATCCTTACGAAACTTGTCGCTGTCTTTGCATCGTCGGTTCATGGTTTGCGTTTCCTCTCCCCGTCGTTGTTCATGTGGGAGGGCTGAGGCGGTGGAGTTAAGTTCATTGGATTTGCACGACTGCCTTCCCTGAATGTGACGGGCGGCCATGATAGTGTTACGATAAGTAATGGCCGATGTTTTCAACGATGTATCGCCTCTGCATTCTAAGTAGCTTGTATTGGGATGTGTGGGAGATGTGTGTATAAGAATCACTTTAGATCATGTAGCATGAATCTATGTATGTAACACACTGAGAGCAAATAGTTGTACTATTATCTTATGTATTAAGGCACTTGTGATTCTTCAATGAGATGTAACCTAAATTCCAGTCTGGAATTTCACTATTAACACAAAATCAAACTCAAATTTCAAAATTCAAATTCAAAGTATTTCTTTCTTTCCAATAGAATGAAAAATAGACATTCATGAACAATAACTATATAGTTATGAACAATGATAAAGTTTCAAGAATACATGGAAAATGTGGAAACAAGGTTGTGTGTAATAAAAAGCACATGTTGTTGAACATGGATCACCTTTGTCCAAAACAGATGTAAGAAGAATAAAGGCAGATATTAACAACAACAACAACAAAAATAATGCAGTACTGATCCAGTTACCTACACTGAAAATAACTAATCAAATGTCAGATATATCACTAAATCGAAATCCAGTTATTATGAATTAAAGCAGTAATTCAACTCTCAGTGTTATGAATTGAATATATGTTCTAACAGAGGGAATGTGTGTTATACCAAAATCATATTGTGCTCAATTGCTGAATTATTCAATTTGTCAAAATCTGTTAACTGCAATGGAATATGATTTCCAGCTGTATGAACTTAGCTGACATTTTGAAACAAATCACCAAATGCAAAATGAATATGAATATAGATTTAACTCATACATCTTACTCAGGGTTTTAAAAAAAATCAAATTTTACCTTGCAAATTTTTGATAATGTACATTTATGATAGAATTTTACAAAATGTTTCTTTTTAGCCATTAACAAAAACTGTTTTATGAGTGCCTTTTTTTCTTACAAAACTCTTCAAATAATCTAAAAATCATTTAAATTTTTTCTTAAGTTTCTTCAGTGATCCATGTAGAGATATGATATATTATTCCTAATGGCTCATTTACATATGATTTTACTTTCACAAACATTTTGATTGGTGTGAACATGCTGAACAGAAAAGAAAATCGTTTGTCAACAGAATATAACTCTTTCATTTCATGGTATATTTACTTCAGCTGACATAATTTCCAATTTACATATTACAAAAGGCTTTAGCAGTACTAGTATTTGTGTTGAATAGAAGAGCAATTTAAGACAGGAACTTGATTCTTCAGTAGATACACTTACACTGAATACAAAATGAAGAGGTATACGATTGTGTAATATTTGAAGCATGTTGTCATCGCAAATGACAATCCATCCTGATAAACGATAGAGATTTGCAAGACAAGGTTTTGATTGAATAGCTGAGAGAAATTGGAAGGCTATGCGGTCAGAGATAGCCGGGGTTGTTGAACTCGCAAACCAGAAAATCTCGGTCTGGCTAAGTGGCACAGCAGGCAGATATAGGACCGTCTGGCGGCTTGTGAAGTATTTGCGTTCATTTCCTGGCCCAGATATTATGCATGTCTTCTGCGGAGAGACATAAGGACGTTAACTCAATCATTTAAAGTAATTCGATTTAATGCCCTTCTACATGTGTAGTGACGATATTTTCCTCTTTTTTTATATTTAAGAGATTTTTTAATATGAAAAAATGGAAATATAAATATAATTTTGATGAATGTGGTTATGTTGCCTAGCATCAAGATAATTCAGATTCACTTTCTGATAATGAGTCAAATTAATACATTTAAAAAGAAGTTTGATACTCTCCTGACTTTCAACACATAAATTAAGTGGAAGAGACAGAGAGAGAGAGAGAGAGAGAAAGAGGAAGTGCAAATGAAATAAAGGTTTAAAACAGAAACAGAGTGAGAGACAGAGTTTTAGGGGTAAAGAATGTGTGTGTGTGTGTGAGAGAGAGAGAAAATTAAGTACTGGGAATACTATTGTAAGAATGTGAATCAGTTGATATCTACAGTAGATAGATGTGTCTTTGTAATACTGTACATGTATAGGGAGCATAAAGTAATTATTTTTTTTCTCCTAGTAATAATAGTAATGATATTTAGATAAATATATATAGCGCAGTTACTGTATCAATTTACTCATCTGTGCTGTGATGTAACAGAGCTTCCAACAATGCTACTACTTAAACATACAATAAAAACTTCCGCTAATCAAAAACTTCTGAAAAAGGTTAGTCTGCAACCCTTTACATAATACACCTTGTTCCATCATTTCACCTCTTTGCAGCAACAGATTAGCCTAGTTTTAGCAGATAATGGATGAGTCATGAGAAGATAAGATTAGGAAGTGTGCTTAGTGCGGAATCCACTGGTGCACGCATTGAGAAATTACAGCGAGTTCAAAATGTAGCAGTTGCCAAGCTTGCCACAGGTACACCCAACAAATTCGCCCACATGCAACCAATCCTCCGTCAACTGAACTGGTTTCCCATCATGTCTAGGATCCACTACAAGATACTTTTACTCACCTTCAAAAGCATCCATTGTCTCCCTCCTCCATACTTATCTGAACTCATAACTATCGGTCCACTGTTTCTGTACTCCCTCTGCTCCTCAGAAAGAATCATGCTGAATCATCCGACTTCCAAGATGCTGGCCATACTTTGTGACAGAGAAATTTCATCTGCTGCTCCCAAACTATGTAATCAACTACCCCATATGCTCCACAACCAGCAGTCCCTCAATGTCTTCAAAAAGCATCTAAAAACTCACTTATTCGGTAAATGATTTAATCGTAAAGGGCCTGTTGAACACAAATGCACGATTGTTGTTGTTATATTACCAAAACTTGCATTCTCTCATACAGCAAGTGAGTGTTTTCTTCTTTTATTGAGTGTTATTTCCAGCAAGTTTTTTATACAGGTTTCTTTATTGCTGATCTGTTTATCCCCTTCAAGGTGCATGCTTATTTCTTTTAAGCCAATATTTCTTAAAGCATATTTCCACGGCCAGAACTTAAGCCGTTCATTCAATTCAGACTTTAAACTAGTGCGAAATTGTTCTGTTAGTTTAAGGGAAAAGGGAATATTCATGTATATGCATGGGTATAAGCTTCTTATGATTAAGTTCGCGTCTGGTACAGGTTGTCAGTAAAAGTCTAAGTCTATTTAGAGATAAGTGACAGTGTTATCCTTTTAAGCCGTGTCCTGCTTGAAATCTTCCTTTAATCCGCATAGAACATTCATGAGAGAGCATCTCCATGGCCCGCTTTACGTCTCGCGCAATTCCCCGATCAATGGTGTAATGGGGGACGAGTTAGCGCCTAGACGCGGGCTAATTCGGCGAGAGCAGGGGTAGATTGCGTTGGCTATTTAGTGGAGCGTGAGACCGTAATTGATTTGTGCATGCTCTCATGAATATGGGATGTTTCCTCAGTGGCTAACTTGTACTTAAGAGTGCCTCGCATGTCAGACGAGATCACTAGGGGGACATGGGTATCACTGAGCCTTGGGGTACGGGGAGCTAGAGTATAGGAAAGGGGTGTAAATTTAATTGGTAGGGGTGTAAAGGTTAAGTAGTAGTGGTTCAAAGTACATAGAATAGGGCAGGGGGAGGGTAAATTTAAGTAGATTGGGTATTAATGTTAAGGTAAAATGTGGGAGGAAAACCCAATCAATCCACTGGGTACTATAATATGAAGGTAGTATCACAATGTGCATCCAGGAGAGTTTGGTGAAAGAATTTACACTTATAGGAAGTGAGGGGTCTTGAACAGTGATGTAAAAAGTATTTGGTTTTTAGACAAAAACGTGTAATAAAAAAAACTTTGCTAAAAACTTATAGAATGAAATAACACAGAAATACTAGCAGATGTTGGCAGTTGCATCCTTTTTAATTTGTAAAATTCAGTAAATTTCATACGTTTTCCTCATAACCTGTTCTTTGATGTTCTCAATATTGATTCAGATAAAAAAGATCTAACATATTTCAATTGAATACATGGAACAGCAGTATTAAAGGATTAACAATTTATAGTAGTATATTAAATATTTAATGAGAAGAGGAAGATTATGAAGGAGAAGATGAAGAAGAAGAAAAGAAGAAGAAGGAGGAGGAGAAGGAGAAGAAGAAGAAGAAGAAGAGAATGAGGAAGAGGAGGAGAAGAAGAGGAGGAGAAGAAGAGGAAGAGGAGGAGGAGGAGGAGGAGGAGGAGGAGGAGGAGGAGGAGGAGGAGGAGGAGGAGGATGAAGAAGAAGAAAGGGGCAAGGAAGGAAGAAGGAAAAGAAAAACGGATGCACAAGGGGAAAAAGATAGACTATGAGTACCAAAATACATGTACATATAGCTAATAAAATCATGATTATTAAAAAAGCCCTTAGACATAATAAGGTTTGAAATTATTCTTATAAATATAATTATCATTATTGTATATTCAAATTCAGACTACAGAGTTTTGGTAAACAAACCTCAAAACTATTTCAGCCATGATCATGAGTTGTGATATGCAATGCTGTTAAAGAGAGAATTGAGTTCCTGGAAAGGTGAACCATTATAGCTTTCTTGTTCTTTTGTGTCATCTAGGAAGAATATGAGAGTAGAAATACCCTCCCCCCAAGAGGGATTGCTCTTCAAATGCCCTTCAATTCAAAATATGATGAAAATTGATCACTCTGGCCAGTCATTTGTGCTGCATATTGGTAGTCCCATACACACATTGCTATATGCAGTGCATTTGCTTAACTCTGATAATTTGAAGTCAATTTTGTTATATTCTGATGATTCCAAGTCATAAACACCTGTTTTTATTACATACATAACCCAACCTTTCTTAGGAGAGATGAGAGAGACTGTTTCTTTCTCTAAATAATTGCATGACCGGAGATAAACTTTATCTTTGATTTTCGAGTACGTCAGCCAACCGATCTTGAGTTTCTCGAACTTCAATACAATACTGCACACCAAGGAAAGATCAAGGCAGTAAAGTATGCAACGAAGAGACGCCTAGAATGATAAAACGGCGTTGTGCATTTATAATGCATCCTGGTTTCCTAAGCAAGGGTCGTTTGCTGCAACCATCGTCGTCGTCTGCAGGCAGGCAGGGATGTATTATGTGGATGGTTTAACACTACGTTTATGATTGTCATCAGTGTTTCAAGGTTCTCTTGCATAAATTCATGAGGTTTGTTCGTGATTGATGGTCCGATGGCGTTTATTATTTCATTCCGTCGCCCTCCATGAGGGTAATATGTGTCAACTTCACGGTAGAAATCAGAACAGATCTGAAGAGAAACGTTAGATAGAGACCAAGGATTGCCACTGGCATTTATTTATAAATTTTGTAGTAGGGAAGAGTGAGCAGACGAAGCGCTGTGAGTTGAAATTCGTGGGGTGATAGAGAGCTAGGGGCTTTGGTCGGCAAATTGAAAAAGGAGAAATGGGGACACATTATGCAGAAAATGAAGTTTGAGAAATTGAACATGAATTTACAATGAACGTAAAGCATTTCTTTCGTGGTGAATTCAGTTATAGGATAAATGTTGTCTGCTCTTTTCCCACTTTTACAAATGTTATCAGAAATGGAAGTAGGTTTTGGATTAAAGATAGTTATGTTTCAGTTTCAAAGCACAAATACATTTTCTGTAGATAATGCAAATGAAATGAACTCATAAAATTCACCCAAAGGTGGATAACTAAACACTCTTCGTACTTTTCGCATACAAGATTTCAAGAGTATTTTATACATAAACATTGGAGAGAAAACGCTTCATGTTTCTTCATAACGGAGAGAGTTTGATGTGATCACTCTCTTTCTCTGCCAGCATATAAAAACTGAATGTTTTGCACTAAAAACTTGACATACAAAGTCTACTGTCCTTAATTACACTATCTTTCAATAGGGAATCATCTGTCATTCTGTATGTGCCAGTATGTCTGAAATTTCAGATTTATTGAATTGTTTGTGCATGTTTTTTTCTTGGGGGGGGGGGGGGGGGAGGAGGTAGATATTCATGTACATTACTGTTGAGAAGTGATATGATTAGTTTTCATTTTCAACTTAACATATTTATCTTAAGAAACAGATAACATAAACATGTCTAGGCTGGTCAAGAAATAGAAATGGGGGGGGGGGGGGGGGTTCATGCACTCTTGGGTAAAGATCATAAGGATAGGGCATATGACTATAGGATTTAGAGAATGAAACGCACTGACACAAATTTTTAAGTGAACAAATTAAGCTGATTTATTTTCCTAAAACTGCATGTTTTTAAACAGCATTTTGAAAATTCTTAATGTATAGTACAGGTGTCAGTAGTCATAGGCAATTGGTTTAAACACTTGACTGGAAAGGCAAAGATTATGGGTTGGAACCCTGGCATGGCACAAGTGTCTTTCAGCAAGGCAATAATCTTCATTTGCCTCTTTCCACCCGGGTGTTAATTGGATGTTAGTAGGAAGGAATTTTTACAATGCTTTGTCCACAGAAATTAGTAGTATAGCTTAACTGAGCTGTATCGGAGTGGCTTGAGCACCTTCTGTGGTTTAAACTTTTTTGTCAATATTACTATTGATTATTATTAAAGGCATTGGTTAACATTGTTATGATTTTAAAAAAATCATAATTTTGTTACTTGAAAATGAGATGACATAAGGGTTATAGTGTAAAAATAACAGTGTGAAAGTTTAAAAGTATAAGGAAGTATTTTTAAGAACCAGTTTTTAAAAAATATGTAAGGGTCGGTTGCACAGACAAGACGTAAGGAGTGCACATGTGCGCCTGGCTCACCGGACAGTACTGTGTGTATTGCCGTATCATGCAGAGGGGACACTTAATGAGTTTTTTTTCAGCTCAAGCAAAACGGTCCTCTTATTTGTCTCTGAGACCAAAAATAATAAAATCGCGGTTAGCGTCTTACTAACAGCTTTCCATTCCAAATTATGGTTGGTTTCAGGGTCTTTGAGTACAAATACGAGTACTCATACACATGTTTTATCTTAGTTTGAGAATTTTTTAAATCGGCTGCTCACGAAGTTAGCCAATGCCTTTAATTCAACATCTTTTATTTTGACTTGGCTTTGTTGAGTCACACTTTTTTAAAAAGCTTTTTCATTGAACGTGTGATGTCTGTACAGACAGTGAAAAGAATGTCTGGAGTTCAAAGGAACACCTATTGACAGGAAACGACTCTGTCTATAAAACCTGAAGTCTGTTGGTCCTTTCACCTGTTACCTGAAACCACTTTATAAAAGGGCTGTTAAACCTTGAACAATGTTTAACACATTCGCACACTCACACACCCAAAAAATATTCAGCAAGCAGTTGCTCCTGGCTGGGATACATTAGCTGAAGAAAATCATTAAATGCATATTTATTGAATAATTGTTCACATTTTATTGATCATCTCGCACGTGGCATAAGCATCTGCAATTCAATTTGCTTAACAGACCAGAAATTAACAGGTTTGACAATTTCCGCTTTATGATGATTTCTGCCATGACATACTCTGAACCCTTGCACTTCCGTTTACGATGAAACTAAAAGTTTGTCACCCTCTACATTAGGTTTTAATTAGATTATTTTAGCACTGCCAATGACGAAAGATGGCCATGACTGCCTTATTGCAGGCACCTGACAATTTCGATGTTTTGAGAAAATTGTCAGGGTACTGTTTGATATTGTGTATAAAAATGTCAGTGGTTAAAATGTGCATGAATCAATGCTGAAAGTTTTGAAGAAATTTATTAGGATGCTGTGATCAAAGTGATTATTATTGGGGATGTTGAGAGCAAATGCATTCTTGTCTGTATTTTGGGGGCAAATGTCTGTCCTGGCAGTAAAGAGCTTCAGATACTTCACAAGAATCCATTTTCATTTTATGATGCAGTCTAGTCGATAAGTTATGGCACTATGGAACAAGTAGCAACAGAAAATGTGAGAGAGAAAATAGATTGGGGAGGGGAAGTATTTTTGGCTTACAAGGTTGTGTGCCCCCCCCCCATAAAATCTTTAGTCTTTGCTTAGCATTTCAGTGCCTATTTATGAAATATGTGGTGTTTTTGATTTGAAACCCTACCAATACACCAATATTCTCTCACATGAGGCTGACATTTGCTGCTCTCTTCCCAGGTGTAGTAAATTGGTACCCTATAGGAAAAAATTGTGTGAATACTGACATGAATACTCTTCTGCAGCTCTGCAAAATTTCAGGATATGTAAATAATATTCGCTCTTTGCTTCCTCTTCGTCTTCCTCCTCTTCTTTTCCATCTTCGGTTCTTCCTCAGGCGGCTCTAGGCGCCGGGGGGGGGGCAGATCGGTGGGCGGAAGAAGTGGGGGGCGGCGGGGGGAGGCTTCTTTTCTTCTTCTAGTCTTCTTCTTCATTATCTCTTGTTCTCTTCTCTCCTCCTCCTCCTTCATCTTCATCAAGCTTGTTTCTTATTGTATTTTTCTATTTCTTCTTCTTTGCTTTTGTTTTTCTTATACTTCTTCCCTTGTTTTTTTTACATAACAGTGATAAGTGCCTTTAAAAGATGAAAGTACAGACCTAGTCTTCAGGAAACCTTGGCATAGTGCATGGGAAATGTCTGGTTATTGGTTTATTTAAGGCCAATCAAATAATCAATGAATTGATAAGTCAAGCATTAGCAAGCAAGGCCGAATGGAATATGAAATATTTTTTTGTTGAGTGCGTGTTCATTCTGAAGACGTGGAGGCGTTGAAATTTCTGTATTTTTCCTGTTTGGCTCTCAGAAAATGTAAATGATAAACTGAAGGTACAGCTGATTTGTACTACATTTATCAATATTAGAGTAAAAAATATTTTGTCCCATTCATGCATGCAAAAAAGTACAATTTTGCTTGTTTTTTTATGTTTATTTCCCTTGATTGTAGAGACATGTTGAGGTTGTATTGAGAGTGAGAGAGTTAACTAGACTGGGGTATTAAGAATCAATAGAGTATATTGTATTTCCTCTCTAGCAGGTGCATTAGAGAAAGCTCAGACTGCATTGTGGATCTATTGTAATGAGAGAGTAATGGAGAAAATGGGGATAAGGAGGTAGGGAGAGAGAGAGAGAGAGAGGGGAGAGAGAGAGAGAGAGAGAGAGAGAGAGAGAGAGGGAGAGAGCGAGAGAAAGACAGCAAGTGGTGGGGGGTTGGGGGCTTGGGGATGCAGCCCTACCATAAAGTTCCACACCAAAGAAAAGGATTAAAAAAGAAACTGAGAGAAAATATTTTTAAAAAGTACTAAAATGAGAAATTATAGTCACATTTTCTTAATAAAGAGGGCGATACTTTTGCTTACTCTTTCAAAACTAAGATGCTATGGGTGTGTGAATGTTTTTTTTCTCCTCGAGTTGAAAATGAAACAAATGAAAGGCAAAGAATATTTTTGATCTCTGTCCATGGACATACATGTATAATCCAACAACATTGACGTGCATGACAAAGTACCTGCACATGTGTAATAGCAATGAGAGTTCTGTTCATGTGTAAAGCATAAAAAAAAACCACTGTGATGGTTGGCCGGGGAGTGGTCAGAGTAATAGGGCTGAGTGTACATATTGTAGCTGTTACATTACATTCATTTCATTTGCACTAATATTCCCAGGAAATTATGAATGGAATATCACATTATCTCACATGATCACATCCATACCTTTTCATGCAAGGCGGACAAAGTGAGATTGTATTTAATCAGTTTCTTACCAACTTTCTTTTTGCTACCAAATCTGTATGTGAGCTTCAAGATACCATTACATGTGCCTACTCTTATTGAAGGACATAGAGAATGTTTTTAGAGATGTTGTTGTGATGTAGACAAGACACTAAGGTGTGGATCACAGGGTTGGCGGTTCAATTTGCTGCCATTTGAACAACATTCTCGTGCAAGATATTACTTCACATTTCCCTCACTGAACCAGAGTGTACTAAGTGGATACCTGGTGAGATAATTACTTGAAATGCACAGACGGTGCGTTTTCATCATCTTGAGCTTGAAGAATAGCCGGCTTATTTTGGATTTCGGGTATTAGCCTGAACTCAGCTGAAGCATGCAATCGTGTCTTCATCATCTTGAGCTCCATAAATTGCAATCTAGCACCATGCATGATGGGATTGACAAGCCAGCTCTCAAATCTTGAGCTGATGAAAAGGCATCAAAAATAGACTGCTAATTTGCAAATTATCAGGTTATTCTGCAATTAAGTCCAAGATTTGGTTGGCTTACATTTCAAGCAAAATAGCGAGCTAATTCTGTCTTCACTTGAGAATTAGCGCTTGACTCTCTGATCAGAAATAGCGGGCTATTGTTCATCCTCAAGCTGATGAAAAGGCACCTTGTGTGCTTGTAATGTTTTTCGAAACTGAATCTGCTGTGTTAATTTCTTAAGCTTATTGGAAGTTCATCTAGGGATGTTATATGATTACATGATATCATGTGTTTGGAGCCAGAAGGGTATTAACTCATATGCTTTAACACATAGTTAATGCCCTTCTGGCTCTGGACAGATGATATGTGCTTTACAAGATTGGATGATTATGATAGATCAGTAGTCCTACTATCTCTTTCTGCTGACCAAAGAATTTTCGCTGAAAAGGAAGTTGTTAAAACTCTGAGGGGAGCTTGGCATAACCCCCTGGCTTGCTTGTATACTCTAAATATCTTACGCCCTGTATTATGTCAGCTAGGAATCTAAGGCGAGCTATATTTGGAGTGTATGTGTGTGGGATTATGGTAGGTGAATTGTTTATGTTACGGAACGTGAATCGTAAAAAAGAAGGATAGAAAAGCTTGGAATGCCAAGTTGAACTGAGCCACAAAATCTGCAGTTCTTCAAGTCAATTCAATTCAATTCCATTCAAGATTTATTTCAACATTTCATCACAGCCTATTGGCTGAATTTGGACAGTTGTACAGTTTACAAAACAGGCAAAAAACCACAGTGTATACAGGTGTATAGCATACTTCAAGAATAACCAGAAATCGGTAAATTGAAGTATGAAATAAAAATGCAGAGTTTATTTGCTATGTATTGTTTTTCTCTTCTAAAGTCATTTGCCAGTATTCTACATAAAATGAAATTATTAGGTGGATTATATACCAATTAAAAATTAAAACAAAAAGCTAATGATATGAACTTAAATGTCTATAAATAACATGGCTGAAATTACACAAATTCATTGAAGGTTATTGACTGAAATCAAACTACAACTGACTTTTAGTGACTTGTATTAGGTTGTTTTTAAGAGAAATAAGTTACACTCAATTATAAAACGAGGTTATAA
The DNA here is from genome assembly GCA_029962745.1 of Echinometra lucunter. Lineage (NCBI taxonomy): Eukaryota > Metazoa > Echinodermata > Echinoidea > Camarodonta > Echinometridae > Echinometra > Echinometra lucunter. The sequence goes on along the minus strand of CM057166.1, from coordinate 1,374,772 downwards.
CAGTTTTTTGGGGAGGATATACAAAATATTTCTACTGTGAATGAGATTTTATGCATAAAGTTAAAGTGAATAATCACAAATGAATATTCAGTTCAACAAGAGGGTATTATAAATGATAATAATCAAATATACATTGTACTGAGAGGCTCCAGTTGAAATTATGGATTCTCTGAGGTGACTGGCATAGCACTATTTTCTGAGGGGCGCAGCCCCAAAGAAAATGGTAACTATGCCAGTCACTGAAGAATCCATAATTTCAACTGGTGCCTCAAAAAGTGTGCATGGTATATTTGATTTATATCCTACAAGAGAAGCCTAGATAGGTAAAAAATAAAAACTAAAATGTAGATTCTAGACCTAGACCTTGTACGTACGGTCGATCCGTTGTTTGCACTTTTGTTTGCACTTATTATGCTATACATGCATGAGAGACAACCCAGCTCAGCCGTGCCACTAGCTGGCTCTCAGCTTCAATATCGTGATACATTTTGGCGATATCGGAAGCGTATTTCAAAAAAAGCAAAAAATTGACGTCAAAATATTGGTATAGCGAAAAATATACAGAGGTATGACGTCATGCGATCTGCGTGGTGAAATTATTTTATGTCATGTGAGATATTCATGGCCAAGAGAGATGGCCGAGAGAATTTTATGATGTAGGATATAATATATGATATATATAATACATACATGTATATCACCCATGCTGAATAATATACTTCTGGTTTCAGCTTATTCATTCAGATAATGGATGATACCTTCCATACAAAAACTAGAAATGGTCAGTTCCATGTGTTACAGACATTACACATTTGCAACTTCAAAAGGCCATTAAAAATAATAGCCCTGCACATTTTCAAAGTTTATGAAATTTTACTCTTCCTAAATTCTATCAACGCCTTAGGCCTGTTTTGTTTACATTTTATGATAATAATGATACTTCAGTTCTTGTATAGCACATAACACTACCACAGTGTCTGTATATGCTTGTGAAAGGGATAAAAGGTATGGTACGTGCTGCACTTAGCATAATCAAATTCATTTATGCCTGTTGAGCAAAAATCTTAACCTGTACAATGTCAGCCAAAAGTTTTGATTGTTTTATTGATCATTTTGTTTCCACTTCAAGCACTTTTATTTCAACTGGAACATGTTGACTGGTACCTTAAAAGGTTAGAGTAGAAAGTTATCTTGAAAGTGGAAAGAGTTATCTGCCTTGTTTCACTGATGGCATAGCAGACGGTACGGAGGAGACAAAGTCAAAAGACCCTCGTAAATTCTTTGGATGTAAGATGTGGATGTAGTCCTGATGTATTTTTCAGAGCGTTGCACATGTGCTAAGCTGTACATTTGAGTATAAACAAATCGTAAATTATCTGTAGGGACCTGCTAGTTTGTGTCCACATGAAATAACATGGAGTTTGTTGATGTTGACCTTTGAACTTGATGATAGGGAGGGAGTTGCAGGGATGAGGGTAGAAGGGATGCTTACATCCCCCCCCCCCCCTTCGAAAGAAAATGCTCAAAATGCTCACTGGATCATAATATGAAAAATAAATCATTCATAAAATTTTCTTTTTGATTAAAACAATGTTTATTAACATTTAAAAAGTTTGATTTTTGAAAATAATTTATTTAGTTTTGTAAATCTGTGATATTTGCAGTCAAATTTGCTAGAATATAAAGAAAATAAGAAAATAAATGATATTTTAGATCATAATTCCAAATTTTTTCCTTGATTCATAATCCGTGAGGTATCAAAGGAAAGGCATTCTATTGTTTCATAGTATGGTGGTGTTACTTTGAAAATGTTAAAAAAAAAAAAAACCTTTATCAGTTTTGCAATCAAACTATTGTTTTGGAGATTGCTGGATCAAACAAAATAAATAAAAATGAATCCATGTCATGAATAAGTCATGAGCTTGTCATGAATAAGTCATGAGCATCGCATCACATTATTTCTTTCAAGAATTAGAGTGTTGTGGTTCACAACTACATGTAGATCACATGACAGCAAAAGTCATTAACAAAAGCATGTGATAAGGGTGTTCTATAACATTAGGTACGAGGCTATAGTCTTTTTGTTGTATCATTGCCAAACATCACGCATGTGAGCATCATTGAATTTTCACTGTATATTCGACAATGACAGTATGTTTGCAAGCTATTATTGGCAGTGCATTGAGATGATTATACCATTGTCAATTTAAGAATTTCTATCCGAACACCAAAGCTGCCTTTATCTTGATCATAATTACCCAATAATGGCAATATTTATCAGAGTGATGAAAGCAAGGATAGAGAAATGAGTAACATTCAAAACCTCATTAGATTCATAGAAATGTTTTTACCATTTGTGTTGATTTTATTATGATATAAACCTTATTTTCTTTTCTTTTTCTCTGGTTTCTTCTTTTTTTTACAGGTAAGCATTTATTTCAAGTCCTTGTGGCACTTTTGATTAAAGGTGATATGTCCTGTAAAGGCTGTAAGTAAATGTTTGTTTTGTTTTACTTATCCAGAAATATTGAGCAAAATACAATGATTCATTTTACATACTTTCGCGTATTATGATAATATCCATGCTGGATGGATTCTATTGTATGATATTCATTTGGTCAAATGGTTATGATGCATGTTGAAGAATGGTAACCATTGGAGTGTTCCCCAGGGTTTGGTTCTTGGACCAACAATTTTTTTATATGTAGGCCTATCACTGATTTACCAAACTCAAAAGATTTCTGCAAGATTTACTTGCTCCATAAAATGCTTTTCCCTCTCCATGTTCAATGGGTGATCTAAAAAAGAAAAAAAAATGGTGAGAGATTGAAGAGAGCTCTCAGTGATAGCTTTAGTTCTTGTCTCGACTGTTCAGGGAAGCCGTCAAGCCATTGAAGGAAAGGGAAAATAAGCTCTTGAATAGGTCGATTGAAAACAATCGCAGCAAGATGGTTGCAGATGAGATGGATAGAGACAGTTTCCATTTGGAAAATGAGCTCCAGACGCCTTCTCATCGTGACAGAACTTTCTTTCTTTGTCTTTTTCTTTTCATTCTATTCCATATCTCCACTACATCTGCATCATGGTCATGGCCATCTTTATTTGATTTTATTATTATGTTCTAGCATTTGTTTCATCTTACTCTTCAGTGCCTGATTATTCCTTTCTTCTCCCTCTATTTTCTGTCCTCTCTCTCTCTCTCTTCCTCTCTGGGTATTTGCTCTCTTTTATTCACTCTCCTTTTTTTCCTCTGGCTCCTGAGTTCTTGAAAGGTCTGTTTGTTTGGCTTTCAGTCCATCCATCCTCCCCATCCATTTGTCATAGAATGCTACTTCATCTTTCTCTCATGTACCTTCTGTCCATCATAATATTCTTTATGTCTGTCCTTTTTATCATAAGCATCATCCTAACTGTTCACTATTAACCAATTCGTGACAGGAATTATTTAAAGCCTAATTTGATCAGCTTTTATTCTTCAAATTGGCAATACCAACATTTCTCTTTTATTGCTACATTTTTCTTATAAAACATCATGTATCTGAAATAAATATAAATTGACAGAATGTATGATGAGAAGTCATAAAGTTGCCAATTTGTAGGGAAAAACAGTAATTTTAACATTTTCATCGCATTGCCTATTTAAGGATTTTAATGCTTATTTTCCTTTTAAAAAATTTCAGCATCAAACGACAAATATTGATGCAACAAAAATGGGCACAGTAAGTGTAGAATTTTTTGCTCTTTCTGCTCATGTATTTGATATGATTTTTAGGGCTTTGCATCAAAAGTTATTAAACCAAACCACAAAATGTGGACCCTCTGTCACGAATGGGTTAAGGGGATGATCCTTCATGAAGTGGAAAGGATTAAGTTTATCTGTCTTAACTTTCCAGTTCTCTGACTTTAATACAATAATATTTTGTTGAGTTCTGATGAAAGTATATCTGAAATCTCATTCTAAACTCAATCTTAACCCATTGACAGGAAACGTTTGAAGATTATTTGATCAGCTTTCCTTTTTCAAATTGGCTACACTTCTATTTTCTCTTTTTTGGGGGGTCATATTTTTCTTATAAAAAGTCATGTTTTGGAAATGAATGTAAATTGGCTAAAAGTATGTCAAGAACATAAAATCTGGGGTTTTTTTTTCTTTTTTTACTGGAAAAGCAGTGATTTTTTAAACTTACCAATGTGTCACCAGTTTAAGAATTCAAGTGCTAATTTTCCTTTCAAAATTTTGAGCATCACCTGCAAATACTGATGCAACCAAAAAGGGCAGTATTTATAGAATCTTTGGCTCTTTCTGCTCATGTATTCAGTATGTTTTATATGGCCTTACATCAAAAGCTACTGGTCCAAACCACACAGTGTGGAATTCACTTGCGGATTGGTTAAGGTTCATAAATATTTGCCAGCATCACATACAGCTTATCATGCACAGAGAGATGGAAGGAGCCTTAATTGGATTCTGAGTAGTTAGTTACTGCCCTTTGGCTCTCGGCAGAAGGTTACAAATGCATTTCACCTACCTCACTTCATATCTTTTGGATGCTTTCTTGAATTTCAGACATTTTCATATGAAGTCTTTCTCCTGATGACAACTGTTCGATACTTTCTCCATAAAATATTGCTGTTGCATGGAAGAAAACCTGAACAAATACAAAAATGTGTAAATATTTGAGATATGAATTCTCTCCCTGCATGCATCAAACTCCCTCATACTCTCTCTCTCTCTCTCTCACACACACACTCTCTCTCATACTGTCTTTCTCTCTCTCTTCCTCTTACTCTTTCTGTTTTTCTCTCTCTCCCTCATGCTCTCCATCTTTCTATCCTGTCCTTACTGTATCTCCCTTCCCTCCTCTTTCTCTTTCCCATTGTCTCTCTCCCTCCATTTTTTTTTTCTTTCTTACCTTTTTTTTGGTGTATATTCTTCTTCCCTTTCTCTCCTCTGCCACAATGCTCTTCTTTCTCTCTTTCTGTCCCATCTCTGTTTTTTTCCCACCCCTGGTTCTCTTTGATCTCTTTTCTATTCTTTCCATCTCTTCCCTTTCTTTTTTCATCTTCTTCCTTTTAATCCATGTCTTATCACCTTCATCTCCGGTCTTTTTTTTTCTCTTATTTTCTCTTGTTATCTCCCTCTCCCTTCTGTTCTCTCCATAATCTATCTATCTGTCTGTCTGTCTGTCTGTCTGTCTATTTCTCTCTCTCTCTCTCTCTCTCCTGAGTCAGAGTTCCCATGTTTCATCCTTGCATGTTATAGGATGTTGACAAGCGATACATATCAAAGTCAGTGTGACGATGTGGATTTGATTTCTGTTTGCACATTGATGGAAGCTTTCCTCAGTTACCACCAGCAAAATGAACAGTTTCTCTAGTTTCGCAAGGCTAAGGGCAAAGATGGCAATATTTTCTTCATAAATCCACGCATGGTATGAAAATGTTTCTCGGAAATAAAGAGCTGCGGGGGCAGCTCCATTGAAATGAGAGAAATGTGGATGATGAGGATACAGACAATCAGGAAGGGAAAATATTTTTCTGCTTGTGATGGGTTATTTTTGTATCATTTCCTGTAGTTATCCAACACGTATTTCTCTACTTAAAGCCATAAAGCTCTATTTGTCATCTCCATCTTTCTAGTTTTAAAAAGTAATATCTGAGCATTATGCAAACTTTTAGACTCCGTTATGGCAAAGTGATGTTTCACCCATTGATTAATTGGTAAATGGTTGTTTCATAATGCTGTTACAAAAGTGTGCATTCATTCTTGCAGAATTTGATATTTTCTCTGTCATGTCACTATTTCATACCAGCTTGTTTATTCCATCCAGGAGAAAGAAATGAAATTTAACCATGAAATGGAAAGTAGAAACCATACAAACTCCTCTTTTACACATTAATTTCTGTTTCTTGGCTAGAAAGGTTAAAGACATTCTATTTTTTGTGAATTAATTTAATTGTTGTTGAAATTAATAGTGCATCATTTCCTTCTGTTTGTTATGTAGAAAGAAAAAAGAAGAAATAAACATGCTTTGAACTATATTTGCTCTGCTTTTTCTCAAATAAGGAAGACTGCTCAAATTTTCAGACTTACCAAAGAATGGTTGTGTAAGATATGAAGTTCTATGTAATGAATATTCCAAATTATGAAAAAAAATGGCTCTTCTGTTTTAGATTAAGAAAATTGGATTATAGAGTTATCTGCACATGGTACACACAGATAACGGAATGATGAATGAATGCTTTATTTTTTTTTTTAGATATAAATGTGGATTATTTTTTCTGACAACTTCCGGATTCCTTTCCTGTACAGTTCTTTAGAAATCATTTGAACTTTTTGCACACCACACATCAATCACCTAGCTGTGGAAAGTGCTTGGGTAGTGCCCCCAATTGCTGAGGATTATACCAATGAAAATGGAGGACTCTCTTTCTAATATTCTTAAGCATTCTGGTATGGAATGGAAATAACTGTGGAATAACTGAGCATTGCCTTGTTTACTCTTCTGTCACTGACTGTGGTATATTGTATATTTGTCCAGGCGTGCTTGCCATATTGATATAGTATACTCTTCAGTTATGGAGGAAGACGGGGAGAGAAAGAGAGAGAGAGAGAGAGAGAGAGAGAGAGAAAGAAAGAGAGAGATAGTGAGAGGTAGAAAGAGGGAAAGAAATGGAGAAAATAAAGAGAGAGAGATAGAGAGAGATGTAGAGAGAGCTAAATACTAAATACAGAAATGGAGAGAGTGAGAGGTAGAAAGAGGGAAAGAAATGGAGAAAAAGAGAGAGATAGAGAGAGAGAGATGTAGAGAGAGCTAAATACTAAATACAGAAATGGAGAGAGAGAGAGAGAGAGAAAGAGAAAGAAAGAGAGAGAGTGAGAGGTAGAAAGAGGGAAAGAAATGGAGAAAATAAAGAGAGAGAGAGAGATGTAGAGAGAGAGCTAAATACTAAATACAGAAATGGAGAAAGAGAAAGAGAGAGAGTGGGGGGGGGGGGAGAAGGGGTAGAAAGAGGTAAATATAGAAATGGAGAAAGTAAAAGAGAAAGTGAGGGAAAGAAAGAGAAATATATAAAGAGAGAGATAGGGATGGAGAAATGAGAGAGAGAGAGAGAGAGAGAGAGAGAGAGGTATAGAGAAAGACAATGATGTAGAAAAAGAGAGAGAGAGGGAGATGAACAAAGATGGAAAGTTGTACCAGAGTTATTGCTTTATAGATGTTTAGATGAATTGAGGTTGATATATTTTGTCTGTAGGCCTATATAATCAACTCTCCCTAGTTTGAAAATGCATGTTGAGAATATTAGTACAAGAGGTTATGGAAATGTTACAAGATTAGTGGTAAGAAATAATTACCGGTACATATCTCAACTTTAATGACATATTTATTTAAACTGTAATAAGGCAATAGTGAGAATAATCTATGCCATGTTTGTTTGCTTGGATGGAGTATATTCTCCTATGTATAAAAAGGAAATAGTTACTGGATAGTTTTAAGCTTGTCCTGAATGGAAACTCCCTTTTAAAAGTTTAGACCAGTCCACTCTTTTCATAAAAATATTACAGTCGTATTAACAGTCAATACAAATATTGCTTTGAGTCAATTCATTGCTGTTCCTCTTCATGAAAGACCACTACTCAGATTGGCAATGCGAACATAACATTCCTGATATGATTTATGCTGATGCTTACTTCAGACACGGTTGTAATCAAGAACATGTACACAGCAAGTCCTTGCAGTGCGTGTAAATAATAATGTGAGAGGGAATATTTGAAATCATGACTGTATTCTCCTGCAGTCTGTTATGATTTCTATCCGATTACTTAATAATGTTAGAATCATTGCTCGTGTAAATAATTCATGCTTCTCAAATTGGCAGCTATTTCCAGTTCATGATTCACAGTTTTGTGATTTAAATTTCAATTTTAAAATTCTTTTTCTGTCACACTTTCATCTCAAATTGGTAACTTCTGCTCTTTATAATGTCACCAAATCCTTATTTACAAACTAACAACAAACACAGTATCACTTTTCTTATTTTGTCATTGATATTCAAACAATTAGAATCTAGATAGCTTTCCCTTTTAGGTGTTGCAAAAAGCATTCTTATTAACCTGTTGAACACTAAGCCTGAGATAACTCTGGCTGGGGTCTGTGGAAAATGTGTGTTATACCGAAATCAAATCATGCTCATTGGGTTAAAACAATTAGAATCTACTTTTTGTCTTTTTCCTTAATTTGATAGCATAGTCCTTGTCTGAATAAAGAAAACTGCCTGTTGTATGTATACAATCCCTTAACGGCTAGAAGTGAATTTAGCAAGATAGCTATCCCTTTTAAGTGTTGAAAAAAGCATTCTTATTTTCATGAGATTTGCTGTCCTAATTGATTGTAAATTTGTCATTGAGAGAGGAGCATATGGAATAGAAAAGGAGGTGATGGAGACAAAAGGAAATTCTGAAGGAGAAATAAGAAGGAAAAAAGAAGGAGATTTATAGTCTGCTTTCCTCAAAATCCACAGCGTAATAGGGAAAGTAATATTTTAAAAAATTTATTTACGTATTCATATCTTTCATCGATTCTTTGTTTGTGTGTTAATGTCTGTAATAGGTGATGAATTGAAATAGTATTAGAAAAAAACTCAGAAAAACAAAATACACTTCTCATCTTCTACATCGTCGTATTCTTCATCTTATTGATGTGTCCAAAGGCATAAATGAAATTGAAGTCTATCCTCAGAGTAACGGCATAAGTAGAACGTAATGACAAAGTGTTAGCGATTGTTTTTGAATCAGGACCATTAAATTGGAGCCAATTGACCTACTTGAATTACCTTTGAGAGTCAAGATGTATTGAGGGAAAGTTTCATACTGGTGGCCTCTTTATTTACCAGCTTTGCTTCACTTTAACCCATTTGTGACAGAAGTCAACATTTTGTGGTTTGGCCTAATATCTTTTGATGCAGAGCCCTAAAAATCATACCAAATACATGAGCAGAAAGAGCAAAAAATTCTACACAAACTGTGCCTATTTTGGTTGCGTCAATATTCGTTGTTTGATGCTGAAAATTTTTTAAAGGAAAATAAGCATTAAAATCCTTAAATTGGCAATGAGATAGAAGGTTTAAAATCACCATTTTCCCCTGCAAATTGGCAACTTTTTGACTTCTCATCATAATTTCTGTCAATTTATATTCATTTCAGATACATAACATTTTATAAGAAAAATGTAGCAATAAAATAAAAATGTTGGTGTTGCCAATTTGAAGAATAAAAACTGACCAAATTAGGCTTTAAATAATTCCTGTCATGAATGGGTTAAACCCTCTCACTGCACTGCAGAGAATACAAAGTATGGTGTGTGTGTGTCTCTTGTCTTTGATCAATGCCATTAAAAGCGATTATCTTTTTGTATAACTATCCAGCTTAGCTTGGTATCTCTTTTTGTATTGTATTTTGTATTGATTGAGTAAGTGATGGCAAAGAATGGTCTTTCCATATTTCTTACAAATATGAAGAGCAAAGAAGTGAGAGAAAAGTGTGCATGTATGTTTGTAAGTGTGTGCAGGGAGGGGAGAGACAGAGAGACAGAGAGAGAGAGAGAGAGAGAGAGAGAAAGAGAATGGCAAAGAGAGTTGTTTACTTGGTGAAAACAAGCATAAAGATTTGAAATATGTCAGTTATGCTTTTTAAGTTGTAAGCTAAAAGACCTGCACTGGTTCAAACACCTCTATAAAGGATTCAAATTTGCATTCTGCAATAAAGTATTGATACAAACAGAACAAAATTATGACAAATGGAACTCAGAATAGGAAGTACAGAATCTGACAAATATCTGTTTTTCTACAGTATATTCCAATAACTAGAAGTCAGTTCACCCCTTTATTCTCATACGTATACAAATCTAAAAAACAAGCAGAGTCGACAAAATCTCTGCCCAAGTAAAATCATCAGAAATACCCTTTGCTTAAACAAAAAGCATAGATAAAGTAATTTCTCCAATCCATTTTCATAAGTATACACATCTTTAGACACAGACTTAACATGATGCACTACACAGCTTAGGTCATCACCCTTTGTTCCTAAGAAATGACCAAGAAATGACAAAATATCTGTTTTTTCTGCAGAATACACAGATATTTCATCTTTATTTTTTTATAAGTGAGATTTTCTTCCACCTTTTTTTTCATTTAAGTGATATCCCCTACCAATTTTCTCACAAGTGCACACATTGCAAAGGTACAGTTACAATTCCCTGGTTTCTTTTTTGGTTTAAAAAAAAATACAATACCCAAGTAAGGTCCTCAGCTCAGTAGAATGCTTTGTGATAACACATGGACATGTATATGAGGTACTAGGAAGAGACGTGTTTATGCTGTTCAAAATGCCTGTAATGGATGTTCCATTAAAGAAGGTAGTAGCATGAATGGATGTGGAGCAATCTTCCTGCCCAAGCCACCCCCTGTAACCATGGAGGGAAAGCCAGTCAGGTAATTTCATTCAGCTTGGAGAGCTTTATCTGATTACGGTTAGTACCGTAAAAAAAAAAAAAGATGGGGGAAAGAGGGAAAAGATGGGGAAGGATAGGATGGTGAGGTAGTAAAAAGACATTTGGTATGATTCACAATGGAAAGATGATTTAGAGAGTGCTGGAAGATTCATCTTGGATTTAGTAAACCTTTGTGTTGCCTTCTCAACCAAATGCATATCGATGCTGATATACTTGTATTTTCATGTATTTCTTGTAATGTATTTTGTATGTATGTTATTATATTGTCCTAGAGGGTGTAATTGGAAAGCAGTTTATTTTACTGAATGTACCTACCTCTATTTTTGAAGTAAAACTTAAATGAATAAAATAAATAAATATAGGGGCCTATAAAATAAATAAATAAATAAATAAATAAATATATAAACAAATGAATAGAAAGTAAATAGATAGATAGATAAATGAATAGATAAGTAAATAAATAAATAGATAAATAGATAAATAGATAAATGAGTAAATAGATAAATACATAAATAAATTGTCTAATGTCCTGAGAAAGCACTGGTAACTCTTGATTGTTATGAATGCTTGATTTACTGCAATAAGTCATATGCACCTACTTATTTTGCTAGTCTCTGACTACGCAAGCCTAAACAAGTATTTCAACACAGAAGTCACATAAAGTGAACCCCCCCCCCCCATCCTCCGTATGATCCCACCTCCACCGGACAATGCCTTTGGGCCAGAGACTGTTGGGTAGAAAGACACTGGTGCAGCCCACCAAAAACCCAGTGCCCCCCAGCTGCACAGTGTTCCTATGCCTACTGGGGTGGGGTTCGGGGTACCGAGCCTCACTCTGAGTCAGCCCAAGTCTACCACTCTAAGAAACAAAAGGCTTGCTACCTCTGATGGATCTGTTTCCAAGAAGAGGTTGAAGAAAAAGAAGTACATGTAGTCTTCTAGTAAGGGCAAGTCTCGTTCTATGGAGCCACGCTCTCAAGCCGAGCTTCTTAAGCACATGCAATCCTTTGCTGTGCACCAGAGTTGGTCTTTGAAACCACCCTCAGTCTTGGGCCACATTGTTCTTGGAGTATTCAACACCAACAGCCTTCAAACTTTTGGAGCCTCAGTCCCTCCAGTGCATGAGTGTGGAGGCTAAGGCCCTACTGGATAAGTGTCTTCCATACTCTTACCTGGCATCTCCTCTGGACTAGCCTTACTCTTCACTACTGTTTAGGCAGCAAGGTCCCTCTCCTGGCAGCCCTCTTACCAAGGACTTCAAGGGAGACCATGATCCTGTGGCAGCAGAGAGGATCTTGGCCAGGCTTTTACCTTCCAGCTGGAAGACATGCTGAGCTTTTCCACCCCAGGTCTCTCTCCCCAGAGCTTCTAGGGTAGGACAGTGACATAGGGCTTAGCCCTTCATGGCTGTGCTTTCAAGGAGGATAACCTTTGGGCTGGCTTAGCCACTAAGATTAGATCAGGTATTTACCTTTATGCATGTTTTGGCCTCTCTGAGCAATCTTAGAGCCCATGCTGATGCACTGAACATCTCCTAGAGTGACAGTTCTGTCCTATGACAACCTATTATTCACCCTCTTTGGGCCCAAATGAACGCAGCTGTCTGTCACTTACCACCGCTGCAAGTTGGTGCTCTTGTGTGTTCAGAAGAAGCATGTACCTTCCCTTCTGGAAAGTGTGCCTTCTCAAGGACCCTTCCTCTTTGGTGGGCAATATGCCCATGTATTCTAGAAGGAGATAGAAGGGCAGAAGCCACTGTGATCCTTTTGTCCCTGTCTCCTCACCATCCCGTCTCATGCGAGTCCCGTTTTTGGGTTGCAGCATGAGAGAGGAATATGGCTTCCGTTCTATGACGCATGTGCAGGGAGGAAGTTGGGGTCATACAGAGTTTGGGCATTGAGCACTAGATGCAACTTCTGTCTTAAAAATACTTGTCTAGGCTTGCATAGTCAGAGACTACCAAAATAAGTAGGTGCATAGATTTATCAAGCAAATAACAAAATCAGTACTGATTTCACTGATAAATCTCTTTTGAGAGATGGGCACTTACACTCTGCATGGATGGTGTGACATAAAAGCTATTTTTTTAACATTCAAACTTACAGAAAGATAGAAATAGCTGGAGATTTACATTACAGGATCTTCCCCAATCCAGAGTTAATTGCAATCAACCTGCCTTTTCTACAAAGAACTGAACCAGGACTTTAATCTACTATCTCTGAAAGAAATTCATATGGAGTACCCATGTTTCTCCATTACCCTCAGCAGTATCAACTTGATCTACAATAATACTCATCAAACTTTCATGTAGCACGTCACAGAATTTTAGATACATTTTATTGTGTTCAGAATCAATGGCTATTGTGTTTACCTCATTCATGAAGGATGCTATGACGTAAGTAGGATTGGAGATAATTTAGTTTGCTGGACAAAGAGAAATGACATTGTTTCATGCCACAGTGAAAAATTTTCTTAGAAATACTTTCATCATTGATCCATTCAGTAGATGATATCAGCTTTGAAGAAATGAACCTACGTAAACCTTTTCTTTGCCAGTGACCCATAATACTTTTAATACCATACAGTTTCTTTATATCTATGGTACATAAAATATTGAAGGTTGGTAAACATCTGAAGCTAAGGGATATGTCATCTAAGACAAGTGTCTTTTTTTGACCTACCAAAAGCTGTCATTTTCCAACCCTTTTAAAAGAATTGTCAGTGCATATAGGTAGAAACGGAATGTTACAGCCCATGTATGTTACCGTAAAGGAAATTGTGTGAGATGTTTGTTTATTCTGTCCAGTATTTCCAGTAAATTCTGGGGTAAATATTAGCAAGAAACTGCAAATTGAGGTTTATCAACAATTACTGTTCATACCTGAATTCTTTACCTGTAGAACACTAAGCTTGAGATAACTTGAGCTAGGGTTTAAGGCAAATGTGTCTCACACTGAAATTAAATGATGCTCAAAGGGTTAATCTGTGTCATAGGCATAAAGTCTGCTTCGTGATACTTTAATATTTGATATCCCTTAACTCTTACAATGCCGATGTCACGTATATGTGACAAAGAGACTTTGCATTTTTAATCGACCATTACTCCACTTAGAAAGATTATGGTGATGAAAATATGTCAGTTTAGAGGATAAATATAGTATTTGAAATATCTATCAGTCACTATATGCTACCATAGGATTTTTTTAAAAATAGAAAACTGCAGATTTTGGAAAGGATCCATTCTCACTTTAGCATAAAACTATAGCAAACAAATAAAAAACTAAAATGTAAAGGACCAGAGGGAAGCTCAGTTCTGTTTCACAATGATTTCATGTATGTCATGGAATCAATAGAAGTACTTTGTATCATTTGAAAGGGTAATAAATTTCTACAACTTTTGTGTACAGAATGTTTGTATAGAAGTTACTGTTGAAGACTTGCAGGTGTTTAAAAAGTAAGCATTAATTGTTCACGATTTGGTAGAATCTTGGAACAAGCAAAACCCCTTAGCACCGTAAGAGTTAATCAACACATGAAAATTACCTAGTGATGCAATGTTGTTGTTTGTCACATATATGTTTCAGAGAACCTGAAGTCTTGCCAGGTATGCATCCATGAATGTCTGTAACTACCAGAATGAAAAGTGACAACAAGCGTCACATATCCCACGTCTAGTTTCAACACAGATCCCCTCCTCATACATATCAAATTAGAGAAAAACATCCTTCTGTCTTCTCCTCAGATTAATTTGAATATTTCTAGGCCTCTTGGTTTAGTTGAGCTCATGCTGTGGATGGTTGGAATATATCCAGTTGCATTCCGCCAACGCAATGTGCATCTGATCAGTCAACGCCACCAATAAAGAAGATGACAGGGTTAGTGCTTGAAAGAGAGAGAGAGAGAGAGAGAGAGAGAGAGAGAGAGAGAAGAAAGGAGTTTAAAGTGAGAGGAAGGAGGAAAAAGGTTTGTGGAGAAGGAGGGGAAAGGGGAGCTGAAAGTGAGAAGGAGGAGATTCTGTCTGCCAGTGCAACTATGCAACTTTTAACTGATCAATAAACATCACCACTAAAGAAGATGACATAGGGTGAGATTGTGGAAAAAGAGAGAGAAAAAGAAAAGATCAAGAGAGAAGGATAGAAAAGGTTTGTGGAGAAGGAGGATAAAGAGAAGAAAGAGGAGAACAAGATACATTCTGCCAATGCAACTTGCATCTGATCAACCAACATCATCAATGAAGAAGATGACAGAGTGAGAGATTGAGAGAGAAGGAGAAGGAGGAGAATGGGAGGAGGAGGAGGAGGAGGAGGAGGAGGAGGAGGAGGAGGAAAAGAAAAGGCAGATCAGAAGGAGTCACATTCCTTAAATGCAATGTGGATCTGATCAGTCAACAGCATTCATAAAGATGATGACCAGTAAGAGATGGCAAGAGGAGGGAGAGAGAAAGGAAGGGGGGGGGGGAAAGAGCTGATGGAGGATGAGAAGGAAAAGGAAAAGTCAACACCACCAATAAGAAATGATAGAGTAAGAAATTGAGAGAGAAAGAAAAAGATGAGGATGGGGAAGAAGAGGAGGAGGAGTAGAAGAAAAAGAAGAGTAGATGAAGAAAAGACAGGAGTCAGAGGGAGAGATAGAAATCCAATTTTTGTAAGGTTTCAATATTCTGCTTCCCTTTGTTCCTTCATGAACCCCCTTCATATATTAAGCTGTTTGCTTCTAAAATGAAGCCATGAAGACACAGCTATACAGTGTGTATCAATAAAAACGTTGCACTTTTGAAACAATTATAAAAATTATATTTCCCAATTTTTCAATGATTTTTTCATGTTGATAGATGCACAGGGGTTCATCTATGAAGTGCCACTAAAAAAAACCCAAATTTTAATTCATGCAGCCAATCAATCAACTGATTTATCAAATTATTGACAAATAAAATGCCCAAACAATCGATCATTCAGTCAACCTGTCAGGGAGTAGGGCTACTCTGTGGCAAAGAGCAATTTCTTTGAATGGGAGTACTTATTTAGACAGCTGGTTTAATTGTGCCTCCTCTATCATTTTAGCGCAAGTCATTTGGTGTTCGGCCAAGAGTGAATTAATTTTTTTTATGTGAGTGGCACTTGATACTAGTAAATGAGCCCCCTGTGCATCTAATCAACATGGAAAACTCTTTGAAATATTGTGAAATATAATTCTTTATAATTGTTTCAAAAGTGTAACATTTTTATTGATACACACTGTATAAAGATGATGTAATCAGCAAAAAAAGTCAGTTATGAAATTGAGAGAAGCTAGGGGCAAGGTTGATTTTTGAGTTATATGAAATTTAATGTTTTGTACACTTTCCTTAATTTATTGAATCTAAGAAAGGATTGAATTCCTAGAATACATGAGAGAAGAAAGGATGTCAGAGAGGGTGAGAGAGAGAGAGATAGAGAATGAACAAAACAGTGAATTTAGGGAAATTGTAGAAAGAGGAGTAGAATGAAAAATGTAGCAAATGATTTGAGTTTGAACATTTCATTGATGAACTTTTGAAAGTGTTCTCAATTGGGAACAGAATAGATATAAATTCAATTAATTCCTTCACCCCCATACAAACAATCTTTGAAAAATAGAATATTTTTGTAGATCATGTTAATATGATTCTTGTGAGTGCCAGAAAGGCTTAACTCTGTATTAAAAGAAACGGGTTTACTCCCTTTTGCTCTTAAGAAACATGTTGTGAGAGGTTAAAAATTTTTGTCAGTGAAATTTTATTTTTGTGTGACTAATTGGACCATTGGAATTGATGCAGTTGCAGTAATGTAGCCAATGAAATGCTGAGATTGAGCTCTTTTTGGCAATATGTTTGCTTAGAGCGAAAAAGGCATTGAGTCATATCCTTTGATATGTATTGTCTGTGTGGCTTGCAGCAGACCCATATGTCATGTTCATGTTTTTCACTCTGCCCCTTAAGGTTACAAGAAGTTTTGCGTAGGACTGGAGGAATTCATTGAATTTTCATGTTCTCCTGCTTGAATAATTGAGAAAAATTGCAGAAGCATCGTGAAAGAAAAGTTCTGAATCCACAGATTCACAAAGGAGTTTCAAAAGTATAACACATCTTAACCCATTCGTGACAGAGGTCCACATTTTGTGGTTTGGCCTAATATCTTTTGATGCAAAGCCCTAAAAATCATACTAAATACATGAGCAGAAAGAGCAAAAAATTCTACACAAACTGAGCCCATTTTGGTTGCGTCAATATTCATTGTTTGATGCTGAAAATTTTTTAAAGGAAAATAAGCATTAAAATCCTTAAATTGGCAATGTGATAGAAAGTTTAAAATCACCGTTTTCCCCTGCAAATTGGCAATTTTTTGACTTCTCATCATAATTTCTGTCAATTTATATTCATTTCAGATACATGACATTTTATAAGAAAAATGTAGCAATAAAATAAAAATGTTGGTGTTGCCAATTTGAAGAATAAAAGCTGATCAAATTAGGCTTTAAATAATTCCTGTCACGAATGGGTTAAAATGGATAGCCAGAAGGGCCTAATATATCTTCCTTGTTTTCATGCATTGATGTTTTGGGGGGCTCTTGGCAGATGATACATGATGTGTAAGTTGTGCTCCTTCAAACAATTTCTAAGTCAGAAAGTAAAGCACTTATAAATCGTGCTAGAGGGAATAAACTCAACAACATGTCTATGCTGATTATTCTCTTTATTTTAATGCATGAAATTATACAATCCTGACAAACATATCTTAAGGTCATACAAGTAATTTGCATTTTATGAAGATATTGCCTATGAGGTTTTGTGATGATGCGTCGGTTTCTTTTAAACACATGGGAAAGCTTGATTTGCATATAGCTGGTGTTTGAAAAAGTGCAAGTAAAGCTACTTTTCACAAAAATTGAGCTGAAAACTTTTTTTTCAAGCAAACTCTTAAATGCTAATGAGAAAAAGATGTATTTTATCTACTGGATGTGTTGAATTTGATTGTTTACAACTCTGCTTTTTTATTTACTAGAGAAGTTCTTTATGTAACGTTGTGTAAATTTATTAATTAAATTATGTAATTGAGTTTTGATTTATTGGTTGATTTTATTTTAAAGAGCACAATGCACAGAATCAAATGGCAGTTTTATTCTGTAAATGCCTTAATTCCTGGATGCGATTAAGCATATGTCCACTAGTCTACTCACTAATTGTTTTTATTTTAATTGAGAGTATACTTGCTATATGCTTTTGCTGAAGAAGTATTTGAAGTTCATATTTTGAATATAATATAGTGATATCAAACCCTAGTAATATGGAGAGTAAAATGTTTTTAGATTAGTACACTTTAAACCCATCTCTTTTAACATATTTAATCCCCTTCTGTTTATTGAAGACAACATCTAAAAAGTTGCACTGACCTGTTATGCATTATGTTATATTAAAAAACACGTCCTGTTGCTTCTCTCAAAAATCACAATCTGCTTCAACGATTCTTCTTCAGACGTAAAGTGCAAAAAGGAGCAAGGTCACATATTTGTTCATCATATTGTCTACCCTTCACTTCATCCCAAAATGGGCCATTCATTACATGCAGAATTGCATATGCAGTATGCCAGCCTAACTCCCTCCCTCCGTCCCTCTCTCCTATTCTCCCACTCTTCAACTCTCTCTATCCCTTCCTCTTCCTCCTTCCCTCCTCTCCCTCTGCTCCCTCTTCCTCCCTCCATCCTCCCTCTCTCCATCCTTCCCTCCCTCCCTCTTTCCCTTTCCTTTCTCCTCCCCTCCCTTCTCTCCCTCTTCTTCCCTCCATCCTCCTTTCCTCTCTCCATCCTTCCCTCCTTCCCCTCCCTTCCCTCCCTTCCCTCCCTCCTCTCCCTCCCTTCCCTCCCTCCCTCCTCTCCCCCTTCTCTCCCTCCTTCCCTCCTTCCCTCCTTCCCTTCCTTCTTCCCTTCCTCCCTCCATCCATCCCACCCTCCCTCCCTTCTTTCCTCACTCTCTTTACTCCCTACCTCATTGCACTACCTCCTACCCTCTCTCCCTCCCTCCTTCCATCCTTCCATCCTTCCATCCTTCCATCCCACCATCCGTCCATCTCGTCCTGTAACTTGCAATTGGATGTGATTCGAAGGAGGCCTTTCGATTGGAGTCAATATTGACGAAAGGCATCACATCGATCCTGGGCGGGCTGCCAGAAATAATACGGGCTTGAACGGGGGAG
>CM057166.1:1174538-1355554 GCA_029962745.1 Echinometra lucunter | reverse complement strand
GGGGAGGTGAGAGATAGAAATGGAAGGAGATGTGTGCTAATTGGATCAGAGGAAGTGATTAAAGGTGCAGTACTAGGTCCAATGCTGTTCGCAAGATGATATATTGTCCATCAGGAATCCTTTGGAATATCTGATTGATGATGAGAATGTTTGAATAGAAGCACAATTCTCTGCATAACCCATATTGATACTGAATGTCTCAGACTACACGTAAATGATATCAGATGAACAAATGTAATAAAAAGAAAATGAAAAGCTAACAAATCAACAAAGGAGAATTACCTAAGATATTCAAATGATCAGTCAGTAGAGTCTGTAGTACTGTGAAACGTGTGTACACATGTTTGTGCTTTATGGTGTTCAGCAATTTAACAGTAGTTCTTGAACATGTCGTTATCAGAGTGAGACGTTTCCTATCAAAGCTGTGTGATGTGCATTTCAGGGTCCCCTTTCATACTTAACAACTGCCACATTTCTTTGAGAAATTTGCTCTCAGCCAATTAGATGCAAGGATTCAGTAGCTCATGGCAGTTATTGCAACTTGTTATTGATAACAAGCTTTATAAAATGGCACCCAATGATTCATCCCATTTCTCACAAAAGACAGTGTTTCTCCAGATGCATTCTCTTGAGTTGATCACACCTAGTTACCACACAGTTCAAGAAGATGTTGATATTCTTCTCTTAACCCATTCGTGACAGGAATTATTGAAAACCTAATTTGATCAGCTTTTATTCTTCAAATTGGCAACACCGACATTTTTATTTTATTGCTACATTTTTCTTATAAAACGTCATGTATCTGAAATGAATAGAAATTGACGGAAATTATGATGAAAAGTCAAAAATTTGCCAATTTGCAGGGAAAAACAGTGATTTTAAACTTTCTATCACATTGCCAATTTAAGGATTTTAATGCTTATTTTCCTTTAAAAAATTTTCAGCATCAAACAACAAATATTGACGCAACCAAAATGGGCACAGTTTGTGTAGAATTTTTTGCTCTTTCTGCTCATGTATTTGGTATGATTTTTAGGGCTTTGCATCAAAAGATATTAGGCTAAACCACAAAATGTGGACCTCTGTCAGGAATGGGTTAACCTTAGGAGAAGATATCCTTATAACTTGATTAGATGCTTTGTGACGGACGAAGTAGCCGTGCCCAAGTAAACTCAGGCTATTAGTGTCAGGTTGGCATGATGGATGGGTTGTAGGATGGCAGCTTTTAAGTGCATCATGACATCTTCAAGACAAATTACTGATTAACTGTAATCAGCAGATGAACAATGCATCCATTCAAATGCGGGCTGGTTTGCCGCATCCATGCCACTTTGCGTTCTACATTTTGCTTACATGATTGAAGTATGAGTTAACATGGAGATGCAGTCATTTACAGTAATGGTATTTTCGATTGCTGTAGCAATAAAACAAGATTTTATCTCTGTTATTATTTCAAAATTTCAAACCTGCCACACATTTAACACATGTGCAATCTCTTTTTTCCCTAAAAAGTAAGAGATGTTGAGTAAACTCTCCGTTACTGAGTTTCTTAGGAAAATTCTGATTGGAAACTGGAGGATACATGTTTTTTTTTTCTCTCATTATGTAAATTAGTGGATTAACCATGCTCATTCTTTTGTTGTTGTTGTTGTTTTGAATTCTGACTATAAAATACAGGATGATATGTTGCTGCAGGTCATGGATGGCTGAGATTTGAAGTCAGATCATTTAATCCATAGCAGTAGATTATCTCCTTTTAGTTATACCTGTAGCATCATCTGATCCAGAATATTAGTGATTACACATGGGCATATGAGCAGAAAGAAAGAAAAAATTACTGAAAAAATTGAGTTAATTTCCGTGGCAGTGTGTTGTTCTGTTCTTGAATAATTGTAACTTGCATTAGAAACTCTTAACTCACTGGCTACTGGAAACGGGTGACCTCTGTACTAAGTCTATGGGAGTTGGAGAATTCAATTGTGAACGCGTAAATTGACAGTGCAATGTAAAATAAAATCACTTTTTGCATGCACAAATTTGCAACTTTTCTGTTAAATTTGCAATTTTCGTTCATGTATTTTCAAACTATGTAGGAGTGAAAAAATCAACATAATTGTTGCAAATGTTAGGAGAGAAAGCTGATTGATTCAGTTCTTAGGAAACTCTGTGCCACTATGGGTTAGCCCTCATTGTGGTGACACAGGACTCATGTCACCAGTACAGTTCATACAAAGCTGCATATAGAATAACTAACCATGACATCAGGATCTGTACATACATGTCTATTTAAATAAATGCTTGTTCTCTGAATTCTACCAGCTCAGTGGGGCTCACATTATCTACACAGCTTGAGGCTCAATGAATGTTCCAATTACCCATTTCCTCTGCTTTATCAGATATAAGGTTTTCTTCACATTCATGCCTGAAACGACAAGAATTATTGATCGTTGAATGATGTTATTACAGTACTGTGGGTAAAGTATGTCTACTTCTAGCTGGTTTATGCCAATTTCATCCCTTTTCTCTTAACCTGAAATGAAAATAAAATTAATATTTATTGAAATGAAGGATGAGATTTTGTTAAAACTTAAACTGGATTTAAAAAAAAAAAAGATTTAGTGCAGATGTAATTTACTGTGGAATTTATAATAACTGTTGCCTTAACTTTGGGTGAATGAGTGAACTACGAAAAAAAAAAAAATAAAAGCTATAGCCATCTGATGGTGTTTTATGTATTTTTGTATCATATGATTAATGTGAAATACATGTCAAGAAAGTTTGCATACCTTAGTATGTGTATTAGTATTTTTTCTTCTATTAGATTTCCCAACCCCTTTTTTCCCGTTCCACATTCGGTGCGTAAGCTATTTCCTCATGTTTTGTTAGAACCTAACGCAACCAGGGCCTAACGTCTAATATGCCACCCTCTCCCTATACATGGCCAGGAGCGAAATTGCGGAAATGAATTTTTACTTCGGTTTAAATTGAGTTGTAAGACTCAGCTGAGCAAATGTTCCGTAAACTTGCACCTCTCTCTTTCTCTCCCTGCCTGCCTCCATATTGCAGTCTTCTGGGACCTAAATTATGGGAATTAAATTTGTTTTGTTTAGACTTACATCATTCTTAGCATGAGATGTTTGTTTCCTTTTGACACATAAATTATGTCTAATTTCCCACAGGAATATTTGAGAGCAAGAATATTTGCCTGCTAAGAGTGCATGAACACTGTGGCAAAATTTGGATTATTAGAAAAATATGATTTTCAAAAGTGTTTCATGAGGAGAGTGAAAATCTTGAAAGTCTAGAAATATTAGGTTGAATGACTCAGAATGAGTAAAGTAGAGCTTTTCATATCTACCTTAGATTTCACTGAAATTTAACATATACATTTTATTATTATTATTATTATTATTATTATTATTATTATTATTATTATTATTATTATTATAATTATTATTATTATTATTATTATTATTTTATTTGGCAGTTCAAGAGAAATGCAAAAGAAATCAAGAAGAAATACAAAGAAGAATGAATAGTTGATGCTGACCATACATGCCCGGGCTGCCTGGGTAAGGAAAAAGTAAAATTAATTACTGTAGCCCGCAGGCTTTCCGCCCCGACCCGGACATGCATTTTTAGAAAAATAGAAAAAATGTTCAATAAAGATGACATGAAGGCAAGTTTGTGTGAGTGTTAGCTGACATGAGAGCAGCTGATTTTGCATGGTAAATTTCACTTTTATAGAAGATGAATAGAGTTAACTTGAGTAACTCAGTAAATTTTTTATTTGAGAATATTCTCTTTGAAAGTATATTCACTGCAAGTACACATACGTTGCAACAAACAGGCAATTCCTCCAGTACAGCTTAATTGAGGCCTGATATACGAGACAAGGCACAAGGTTTAATTAACAGTTATATGAGATCCTATTACACCCGTTGTAATGTTTGCTTTGTCATCTAATTAAAACAGAAGAATGGTCTAAAAAGGGCCATGCCTGCTGTGCATATGCTTGTGCTGGAGAAATGTAAAATTAGCTTTTATTGGGAGGTAGAAGGATCTTACATCTGTGTAATGTATATGAGTTACCCCATAGCTGTACAGTGTCTGCTGTAAGTGACTTAATTTTTGCAGTAGTTTTTGGTCCAGAATACTAGGAAATACATATATATGAGCAAAAAGAGAAAAATCCACTAATAAATTGGAGTCCATTTTCGGTTCATTATGTTGAGTCATTCTTGAATAAACGCAATTGAATTATGGATAATCTGTAAGCTCTCTATATTGGCATTGCAGTGTTACATAATCACCTTTTTGTGTGCAAATTGGCAATTTTTGGTATCAATTTTGCAATATTCATTTTTTTCAGTCCATGTTACAGTGTATATAAATTTCTACTTTTTGAATTTGTGTAGGATGTGTCAATTTGTGGAGGAAAAGTTGATTAACATCAAACTTAAAAAAAGAGAAAAAAACACCTTGCTCTACTGCTATGGGTTAAAGTCCTTTTGTCTCTCAGCAGGTGATATATTGAATACCTTGTAAATCACTAGACACATGTCGTATGTTTGGAACCAGAAGGCATTAACTCATATACATTAACACATAGTTAATGCCGTTCTGGCTCTGAACAGACGATGTATTTGTCACGACACAACCCTTAATTACAGTCTAGACTTGTCCTAATTAAATGTAGTGTTTGCCTTGGCATATTTTTACCAGAACTAGACCCAGTTTTATGTTTGCCAAACAAAGCAGTATTGCCATATTGACTGTGTGTATCTCCACATCTCTGAAATGAATTTCATATAAAGTGATATCATCTCTGTTTGGAGCCAGAAGGGCATTAATTCTGTATAAAATGATATGAGTTAACAACCTTCTGGCTCTAAACTGATGACATTTTTTATTACATTTCCCTTGCTTGAAATCTTTAATTGACCTAATTAAATGTTGGCTGGCTTTATTTTGCTGGCATATAATGTACATTCACAACAGTACGTTACACAATGACTTATTGATCTTCTTGTGAGAGTTGGACAGGCAAGTTATTATCCTCCTGTCTTTCTGCACACTCTGTGTCAGTTGAAACCAGATGTTTACAAATTTGTGAAATTTTATCAAGAGCATTGTGTCACTGATGAGATGAGCTCTAATTATTATGAGCTCTTATTATTATGTTTACATCTGGTTGTAATAAGGTAATAAGATACTTCCTTCCTTTATTGACTGATGTCTTCAATAGAGCTTGATCTGTAGATTTTCCATTTCAAAACAATCTTCTTTAACATGAATTGGTGTTGGATTAATCTTAAGAATCAACATGGCACATAGCCTATCCATAATTTTGAGGAAATTTCTTGAATTTTTGTTGTTTAAATTAATGCGAGATTTCTCTCTTTTTCTAGAAAGTAATATATGTAAAAAGCATACAAGATACATTTGTATTCCTATATTTTGCTATGAAATAGGTAATAAATTGAAGTGAGCTTTTTAAAGTTTTAATTTGAAAGGCATAACTGACGGAGTTGAAATTCATTAAAATGTGGTTGCCTCAGTTGCCTACTTAAATTAGAATCCATAAAATGATCAATGTCATGGATGGACATATATGCTACCCTGAACCGATCAGGCTTTGGATTTATTAGTTTTCTATCCTCATAGCTGGCTCCAAATTTCCAGAAATTATTTAAGATCATTTTTTACCTCTTTGTACTATTACCTTTAATTACCCTACATATACGTCCGTATACTTACTTACCCAAATTAAATGTACTGTTTGCTACAGTTTGTAATTATTACAGCAGAATAGAATAGTTACAGTGCTGAAAACTGGCCTGGCAGTCAGAATTTGAAGGTATCTATATACCACAAAGCTTTGCATTCATAATGATATTAGCCCTAATTACTTTTTTGTTGTGTACTAGACCTAATTAGAAAATGGATAGAGCAGAATTTTCTTAGTATGTATTGTGCCCTGTACATCGCACTGTGTTTAGAAATATATGAGATACCATACAAAGCAATTTGTTTGTTGCGTTATTAGCTGCCAATTTAAGAATTCTCCTTATGTACATGTATTTGGTAAAATCATTGTTTTTTTTTAGTTTTAGGGCTCTACATCCAAAATTATTGGGCCAAACCACAAAATGTGGACACTGTCAAGAATGGGTTAACCTCATGACATATTCCTTCTGCAGCTGTTTCAGTCTTCAGTAAGTTTAATGGTCTGTTAAGATGTTTTTGTTTTTTGGTCAACAACAACAACAACAACAAAAACCTTGGAAATGTATACGTAATCTTTTCCAGTTGGAAATCTTTGACAAACATACATCTTATGCATGCAATTTTATGCTTATTGCATGATCTAAATGATCTTCAGTCTTATAAATGAATCCCCTCAAAAACTCAATGCAGTCATACTCTTTGTTATGGAAGGAGTGGAATGCCCCTCCTAGGAAGAATACTTGAAAGTCATGACATTTTCTTCTGTTTATGCTTCTGGTGTCCATCTGAAATAAGTATTAATGTAGGCTTTAAGGTAGTAGCCCACATTTGCAAGTGGCACCCAATCTGCACAAAAGTTTTACTTTAGATTGCTTTAAGCTACAGAAAAAAATTTGTAAAGTTTTAAATCCCAGTACATTCCCGTTTAGGATTGAGAAGGAAATATTCAACACAAATTTTCTTTTATTTTCTTTGTTTTGTAAAGGCGTCTTCTTAATGTAAAACCATTCATTTTTCACTTATTCTTTGGAATATTGTTGTAAATTTGATAACATGATAGTTTTACATAAATATCTGTCATTCAAAATTGAAATTGGCTTATTTCTCTTCAAATTCTGAAACAAGGTTGTGCAAATGTGGGTTACTACCTTTAAAATCGTGTAGTCTGTTAATGAGTGTTTGAAATTATCAAGGAATGGTGAGACAGGAATAAGGAATAACTGTTACCTTTTGATGCTTTACATTTTTCAGAATGTGATACCATACAAAGTAATTTGTTTGTAGCATTATTAACTGGTATTACCTGTGACATTTCGATGTAGCCTTCATTTCATTTCATTTCAGCATTGTCCCATTTCTGAATGAAAATCAGGAAAAAGGAATCCCCTCCAAAAATGGATTCTTGTCATAATAAAATTTGCTTAACCCATTCGTGACAGAGGTCCACATTTTTTGGTTTGACCTAATAACTTTTGATGCAGAGCCCTAAAAATTATACCAAATACATGAGCAGAAAGAGCAAAAAATTCTACACAAACTGTGCCCATTTTGGTTGCGTCAATATTCGGTGTTTGATGCTGAAAATTTTTCAAAGGAAAATAAGCATTAAAATCCTTAAATTGGCAATGTGATAGAAAGTTTAAAATCACTCTTTTATCCTGCAAATTGGCAAGTTTTGACCTCTTATCATACTTTTCGTCAATTCATTTTTATTTCAGATACATGATGTTTTATAAGAAAAATGTAGCAATAAAATAAAAATGTTGGTGTTGCCAATTTGGAGAAAAAAAGCTGATCAAATTAGGCTTCAAATAATTCCTGTCACGAACGGGTTAACATGTTGAGTACTAAGCGTGAGATAACTCCGGCTGGAGTCTATAAAAAATGTGTGTTATAAAAAATCAAAGCATTACTGTGTTTTGTTAATCTTACATAAATTTGATATATTTGTAAGGTTTCATAATCTTATATAAATGTGATAAATTTGTAAGGTTTCTTTATCTTATATAAATTTGATAAATTTGTACGGTTTCTTGTTGGAGGGGCACTGTTGACAAGCTGTTTGCCATATTGCTTTTAATCAAATCTGTTATAAAGTACGCCAACATTGTAAAGTGCTATAGCTCATTACAACCCTTGCAGGATGAGTTAACTTTTCATCATTACAAAGTAATCTAAGAAATAAATAACCAAAACATATTCCTCAATGTTTTTGAGAAAAATGAACAAATTTTTAAATGAATGTAAGACTAGTGTGCATTTACAAGTGAAAAATGATGATTATGTGCTTAGTACTGAAGAGGCTACCCTGGGTAAACAAGACTTATTATTATTATCATTATTATTATTATTATTATTTATTATTATTATTATTATTATTATTATTATTATTATTATTATTATTATTATTATTATTATTATTATTATTATTATTATTATTATTATCTTCAAGGGCAGAAATCTGAATCACAAATATATTCATCATGATATACAGGAGTTATGTGAAAGGGTTTCCATTCCTTTGTCACCATCAGGTCCCTTTAATCTGGCATCATATACCCTTTTCAAAATATTTTTTAGAGTTGAATGGTCTTACATTGATTCTCACTGATTTCTTCCTTGCTGACATGCCATGTCTTTGACGTGTCTTCATTCTGTCACAGATCAAGCTCATATTTTCTACAAGTTCCTGGTTGCTTGCACTTTTTAAATCTCCACTTCAGCATGTGAAATTCTTGAGGGTAAAAACAGGTCTTATAAGCCTTGTTCACATATGAAGCAGCAAATCCATGCTGTAACCCCCCACCCTCATGGTTTTTTAAACATGTATGAACGGTACATGAGGTGGCAAAAAACCCCATCTGAGCCAAAAATGACCTTTTTTGCCTCCTTGCTACAAAATTTGTGGACCATTCAAATTCTCGGATCATTTAAATTCTCTTAGAGTTACTACAAAATATAAACGTCACAAGTTTGTCTGCGCAACTCTTGGTAAAACTCTTTTATGTGAGCATTGATGCATCAATGCGCATCTTATTATTATGAGTGGTCCAGTTTACCATGCCATGTATGAACACTAAAAGGAGTGTATGGGTTTGGTACTGGATATATGAATGTGACTTTAAAGGGAAAGTGCACCCTAAAAGTTTCACTGTTTTAATAAAAGGAGTTAAATTTGAACAGCATTTTAAAAAAAAAATGTGCAAAATCGGTCAAAGAATAAGAAAATTACACTCATTTACATCTTCTAGTAAATTACTCTCGGCTCTGCAGATTGGCAACACTGATGACATCATATGCGAGCAGCTCTCCATTTACTTTGTACATAATATTTCACATTTTCTCAATTTTCTTGGAAGTTACATATTTTCTAACCCCATAGTCAATGTATGTTCATAAGAATTGCTTTTTACATAACATATTTTGACTATGGGGTGAAAAAATCTGTAACTTCCGAGAAAATTGAGAAAATGTGAAATTCCATGTACAAAGTGAATGGAGAGCTGCTCGCATCTGATGTCATCAGTGTTGCCAGTTTGCAGAGCCGAGAGTAATTTACTAGAAGATGTAAATGAGTGTAATTTTCTTATTCTTTGACCGATTTTGCTCATTTCTTTTTTAAAATGCTGTTCAAATTCATCTTCTTTTATTGAAACAGTGAAACTTGTGGGGTGGACTTTCCCTTTAATGAAATGGAGAATGAACACCTTTCTACCATCTTACATATGATACATCAAGCATACATGTATCAAAGGTTATGAATTGATGAAGTGAAAATTATGAAGTGAATGAAATTGAAGTAGATTGTCAGTGGACATTTAAAGTGGTGTTGTTGATTGATAAGTAAAGCACTTTTCTGTGAAATCGATACGACAGAGGAAACATTGTACTGGTAGCTGGTTCAACTTTGCCTGCAAGAAAGAAGTTTTGCACATGTAGCTTCTGGCTTTTGTAGTGGTAGACATCCTGCGTTCATGGATACAATAACAGAGTACTTACAGGAGGAATTCCGAGCTGCCTCGATGCTCAGCCCAGCAAGGAATATATGTAATTCCACTAATGGCGTGTTTGGTAAATTAGAGAAGATTCCTCAATGCATGGCTTGGGCAGTATAGATTAAGAGAAAGTTGGTGGACAATTGGGAACAAATGCTCATGACAATTTGGATAATTGATCAAGCTGTATTTCATTAGACTCTGCCCAGTGGCTATTGTATAGTGTGTCATCCGTTTCTGGTTGGAAGTGGGAGGTATGAAAAGTGTATAAAATTGAAGAAGGATTGGGAGAAATACCGGTAATAAATATCACTTTTTTCCCCAGTTTGTTTCCATGGTGATAGTTACGTGATTGCTCAGTAGATAGGGATCTTATAACTGGGGGTTCAGGGTTCAAAACCATGACTACACTTGTTCTTGTGGTAAGGTATTAATTCTTAGTTACGAAGTTCCTTTACAGGATAAGGATAAAGTTGAGCGCTGGTCATGCAAATACATTGAAAAAGAAGCTCTGCCTTTTAATACATTTACTGCAGATTTTTTAGATTTTACATAATACCTTGAACCTCTACTTCTCTTACATCAAGGATTCTTTAAATGTGACTACTAGTTGTGCTGCTTATTGGTAATAAAGTGCTGCTGCTGCTCTGTTGACTGTTATAATCTTATTCAGCTACCATTACTACCACCGTACTTTTATTACGAATTCAGTACGATGAATCTTGGTCTGCAAGAAGTATAATGGTTAGCACATTTGATATGGTCAATACTAGATGAAGATATGTGCTGTATCTTCATGTTCAAGATAAAGTACACCAGCAGTGAGGAAGGAAGATGCGGGATGTGTCTGACATTTCCAGAGAATGTCGCTAGGGTCTAATTCACAGCTTGAAACAACAGCTGCACAGCTGAATGCCATTTTATCTGTCCTTCATTGTCCAATCACTGGCCTGGATATCTCAACAGCTGACCAATCAGCAGGCAGCATTGCTGATGTTTAGCCGACAAAACAATCCATTGTTTATCTGATTAGCAATAGCCTGGTTATGTCAGTGCAAGTTTGTATCTTGTAACATTACATTTTACCAGTCATAGTACCCTGTCTGTTGCATTGTTTCAGAAAACCATCAAGTCAGTGGCTGTTAAAGCAGTATAACTATGATCAGCCTTTTCAGTGGTTATTGAATATGGCTTCCAGCAAGTTCTTTTTTGTTTGTTTACATCAAGCTGGTGTAAACAAGCCATCCAGGGAATAATAAACAAATACAGAATTGATACAATCCAATCTTCCTATGAATTTATTTTCATCACCAGAAATTAATAAAAATAGTCTGAAAGCCATGTCAAACGTTGCCTACATACCAGTGACATCTATAACATTCCCAATATAATATACTCCAAAGATTTGACACAGAAGTATTTCTTTTTTGACAGAGTGATATGTGAGATAGTATACCCATCATATTATCAGTTTAGAGTCTTGAGAAAGTTAACGAAGAGATTTTCTACAGAGATTTTAGGAGTGTGAGAGCCAGAAAAGTATTAGATAGTAGAACAGACTTTAACTCTACTTGTGTAGAGTTAAACATCTTCCTGACTCTCAACATTTTGGTTAAGAGCATAGACATAATAATTTACTAGACGGAAAGAAATACTTGAATAGCATTAGGCCCCACCTCTTTCGGATCATTTGAAGGGACTGATAAGCACCCGTTATCGTCAAGATATCGATAACACTGTTGCATTATTCATATCCATATCCACTGCACATATCAGTTTTATTGTGACACTTTGATTTATAGTGCATTTGTTGCGCATCTGTTGTGCATTAGTTGCGCATGCGGTAAGCTGATGCGTGTAATGTTTCATAATGTGTACAAAATACTACAAACAAATGCTACTAGTTGGAAGCATCTTACAAAATGAATTATTCATTTTTGATCATGAATATTGATAGGTGCATAGGTCGGCCTTCTAATGGATCTGGACAAAATGGCGAAGCTTTAGGGGCCTGGTTAAGTCGCAGGAGGGCATTAACTAATAATTTTGTGATATAGAGTTTATGTCCTTCTTGCATTCTGCTGTCTTTTTTAGAGTCAGAAGGAGGTTAACTAATGCTTTGAGTTAACCCTTTTTGGCTCTCTAGAAGATATTAGTCTGCAAGCATAGACCCTATTTGAAACTATCAGAATGACTTGCATCTTGAGAGAAGCCTAGCCCATGTGTTTACTGGCAGTGTCAATACAGGTCCATATTCAGACCTCTATAACATGTTTCTACTGGCCAGATTTTGTGCCTGCAAACTAGGAGATTTGCTTATAAGAATTGATTGAAACATTGTAATGCAGCTGTTTATCTGATTGGACTCAACGTAGGAATGTCACTGCTTGGTTACATCATCGTGTCTGATTTGAAATATGCTGATTGATTTGTTAGATACTTTGCTGCTTGAAACAGGTCAGTGGAAGTTTTAGTGAAATTGGAAGAAGGATGAAAAAGTTCTGAAGTGTTCTGCTGTTATCAAACAAAACAGATTAGAAATTCTGATTGAGTTAAAGAGAACTTATCCCTTTTATCGTCTGCTAAAACTACTTCCTTCATTTTACATGACTTTAAATCCTTGATTAAATATATCTATCCTTTCAACAACAATGAAGACAAACAATTGAAAAACAAAATGTCAATAAAAGCACATGAAAGAAGATTCTGGCAAAGTAAATCAGAGTTACCAGTTTGTATTGATTAGTTAGGCCTACAACTTTGAAACATCTTTAACATCTTTCTTAATGAATGGACGCAACACAACATTTTACACTCTGCCCTACGCTAGGACCCCTGCTCTCTGCACAACGATCACAACGCTCTGTACACTTGTCTCGTGAACAGAGCACTCATTGCTTCTTATTCGCTATCAGCTTTTCTGCAAACTTTTCAGCTATAGTAGAAACTCAGTATAAAGAGATCTGCTATAACAATATTCCTGATATAACAAGGTAATATTTTGGTCCCAGCTCTTTATATTCAATTTTTTAAAATCCTGATATAAGGAGATTCCTGCTATAACAAGGTAATTTTGGTGGTCCCAAAGACTTCGCTTATACTGAGTTTCCACTGTATTAGTTTCTTTTTCCGCTTTTTGATGAAGAAGCAATTTTATATCAGATTGGGCTTCCTAGTTATTGTTAAGGATTTTTTTTATTGCTTTGTTTTGGAATATGGCCAGTGTCTTCATGCACATTACGCAGTAATGTAGGTACTCTCATAAGAACACTGATGAACATGGACTGCCTTAGTCGAGACATCTCTGTAACCTGTCTATTTTGATCCATCATGATCCGTGCTATGACATTAGTTGGAGACAATCATTTGGAATTAAAGCCATCTCCCAAACTGGGCCACATACCGCTTACATCCATGATATACCATGTCTGCTACAAAGGCCAGGGGTTGAATAATTTATTTCTTCAGCCCATGAAAAGAGTGATGATCCTCACACCCAGCCGAGATGAACTGAAATTGATTGAAACATTGTAAGGCCTCGTTCACATATTATAAGGTGGTAAACACCCCCCCCCCCCTCCCCCGAGACTGCGGAGGGATGAGTGGTATCTTTGAAGCACTACATAGCATAAAGCAATTCAGTAGGTGAAAGCTCCAATGGAACTCTTCAATGAAATACATCCACACAAAAATTCTGATGTTGAAATCTATATTACAAGGTGTTATACAACAGAGAAGCAAGTGAAAATTCCAAAAGAGTTTTAACAAATAACATTGCAGTACACTTACACCAAAATTGTTGTCATGAAATTTGTTTGCTCCACACTGGGTAAATTAAAAATCTGCTCCTGTAAATAGAATATTTACACTTCTGAATAGAATGCGGACATACTGTATAAATGTACTAAGCTTCCTATTTCTGTATCGTAGAACACACAGCTGATTATATATATATATGCATAGATTCTTTGATGGGTACATCAGGGGAGCGTTTCATGAAAGGACTTGTCGGATGTTTTATCCGACAAAGTCAGTTTTATCCGACAGTTGCCATAGTAACGATGCCTCTTAGCCAATCAAAATCAAGGAAAGATGTCAGATCTGACAACTTGTCAGACAACAAATGTTGATGAAACGCTCCCCTGTTTTTATTACTCATTTGCAATTGATTACATTTAGAATGGTTCTTGTTTTGCCTTGCTTTGTTATTTGAATTGGTTGAATACATTACATGTGAACAAGGCCAAAGGCAGCTGCCTTTCTTATTGAACCCATCAGGATAAGAGTATTGAAAACATGATCATCCATATCAATGTAACTAGTGCATGAGATTACATCGGTCCCATGCATACAAATCCATGTTGTCATTATTGTTTGCATGAAGGATTTTGAGCTGATGAGATTGAAAATTGATGTACCTCACGCTTGGTACATAATGTAGAAAAATTGTTTCAGTGAAAAATTTTCCTTATTTGATGAAAAATCATGATCTACCTGATTGCACATTATTTCATTTGTGTTAATCATTTTTTTTCCAAATCTCAAGTTAGGAAAAATTTTGGTCCTGAAATTTTAATTCAACAAAATCTACAAAGAATCTTGTATTTCTCCAATTTGTTTTTTTGTTTTAAATTTGGTAACTTAATTTGAATCTTAGGTTATTTTTTAACATAAAAAATCCTCATTTTATTTTGTTTTTCAGTCTGCTTATTTTATCAGTATTCCTCCTACATTTCACATCAATTTTTTTAAAGTTTCCTCAAAGGATGTTATTTTTAGGATCATACAAATTATTTGACTATGTGTATATTAATTTGATAATTGTTATTGATCTGTATGTTCTTTTTATTGTATTTGAATCCAACCTCATGCTTTGGGTTGCATTGAAATATATATTTTTATGCATACAAATATACATTCATCTATAGGGTGAATTGGCTTTGTATAGGCCTATTCTTCAAATTCTCCTTTCTGTAAGGTCGAATGTGTCTTGACATAGAATTTTTATTGTTACGGAATAAACATTGTTAGGATTCGCCTTTCTGTGGAATGTAGGCATATATATATAAATATATATAATCTCTAAGCCTATACATGAGCACATGAATATTTGTGATACATGACAGCAGAAATTCATGAATTTTTATTACCATCATCCAGGGTCGCTCTCATCATGCATTCCTTATAGTTATAACCCAATTTTAGTGGGTCTCATTCGCTGTCATGCCGTTGGCAGTTCCAGTGAGTAATTATTAAAGCTAGACAGACTATATGACAGTTGATGGAAGAGTTTCATGATTCAATTAAAACAATCTTGCTTTGGGGGATTGATAACCATGAATAATCCATGTTGTTAAATATCACGTCTTCATGTTGTTCAGACTATGTTTGATTGAATGTAAATATGAAAGATATATGATTCAAATGACTCAGTTACACCTGTCCTGATGTACGTGTCCGATTGTTCATCATTTGTTTTGTTAAACCCTGTCCTTGCCGAAGTTGGGCTTACATATGGCTTGCAGATTCACCATGAAGGTCATGATATTCGTATTTCTCAACTCACTACACTTTAGAAAGACAATATCATCTGTTCAGAGCCAGAAGGGCATTGACTCATATTATTTTGTACAGACTTAAAGGGTAAGTCCACCCTAGAAATTTCACTGTTTCAATACAACAAGATAAATTTGAACAGCATTTTAAAAAAGAAATGAGCAAAATCGTTCAAAGAATAAGAAAATTACACCCATTTACATTTTCAGAAGATTTGCTTTTTACATAACTATGGGGTAAGAAAATGTGTAACTTCCAAGAAAATTGAGAAAATGTGAAATTTCATGTACAAAGTGAATGGAGACCTGCTCGCATATGATGTCATCAGTGTTGCCAATTTGCAGAGCCGAGAGTAATTTACTAGAAAATGTAAATGAGTGTAATTTTCTTATTCTTTGACCGATTTTGCTCATTTCGTTTTTAAAATGCTGTTCAAATTTATCTCCTTTTATTGAAATAGTGAAACTTTTAGGGTGGACTTTCCCTTTAATGCCATTCTGGCTCCATACAGATGATATGCAGAATAATGATGGATTGTTGTAGCAGTGATTATGAGAGTATTGTATGTGGTCTAGCTAGTTTCATCTTTATATTCATATTTCTTTCTGTCTTGAAGATCTTGGGAGTCCAAGAATTGTTTGTCCATTCAAGCATTTTACCCTTCAAACAGATGCTATAGCCTAGCTTTCATGTAGATCTTTACTGCATCTTTTTTTCTTCTTGAAGCTTTTGCTATTCATGCTGAGGTTCCTTGAATCAATAACACTCATTCACATCCCATGCAGGTGATCTGCTGATTACATAATAAACAGTCTAGCTTTCATCCAGATTTTCACCTTATCTTTTTCTTGGAGTATACAGTGTCCTTGTGAATTACTAGCTTATTCACACATTTCGTCATCCTTGCAGTTGATCTACCGATTAGATACTTAACAATCTGGCTTTTATGGAGATTTTCACCGCATCTCTCTCTTGGAGTACTGGGTGTCTATGTGAATTACAAGCTCCTTCACACATGTCACCCCTAGCTTGCTACTGACTAGATACTACACAGTCTGGCTTTCATGCAGATTTTCACCACATCTTTCTCTTGAAGTACTTGGTGTCTCTCATTGAAACCTTCCATTTCCTCTCCCATTGAGGTTTGAGGATAAGATGCTAGGGAGAGTAATGGATTGGGGCACATCGTAGGGAAATGCCACCATACCAGGCGATGCAAGGCTAGATTGTTGAGAAGTCTTAGGGTGTGTTTATTGAGGGTAACAGAGGGCTAATAAGCGACCCAAGTTCTGAACTAGCTTACCCGTTACCCTCGATAAACACAACAGCGACTTGATTACCGAACTAGCATACTGGACTTGAGTTTCGCAAAAAAGGGGGATTTGATTACCCGTTGAACAAGATCGGTGACTCAAGTCGTGGCAATAAACACAACGCAACTTCCGTCGTGTTTCGTTCGGGAACTTCGGACTCCTGTTTCCGAATCAGATAAAAAGTAATAAGTCCGCCAGATTTGACCATTACTGCCAGGTCATCTTGCAGCTGGGCATGGGCTCGAGGGTTTTGGGAACTCGGAGCGCGATGATAAACACGACATCCGGAGAGGGGAAAGAGACCACCCGTTTTGAGTGCGATTTGTGTTCGCAACTCAAGTACCCATTTCTAATTTCTAGAAAATGAGTCCCCCTGTTAAACACACCCTTATTCACACATTATGAATGCTGTGAACTCTGCTGGACCCTCCCCTTTCAAATAAGCCAACCAGACACAAGTACAAAATAAAGCCAGTGTATTTGAAAGTGAAAAGAAATGGCAAGAAGTAGTGAAAAGGTACCAAAGTTGTCTCATAGTTTAGTAGTATATATACTCGACTGGTGATAGGATACATCGTCTTGGTTCTAGCCCAAGTAAGGCACTTGTGTCCTTTGGCAAGACAGAATCTATGTTTGCCTTTCTTCATTCTGGTGTTACATAGATTCCCGTCAGGATGGAATTCCTTGTATGCATGTGGACAATGATATCTCTAATAACGTCTTTGTGATATTGAAGCACCTTGAGTACCTTGCTTGTTGAATGTGTGCAAATATCCAGTATTATTATGAAAAGCCATAAGGTTAATTTACATAATTGGTCTGTTCGGAGCCAGAAGGGCATTAACTCATATCATTTCATACAGACTTAACTCCCTTCTGACTCCAAACAGACAATATATGCATATTATAAGATATAGAAAATGTGGAAGCTACAGCATCTAAGTAATTCCATTTGCTGCAGTCATTTTTCTCATTTTTATGTTGTTACAATTCTTTAGGAAGAAAGTGTGAAGCAATTTAAAAACCAATTTCCATTCTGTCATCTGAGGGCTGTTGTCATATTGTGTTGACTTGACGGAACTCTTCGACGATCTGCTTTCTAATTACGGAAGAAGGCTATTTGGTATGACATACTTATGAAAGTAGGGTATGACCTAGTCAATTTAACTTTGAATATTCACATAAGAAAATGGGGAAAAAGAATCCCAGAAAGCTTTAGTAAGCTTTAGTACTGGCAGTCATCTTTTCATTAAGGAAAAAGAATTATGTTTGAATTTTGATAAGCATCTTCCTTTCATTATTAATGTGAATAGGAAATACTATTTAAAGGAAGTAGGGAAATATATGTATCTGTAGCAGATTTAATGAGCTGCAGGTCTAATCTACAGTATTCAGACATCCATGATTCAACTAGATTAACCAATTACTTTCCAGATTTTGAATGTATGAAAGTGAAGAAAAATGGAAAAAGATGTCTCTAGAAAAAAGGAGAGGAGTGATTTAGCGATTGATGTGGATGTTTACAGTGCAAAAGGAGTGAAATAATTGTCAATGGGCAAGTGTGTTGGAGCATGATCAGTGAACTGAAGTGCCCAAAAAGAGGAATTAATTGACACTAGACAGTATCAGGGAGCATAGTCTGCATGTTGTCATGTTGTCAAACTCACCTCATCTGAAGCATGTTTTATCTCTGAGAGCTAAAAAGACCTTAAGTTGATGTAGAATATGAGTTAATGACCTTTGAGTTCTTAGTATGTGATTTGGTTCTCAGAGAGCTAACAGTTTAAGTCAATTTGAAGGATATGAATTTATATCCTTACTGATTTCTGCATATCTTAAGTACAGTATTGTTATGTTTGTTAACAACCAGAAGATATTAAATCAATGTGAGGCAATGTTCTAAGTTTATGATTACTTCTCAGGGAGGCAAAGTAGTGTGAACCCAATGTTCAGGAATAAGGGTTCACGTCCTTTTGGATCACATCAGCTGATGGCTTTTCTGAAAGACAAAAAGGACATTAACTTAAAGTTAGCAAATTGATTTAATATCCTTAGTCATTTTAGAATCTGATGTCTTCAGTGACACAAGTCAGTAAGAAGAGGTAAATGTCAGGATCTCAGCCATTGATTTATTCTCTGAGAGGTAAAAAGGCTTTAATTCACTGCTGAAGGATATAAAGTAATGTCCTTATGACTCTCATCATGTGATGGATGTGTTGTCTCATCACATCATCACCTACTGTTAGTGATCCAGGGTTGGTGTATGCATGCTGCTGATTTCCAAGGTCATCTCTACTCTTCCTTCAATCTTGTTATCACTTTCCAGAACCTTTTGCCTGCTCTGTCTTCTCTTTCTCTTCACCATCTCTTCTTTAAATCTTGGAACTTTCTAGAAAGATTTGCTTTTCCCCCTCACTTTCCCGTCTCATTTTTTCTTGAACCTCTTCTTTCAATCTTATTATCACTTTCCAGAACGTTCTGCCTGCTTTTTCTCCTCTCACTTCTCTCTCTCTTCTTTCAATCTTAGAACTTTCCAGAAAGATTTGCTCTTTCCTGTCACATCTTTTCTTGAGTCTCTTCCTTCAAACTCATTCACATTTTCTAGATCCTTTATGCTCTTTCTTCTTTCATGACCTTATTTTTAAAAAACCTTTTCCTTCAGTCTAATAGTTACTTTCCAGACCCTTCTACTTGCCTTCCTTTTCTTTCTTTATTTTTATTTCATAAGCTTTTTCTTCAGTCATGTTAACATTGTCCTTAACCTTAACTTGCTATTTTTTTCTCTCCTTCCTTATCCTAATTTTTTAAAACCTTTTCTTTCAATTTTATTACTTTTCAGAACCTTCAGATTGCAATTCTGTCTCTTTCTATCTCTTTTTTTTTTTCTTCAAGCTCATATCATAAGCAGTGTCAGTAATGGCATGCATGACCTTTTCATTTATCATGCAAACTGTCTTCCATAATGACATTAATGATATAAGTTAAGTTTTGTTGGTAATTGTAACCAGCAAGAAGTATGAAAATTCTTTTCAAGGATGTGAAATGTGGTTGTCCACAAGATATGGTTTGTGGATGAATGTATACTTATAAATGGGGGGTATAAGTTTGCTTGCCAAAATGTCAAATGATGGGTAGTGGTCATATTGCTAAGCTGGAAGTAAGCGTCTCGATTTGGATGTGCATACAGTATGTAAATTATTCATAGTTTGTTTTATCCATGATGTGAGATTATTTCCATCTCCAGTAATAACTCCAGCCCATGTATTAGAGTTTGTGACTATTTCCAGTACCATGGTTCTCTTTCCTCTGCCTCTGTAGATCAGTCTGGATCTGGGGGGTGTTTCATCAACATTTGTTGTCTGACAAGTTGTCAGATCTGACATCTTTCCTTGATTTTGATTGGCTGAGAAGCATCATTACTATGGCAACTGTCGGATAAAACAGACTTTGTTGGATAAAACATCCGACAAGTCGTTTCATGAAACGCTCCCCAGGAGGCCAGTCTTGGTTATTCATGGAATGCTTTCCAATCCTATTCTAACCACCTTATATCCAACTGGATCTTCACAATTCCTACCAGATGTCTCCTTAAGGATAGATAGCTAAAAATTTCTGCTGTGTTCATTTCTGAGCCCTGACAGAGCAAACATTTGAAGAATTTCTGTTGCAGTTGTGGCTTCTTTTTATCCTCGGGCTATAACTTAGAAGATATGTGACTAATACAATCTACTGTGGTATTGTAGCATGCAGTTTGATCTGTTTTGATCTGGTTTAATCCTTTCATGTGATCCAAAGGTCTTGTATAGATCACTTTAAATCATTCTTTTTAATGTTATCTACCAGGGTCTGGGGTTCATTGTGGTCATCAGGGTTCCAGTCATTGAGCCCTGATGATTGTCTTGATCTTAAAATGTGTATATCTTATCCTGATAGGGTAAACATGTGAAGGATATCTGTACTAGCCTTAGCATCTCTTTTGCAATTCCCAGCTGTGGATAAACCCTGTTGTGGTACTGGCATGCAATTTGATCTAGTTTGATCCAGTTTGATCTGCTTTGATGCAGTCTGATCTAGTTTGATCTGCTTTGATTCACTTATAGTCAGTCTGAGCTGAAGGTCTCCTTTGAATTGGTTGAAGTGATTCATGTCCCATGGATACCGACCAATGCTTTGCTACACACTGTGGTTCTGTTTGGGATGTCAAAGTCTTGCCCTTAGCGCATATGTGAATAGATGACTAAAAGCTGCGCTAGGTTCACATCTAACCCTGATTGAGGAACCATGTGAGGATGATCCTGCTTGATCCTCTTGCAGCAAGTTTGATCCAGAGATATGTTGATTGATCTCAAGTAGTTATGTCACATAGATGCTGTCCTGAATTGAATTTTGTTCTTTATGGATCATTAAGGTCCAGCAGAGTGTGCACTTGTAGATTGGTTGCTTAAAGCCCCACATACGTCACATCCTAACCCTGATAACAATTCTTTAGTTTAAAAAAGAAATATAGATGCTTAGGTTGGAAGGCACCCAAATTTCATGTTTATGAAATCTTTATCCCATATTCGTAAAAGAGGTTTATATTTACACCATGGTTTAAATTTAAGCTATGGTTTAGACCTCAATAAGCATAGTTGGCGCATGCCCCCTTGTCCAATTGGCAGTCAGTAATGTGCCATATACGCTTACTTACGCTTATTTTAGTCTTCGGCAGATGTTTAAACCTTTTCGATGAATTCGGGGCCTTTGAGGTTAAGGATAATTCAACATGACTGTGATTTGAATTATAATTACTGGTAACTCTTCTCCTTGTAGTGATTATACAGTATGTTAGAAATAAAAGAACACAGAAATTGAAAGAGCAGAAGAAGATTTACAGCATTTGATAGATGTCTACATACCATAAAACTGACTTAATGTCTTTCATTTCCAGGAAATGATACTGCTTGGTTTGGTAAACAATGTGCTTTATCTTTATGACAATGTTATACTTCTTCCGTACGAGGACGCCGATTCAGGTTAATTAATAGTCTGTTGTATTTCTTAACTGCTTTTAGACTGGCCATATTCGATTGAGATTCAGCTTCCTTATTGTGTAATGAGCCGAGCTTAATTTTATGACTTTTACCTGGAATATTTGGCATTTATTTTGCCCCTAGTTTTGCAAGAAGGCATATTTCCCATACTTAGCCTGAGTGCGTGGGTGACTGCACGAAACCGGTGACTGTTTTTGCTGTTTTTTTTTTTTAATATCTGAGTGTGCATTCAGACACACTCACACCCTCTCAAAATACCAGTAAATGCTGTAGCAGCAAACTACTTCAAATGAAAGGAGAAGAAAAAAGGAAGGAAAAAGAAAGACATGCAGGTTTTTAACCCATTGAACACTAAGCCTGAGATAACTTGGGTTAGGGTCTATGGAAAATGGATGTTATACTGAAATCGAATCATGCTCTATGAGCTAGCATACTGCTCTTCATATCTTATAACACTCATGTATAAGGAAAAGTACATTGGCCCTTTGTTGTGTCCCATCTTTCCATTCATTTAACATAAAAAAGAAAATGACCACAATTTTTTTTTACACCGGTTCCTGGGGCATGTTTGATCGGAATTACATGTATGTACAAGTCGTTGCATCAGCACAGAAACGCCCTTATGCGATGTGAAAGATGTTCTCTTGTGAATCAAAGCAAGAAGAAAATTTGCTGTAAAATGCTTCATTATTTTTTCAAAACCTATCAAGAAGGAAGGGATCGGTAACCCCAAATAGTCACAACTGGAATTTCATTAGAAAAGCTCCAAAATGGGTGGTATTTGTTCAGGGCCTTTTTTGTACAGAATGCATTTGTACTAACGTGACAAAATATTTATGCTACATTGATGTATATTGATACCTTGTACTTATGAACTTCAGCAAGGATTTCATAGAAATCATGTTTATGAAATTGAAATATAGTATGACTAGCATTAGGCATGCAATATTTCATATCATCCTATAGAGGTGTCTCTTTGTACAATTTAACTCTCATCAAATTTCCAAAGGCTTTGGCAAAAGGCAGTGACTTTCCAATATTCTGGTTGTAGTTTCAAGGATATGCTTTCATTAAAAGGCAATTTGACAGGGCATTCGGTTGTTTTCTCCATAGAATGCTTTAAGTGGTGTGTTTTAGTAGCATGAAACATGAGTGATTTGATTGATTAAAGTGGTAATTGAATACTCGCTATTGGATAACAGTCATCTACAGTGAATCAAGATTGTTATCTAGTGTTGTGACTGCACACTTTGACGCTTACGGTCTGTGTGCCCCACATTCCTGTGGCTTAAATCCAAGCACGTAGTTAAAAAGCTTACTGGCTTATGACTTGTGATTCTATGCACACCAAATATATTTCAGAGCTGATTCTGCGGATCTTGAAATATCCTGATGCTGACAAAATGTTACCAAGAGTCCATTTATTAAAAGAGTTGCAACATGCATATATCAAAGTTTCTTTTCAACAAGAGGATATTTGAATCCTTTCTGTTTAGCACTTACAAGAATTCATCTTGATTCAGTCATAGTTGTGTGTAACATAGTGGAGTTTGATTATAACCACCTTAGTGGTACTTCTTTAAAGGGATCCCATACATGGGAATAAGTTTACTCTTTCCTTTAAGTCCTCTAGTAAAAGCTTTCAGTTACCTGCTTTGCCCCCTTCATTAAGTGGCATCCTTCTCCTTTCTCGCTTTAACACTCTCTCACTCTCTGTCTTCATCTCTCCCACTGTCTCTCTTGCTCTTTGTTGGCCTAAAGACATTGGTTAACATTGTTATGATTTTAAAAAATCTTGTTTTGTTGCTTGAAAATGGGATAAACATAAGGGTTATAGTGTAAAAATACCAGTCTCAAAGTTTCAAAGTATAATATCCACAGGAAGTATTTTTAAATATCAAAAATGTGAACGAATGTTTGAAAAATATACGAGGGTCGGTTGCACAGAATAGACATAAGGAGTGCGCATGCGCGTATGACTCACCTTACCGTACTGTGTGTATTGGCGTATCACGCAGCAGGAGGCACATTTTCAAATTCAAGCAAAGTGGTCCTCTTAGTGATTGTCTCGTGAGACGAAGGATAATAAAATCGCCGTTTGTGTCTAACTTACATTTTTTCATTCCAAATTATGGTTGGTTTCAGGGTTTTTGAGTACAAATACAAGTACTCATACACAGGTTTCATCTTAGTTTGAGAATTTTTTAAATCAGCTACTCACAAAGTTAGCCAATGCCTTTAACGCTATTTACCCATTTAGTATACATCTTAATTCATTTGGCACAATAATATCTTCCTCACCCCCTGCCACTCCGCCCATGCAACACAGTGCTGCTACAATACCACCACCAAACCCTCTCTTTTCTCCCTTCTCTCCTCTGTCTTTCCATTGCCCCTCAATCCTCCTCTCTTTTTCTTTCTTCTCTTCTTACCTCCTGAATGCCAATTCCAAGGAGGAACCCATGTCTACCCCCTTTCTCTGCGATGAGATCTTGAATCTGATGGAAATCTTTTCTCCAGTCATGAAGCATTTTGTTTGTCAGGGGCCTACAATCCAGGGCTAAGCACCATTAATCTCAGACACAAATTGGAATTTGATGATGGGTCCTTCTTGTATCAAGTCGAGATTTAGTGAGATGTTTGCAGAAGGCTAGTTGGATCTTATTGGAGTTGAGATTAACCTGGTATCAAATCTTCCAGAACATCGTGTCATGGAGGCAGACATTATCCGGTTGGTATCATTCTGAAGACAACTTCTTTTTCTCCTCTGTGACTATTTGATGTTACTTTTTCATTTTAAGCACTTTTTGATGATCATGTTTATTTTAGGTAGAAACATTTTGGTGATCATTGATTTCCCCTGTTAGAAGTGGT
This sequence comes from Echinometra lucunter, assembly GCA_029962745.1. Lineage (NCBI taxonomy): Eukaryota > Metazoa > Echinodermata > Echinoidea > Camarodonta > Echinometridae > Echinometra > Echinometra lucunter. The sequence goes on along the minus strand of CM057166.1, from coordinate 1,331,053 downwards.
TAACACCATTTCGTCTGCTTACATTTACAGCTGCATAGCTTAAAGGGTATCATAGGGAATCACAGCCCCCTATCACAGAGAAAGAAAGGTGGAGGGGTTTAATAGCAACATAAACAATGAGACTCACCCATGTTCAACTGATGACCCTGTTCTCTAGCATATCCATCTCTCAAAGAATCATTGCCCTCCCTAGGCTTGAACCTATTCCATCGTATTTTCGTATTTCGTATTTTAAAAATTGGTTTATCCATTTTTTGAATTTCAGATATTTTTCAGTTTTAGCTATATTATGAAGAAAATAAGAAAATATATGGTACTTTAGATCGTAATTTCACATTTTTTCCTTAATTCATAATGAGTTAGGTATCAAATGGAAGGCATTCTATTTTTTATTATACAGAGGTGGTGTTACTTTAAAATGTGAAAAATGGTTTATCAGTTTTTGCAATCAAACACTTCATTCACACAAAGTGCCTAGGTACATGCACTTTTTATGCTGCAACTTCTTGTATCACCATATCTCTTGTGAGTCTTCTCAAATTGCTTGATGAAGAACCGAGACACAGCTTTGCTAATTTGTATTAGAATTATCACAGGAGACTGGATCCTGGGTTTTCTTCCATTCCAGATTTCTAGCTCTCGTTACATCTATGTATCAAGTCAGGTTAAGGGGAAAGCTCAATTTGTCGTGTCAGCACACAAACGCCCTTAGCTGTATCGTGTGCAGAAAAGTTCTTAAATATGATAAAAATAATAATAGTGGGTTCTTGTATAGCACTCATCTATCAGAATTGACACTCCTGGTGCTTCACCATTATTTCCACAGCTTTAGCAAGACAGCCATTAACCCATTCGTGACAGGAATTATTTAAAGCCTAATTTGATCAGCTCTTATTCTTCAAATTGGCAACACCAACATTTTTATTTTATTGCTACATTTTTCTTATAAAACGTCATGTATCTGAAATGAATATAAATTGATAGAAATTATGATGAGAAGTCAAAAAGTTGCCAATTTGCTGGGGAAAACAGTGATTTTTACACTTTCTCTCACATTGCCAATTTAAGGATTTTAATGATTATTTTCCTTTAAAAAATTTTCAGCATCAAACAACGAATATTGACGCAACTAAAATGGGCACAGTTTGTGTAGAAGTTTTTGCTCTTTCTGCTCATGTATTTGGTATGATTTTTAGGACTTTGCATCAAAAGACATTAGGCCAAACCACAAAATGTGGACCTCTGTCATGAATGGGTTAAAGCACTCTAGTATTTCAAGGAAATTCTTCCAACCATGTGCCCATTTACTACACCTGAGTCGAAAGTGGCAATTGTAGATTAATGATGAATTTTAAAGCTCTTCTAACGAAAGTCTAGTTGTGATGGTAAACACTAAATAGGTACCAATCCTGCAGACCCAAGCTCATAAATATTCTTAAATATTCATAGGATTAGGATTAGGATTAGGATTAGGGTTAGGATTAGGGTTAGGGTTAGGGTTAGGATTAGGGTTAGGATTAGGATTAGGATTTCAGCTTGTGTCTGCAGGATTGGTGCCTATATAGTGCTTTCCAGTTGTGACACTCTGACTGATGTTTAGGATTTACTTTTGCCTTCCTTCTGGATAGTTTAAACAAACTAATTAAGCGCTTTGCATCGCGTAAGGGAGTTTCTCCACTGATTCAACATTTTGCGGTACCTGGGATACAGGGGGTTTGGGGTTCATAATTTCAAACTGTTCCAGGGGTTGAAAACCTTGTGGAACACAGGACATATGACACAGCATGGTTTTGTTATTCAGAATTTGTAATAGTTTGTATATTTTTGTTTCATATTACATGTAGTTAATTAGTTATTAAGAGAAGCAGTGAACCATTTGATTAGCCCTACCATGTGCCAGAGCCTATCCAAACAATTGATCTAGATGATGGATACAAAAGAAGAAGAAACCCACTGGAGCTCTCAGTAAGAGACTGCTGCTTTGCGCATTTAATGATTCCACTGGTGAGGGTATTGTTCACCTACGCATTGTATATACAAACAAAAACAAAAAACAAAAAACAAAAACAATTGGTAGTAACCCCCCTTGGGTTTTGTTTGTCAATGAATGATAAATGAAGAGGCAGGAAAAATTTGCTGAAGTAAAAAGCATCTTCTGCATCCTGGCCACAAAAGATGTGGACCAATCAAATCCTTATCAAGTTAGCGCACAATATGACGTCACAAGTTTGTCTACGCAACTTTTGGCGAAACCTCTCTTTTATTTGAGCATGAACTATTATTGGCACAATAATGCACATCTTGTTGTTGTAAGAAATAGAAAAAAAAAAACTTAAGGAGGTTTGCCACTGAATATCTGAATAAACCTTAAAGAGTTGAGTGCGTTCATGTGTGTATGTATATGTTACCCATGTTGGAGTTGAGAAATATAACTTTGGATTTAACACCAATGTACCATGATATAAGCTTGGGAGACTTATCCACTTGAACTCATCGTACTTGTAAACAGATCTATATGGAGTATTGACAATGTCTTCTTATCTGTCTATCAACGTAACAGAAGTATTCACTGTTCACTCATGGGTTTTTTAAATTGCAGCCTTGTCCCACATGTGCAAATCTGTGTTGTATTTGTGCAGTAGTCAAAAGATGTATTGCAATTGTAAAATGTTTTACAAATTATCGCAAGTATGCTGCATGACAATCAATTCTGGATGTAGTTCAGGTTTATTCAAACCTGTCAGAAAATGAGTCTTTTTTGTATACCATGCCCAAATGTTTGTGAGAACGTTCCCTGGCTTCTGTTACCTTGTAGTTGCCCTTTTGTAGAGAATGTAGTGATCACTGAGGGAGAAGATGTTGATGTTCATGCTTTTCAAGGGTGGAATGATTATCTGATGTATCAAAAGGTCTTTGGAAAGTCATGGCAGGTGAACTTGAAATGATTTCCTAGGGTTTGTTTGTTTTGTCTTCCAAATGTCACCACTCATGAAACAAATAACAAAAGTTCTTTTGATGATGTTGAAAGCATAGAAAGGGAATGAATATTGTTAAAGGTACAAATGGAGATAGGTCAAGTTTTTGTGGAATTACATGTAGTACCACGTCAGTCCTCACTTAAAAGTTGCCTTGCTTTGTTCTGAATTAGTGTCTATTAAAAGAGATATCTCCAAGCAGCTTAAAAGAAATGTCTTTTGTAATCCAAATGATTGTTGTGGCTTTAGAAATGCATTTTTTTAAAAATAAAAAATCCCAGGATAATCATCAACTTCTTCATATAATGTTAATTTTGGAAAAGCTATCTCATGAAGCTGTGGTGATGATCATGGTATATGGCAGTATAGCAATATTATTATTGATTGATTCTTTAAAAAATACAATTTAATTTTGGTCATTTATGAGAACTAAAGGGAACTCCTACACATAATACATCAGAAAGTGTTTATATACATTATTAATCAAGTCCTTTTCTTTGAATTTAGTCTGATCTTCTCAGTTGAAATAATGAATTGTACCAATCACTAATTATTTTCCATATTTTGTCTTCTTTTCTTACTTTCAACAGGTAAGATGCAAGAAATATTTGTATTTTGATCGCAGTGGAAGAGTACGAGGTGGATGTAAGTAAACAAGTCGGATTTTATTTTTCTCTAATTGTCAGATGGTTTTCCTGAAGTTTTTATGAGCGATCAATTTGCACTGTCGATAGTTGAATGAGAAACACAGTGAGAGGAGATCCTCATTTTATTGGGAGACAGAGGCCTGTTATAGGCATTATGAAATTAGAGACACGCTTGCTGTAATTAATCATCAGCTGAAGCTTGTTTCTTCCGAGAAATCAGTGTTTACAGATTTTTGGGGGATGAAATTGAGGTTTGTTTCGTACTTGGATGCGTAGGAGTCTAAAGTTGTGAGGGTGGATTGCTGAGATTAGTTTTGAATGAATTTCAAACTGGACGGGAGATGTGGTACAGTGAAATTGATTTTTTTCTTTGAAAAAAAAGGGGGCGTTCTGGGAAATAGAGATATTTTTTGCAATAAAAATCAGATGGATCATATGGGGGCAGCTTCTGTACACCATCAGGAAATGGAAGTGTTTCTCATTTTGATAGTCAAAGTTCATATGAATCCTACTAACATTTTTCTTTTTAGTTCTTTGACCAATTTTGTTCTTACACTTTTAAAATGGCACCTTGTAGTACCTTGTTTTGCTGTTAGAAATTAGAATGAAATATTTTCTATTGGTGTGATCTGTACAGTAGGAGTAGCTGTTCCTGTTTCTTAAGAGAAACATGAACCTGCTTGGTTCCAAACACATTTTCAACTGTTAAATTTTTAAATTTCCACTTATGCTGCGAGGAGGGTGTTACTATCGCCTTTTTAATGATGCTGTTAAAACATGTGTGAGATTGTTAGCTAAGCGAGGGAGGCAGCAGTGTGCCATTACTAAGGCCAGTTTTTTGAAAGGCTAATGATATCTCCAGAATCTATCCAGCTTGTTTCAGGATAGAGTTACTGCTCAGAATGTATGCATTATTGAATTCTTCTGGATGACAGGGCTTGACACTAACAGGAGCCTGGGACACATGGGCCTCCCCTCCCCCCTCCCCCATTAGGTATCGACCCCCAATTTGAACAATTTTATTACACAAGGCTCAATACATATAGAGCCTGGAATTTCAATCCATGCTCCCTACCTAACAAGTTAGTATGAAGTCCTTCATGTTTCTTAAAAATAAATTCAGGATTTATTAGAAATTTGTTGATTCCACAGATTCTACATTGTGCGGTGATGATTTTTTTAAAGGTTATTCATAAAAGTTATAACAGTTACAAAATTCATAAAAGTTTTAACAGTTATAAAATTCATAAAAGTTTTAAAGAGGCTCTGTTGTGGGTTTTCATGGGGAGTGAATCATAATTTGCTGACACCAGACGTTATGAAAAGCACTGGTAATACCTGTAGTAGAGCTACATTTCTGGAGCACAGCAAAACAAGCTGTCTCACCATAAACATTCTTCGGCCTGCTTCGGGCATTCTCGGGCCAGGGAAAGTGAGATAATGACTTTGCCATATGGGGCAAAGGGTGGAATATACAGAGCATTATACATAAGGTCTGTTGGTCTAAAACTCATAGTTATGGACAACACTTGTTACTGGGTAAGCACCTATGGTGTCTAATTCCCCATGAAAGCCCATGACAGAGCCTCTTTAATAGTTATAAACTTCATAAAAGTATTAACAGTTATAAAATTCATAAAAGTTTTAACTGTTATAAAATTCATTAAAGTTTTAACAGTTATAAATTGATAAAAGTTTTAACAGTTATAAATTCATAAAAGTTTTAACAGTTATACAATTCATAAAAGTTTTAACAGTTATACAATTCAAAAAAGTTTTAACAGTTATAAATTCATAAAAGTTTTAACAGTTATAAATTCATAAAAAAGTTTTAACAGTTATAAATTCATAAAAGTTTTAACAGTTATAAATTCATAAAAGTTTTAACAGTTATAAAATTCATAAAAGTTTAAACATTTATAAATTCATAAAAGTTTTAACAGTTATAAATTCAAAAAAGTTTTAACAGTTATAAATTCAAAAAAGTTTTAACAGTTATACATTCATAAAAGTTTTAACAGTTATAAATTCATAAAAGTTTTAACAGTTATAAATTCATAAAAGTTTAAACATTTATAAATTCATAAAAGTTTTTAACAGTTATAAATTCATAAAAGTTTTAACAGTTATAAAATTCATAAAAGTTTTAACAGTTATAAAATTCATGAAAGATAATGAACCTCCATAATGTTGAATGATCTCAGTCATTAGAACATGTAGTGTGCATAGTCCCACATATGTAATATTTTGCTGGTGCTGTCCAGTGTCTAATTCTCAGCTAATTTTTGTAAGTACTGGTATGCTGGTCTTGATGACCTGTATTGCTTGAAAAATAATGCACTTTATCTTATTAGCTGTTTCTCTTGAGAATGGAAAGTCCATTACCAGAATTTAAGATGACCTGTAACTTATCTCATCAGTTAGAGTCCATGTTTTCCTTCTGGTTATTTCTGTTTCACGCCGCACTCTTATTTCCACGGTGTCAAATTGACTTGGAAACAGCGTCAGCTGGGAGTCAACTCTATTCCGAGTTGAAGTGAATCGGATTCCGAATTAATTTGACTCGGAATGGTGTGGCATTAGCTGAGAATCAACTCAATTCCAAGTCAAAGTAACTAAGAAAACGCTTCACTTTAACTCAGAATTGAGTTGACTCCCAGCTGATGCCGTTTCCGAGTCAATTTGACAACGTGGAAATAAGAGTGCAGGTAAATAATATCACAAACAAAATAATGTGTTTTATTTTAAAAAATTCTTTCCTCTTTGCCACCTATATTTTTTCGACGTGCAAACTGCAAAGGAGAGAGAATAGAAATGGAAAAACCATTTTATTTATTTGGAGTATGGGGCATGCTAATCATCTTGGATATTCATACTCTGTTGGTACCATGATACATATAGGTCTATCCAGAACTTGTATATTTTGAATGTTACTTACCTGCGTGGAACTCTATGTATTCAGAGCTAATTATTTTCTTTGTGGTTTGTCCATTTTTTTGTCCCTTAGTACAAAAATACCCCCCCCCCAAGCTGTGGATGTTATCTTGCTAACACCATAATGATGACAAGTGAGATTTTGTTCTGAATTTGAATGAAGTTGAGTGTTTTTTGTTATCCTTTTCAACAATATTCCTATCAAATGGAAAATTTTGACAATTTCTCCAAATAACGTTTGAGGTATGATTCACTGCGACCAATTTCCACCCCAAAATGAGGTCATTTACAGGAAAAAGATATCTAATCTGTTTTTTAAAAATTTAGAATGGATAATAGTGAAAGATAAACTAGAGGACAGGCTGTCATGTTAAAATGAAATTTTTATTAGTAAAAGTTTAGCACTGTTATCAGGAGAGTAAATGAATCTTAACTGCAAGGTGCCTTCCTCAAATTGGCCACTTATCTATCTTGCTCCAGGTTGTAACAAGATGATTCCCTGTGATGTAAACAAAAAACTAGGATGGTGAGAAAACCTTTCATGGTCAAGGGATTTCGATTCATTATCTCTGTTAATGAAGATCGATTGTCCCGACAACGCTCCTAAATTTAACGGTTTGGTTTTACTATTTGAAACCCTGCTGCTGAGAGAGTTAAGAGATAAAACATTTATCATGGGAGCTATTTTATCTTTCACTATTATCCATTATACATTTTTAACATGCAGGTTAGGTTTTCTTTTTCCTGTAAATGACCTCATTTTGGGGTGGAAATTGGTGGTGTATGATATCTCAAGCTTGTTGGAGAGATTGTCATAATTTTCAATTTGATACAAATATTGTTGATGAGTGATATGAGCAGCTCTCCTTTAGTCAAATTTAGAAAAAAAAATTGTCATTAAGGTGTTATAAAGATGATATATATCCACAGGTTTTTTTTACTATGCTAATTCAAGCTTTAGAATTACTCCGTACAAAGATAGATTAAAATATCCCCCCCCCCCCCCCCCCGGTCCAATCGATGACAGTATACCTAATGCAAAATCCAATTAAAACCCAAAAGGCATGAATTTTGATACAAAAACTTGATATTAAGTATTTTTTCAAAACTATTGAACATGGATAGCAGTAGCAAGTGTGGCTACATTTTTAGGTTCCACAAACCAAGACTTTCCAGTTAATTTATAACTAATTTGAACATTCATACTAGCATAATTACCTTTACAGGCAAATTATTACTGTCCCATTTTGCGAAGTATGCGTATCTGTAATGATATTTTCCACCTTGTGTTTCGATCAGTAAAACTAAATTGCTCATGAATAAGGTAATTTAGGTCAGAAATGATAGAGGTGAGTAAGAATTCAGACAAGTTTTAAGCCCCAGATGCGACAAATCTCATCAACCTATTTTCACTCAGCTGAGACCAATCTCAAGTTGTGTTCACACTATAGTCTCATTCCAGAAACTTCCAGAAACTTCCAGAAACTTCCAGAAACTTCCAGAAACTTCCAGAAACTTAGCTTCATGAACTTAGTTTCTTAGATGAGTTCGAAGAGTAATCCTGTTTCAAGGAACATTTCTACCATGGTATTCTTCCAAAATGACATAAAAAGACTGAGAAAGCTCATAATTACGTGTTTCTGTCATCTCCTCACAGAATTCAAGCTTCTATTTAAAGCAGTTTGAATAATGCAACACCTGAGGTTCAATTCCTAATTTCCTACCGACATTCTCTTGACAGTTGTAGCTTGGATGCTAATAAGGCTATCATGTATCCCAGCTGCCCCCTGTGTCTTGCGTCTCTTGCTCAGAGAGATAGGAGCAGGACAATTCAAGTGCACAAAAATAGACCCAAGAAAAACATGCCAAATTACTGTGAAACTGCATGGCTAGTATTTATGAAAGTCACCTACTTCAGGCCAGGATGAAACACTGCATAGGAGCACAGAGTTAGTCCAAATCAAGGTAATTTCTTTATTTCTTTACATAATTACAGTAATTTATTCAGAACAAGGAGGGGGGGGGGGGTGTGCACACTTTGCCTTTCTTGAATTACTGGAATATGTTGAGTCAGGTTTAGTTTATGCCACTTTTAAGGCCAAATTGTCTTGTTAAATAGAACTACGTGTCAATGGCATATACAACATAACATGGATGACTGAACATCTTCATCAGATAATATTTCTCATACCAAGCGCCAGTGATGAATGAATTTTTAATCACATCTCTTCACCGTGAGTATCAGTTGTGGCCTTCACTAACACCCAGCCCTGCAGAGAATGTTTTCTTTCTTAAAAATGCAATTTTGTAAAGTCAATGAGGTGTGCAAAGTGTCCCAGGATACTTCAGATTCCATATCTTCAAGAGATTAACAACCTCCTGTAAGACATACTTCAGAAAAATTCTCCACTGTCTGCTCTTGAAAAAAATTCCCCGTGGTTATTTACCAAAGTGGTAGTCATATCAACAATATGAACAAACTTTTCATGTGCAGGTTTGAAGAAATATATATTGAAAAAAAAATGGAATTCATGGAACTTTTTACTGAAGAGATTGAAAGTATGATACCTGACATAAATGAAACAGAGAAATGATTTTGATAGCTCACTAACTTAAGAAAAAAATATGGCTTTCTATGCAGTTTTCATACTTTCTCTTTAAAAATACAGGTATAATCTGCACATTCTGCTTTTCTGTTATTCAAAGTCCCTTAATGTGAGTTGTAAGAGTCAACTCACCCTTTCAAAACACGGAGATATTCATATCTAATTTAGATAGCATGTGTAATCAAATTCTGTATTCCATCATCCTATAATCATGTTGTTCGTTTGAATATCCACTTATTTTGTATTCAGTGGAAGTCACCTGAAATAAGAGGATGCTCTGTAATTGAATGTGGTTTACTACTAAAATGAAAATTTAACCCATTTTCCTCACTGCTGGGGAATTAATTTCTGCCTCGCATGAAGAGGTAATGTAGATTATTCACTTCTGCATTGCATAAAGCAAATGCAGCTCCAATTATAACCTTGTGTTTACAATTTTTTTCAAAATATCACATTGTTTAAATTCAGATTTACTTCTTGTTTTTGACTACTACTGTGAGCTTGAGGGTCAAGAGAGTTACTTCTTGAAGCTGTTGGATGCCACTTAGTTTACAAACAATTGGATGTACAAACTTGAACTGTAGTTATCTCAATGTGTTTAACATCTTGAATGTATATAAAAGAAAAATCGAAAAGTTACGTGGTAACTTTAAGTTCAGTAAATGAAGCTGAAGACTCATCTCAAGGGTACCTGGCAGGAACTATTTCCTTAAAATGCCTGTGCGCTGTAAAAGGCTGCCGGGCTAAAGCCGGGGTAATAATATCCAAAGTCCTTTGGAAGCGCATAGAGACGTTAGATAATAATGTGAAATGCGCTATACAAGAACGGAATATTGTTATTATTATTATTATTAAAGGGTAAGTCCACCCTAGAAATTTCACTGTTTCAATAAAAGGAGATAAATTTGAACAGCATTTAAAAAAAGAAATGAGCAAAATCGGTCAAAGAATAAGAAAATTACACTCATTTACATTTTCTAGTAAACTGCTTTCGGCTCTGCAAATTTGCAACACTGATGACATCATATGTGAGCAGGTCTCCATTCACTTTGTACATGAAATTTCACATTTTCTCAATTTTGTTGGAAGTTACACATTTTCTAACCCCCATAGTCAATGTATGTTCAGAAGAATTGTTTTTTACATAACATACTTTGACTATGGGGTAAGAAAATGTGTAACTTCCAAGAAAATTGAGAAAATGAGAAATTACATGTACAAAGTGAATGGAGAAAATTGAGAAAATGAGAAATTACATGTACAAAGTGAATGGAGAAAATTGAGAAAATGAGAAATTACATGTACAAAGTTACATTACTACATGTACAAAGTGAATGGAGACCTGCTCGCATATGAGTCATCAGTGTTGCCAATTTGCAGAGCCGAGAGTAATTTACTAGAAAATGTAAATGAATGTAATTTTCTTATTCTTTGACCGATTTTGCTCATTTCTTTTTTAAAATGCTGTTCAAATTTATCTCCTTTTATTGAAAAAGTGAAACTTCTGGGGTGGACTTTCCCTTTAAGGTGAATAGATGTCTTCTTATACTCCAGCCAGAGCTGAGCAGCAGAAGTCATTTTTCTTGACTGATGTGTGAACTAGAATTTCGCGACAGAGACTTTGTCAAAGCCATTAGGCCAATTAAGACCCCCTTTTCTCTCTTTCTCTCATCTTCTTGATTCCCCAAGTGCTAATTGAGCTTCTCACTTGCATGCTTCCTCTCAAAGTTGATTAATTGCTTGATCATCGAAGAGGTGGCTCGGCCATGTTGTGATGAGCATTCTCATGTTGTAGCTATAGAGTTTGAGTTCTGTCACATGATGATGCGTTATGTTGTATAAATACTTTGTACTCACCCAGATCTTATCTAACTTTGATCTGACTTTGAAAGGAATCACAATAATATGGAAAATGTGAAAATGTACCATTTTTGTGATTGAAGTTTCTAATAATCATTCAGTTTGAAATAAAGTGACTGTGCTTAATAATGACTCTGATGTTGCTAATGAATAGCAAATGTTAGAGTATATACAAGATGCAAATCACTGTTTCTCTGTGTTTTGTAAAAAGCAGATACAGGTAATTGTGATGATTAAGTTGTGACAATACATAATTCATTCCACTAATTGTGTTTTTCTGCAGTATACCCATTGTCTGCAGTTACTGCATACTAGCTAATTTGCTGATGGCATCGATATTAAAGGTTAAATTATGACAAAACACATTTCTTTCTCTTTGGCTTTTTCTTTCACTACACTATGATTCACGATTTTTCTCATTTTTGAAGAGATATACTTTTATTTGAAGAATGGAAATTATATTTATTCCTTTAGTGTAATAACAACAATAGGCCCTTTTTTAATGTGCCTCATAAGAATTTTCACTCTGTCCTTACACCATCAGGTTCCTTTGTATTCAGTACATTCACCGGACATGATAGTGGTATATTGTTCTTAATGCTTTTAATAAGATTTAATATATCTGTTTGTCTTGATTTCTCATTTTGTATGTTTTTCTTTTTACATTTACATTTGAATGTTATTTATTCATAATTGTATGTATTATGTAAACTTGTTAGTCTTCTGACTTTTGGGCAGGATAGAATAAAACCTAATTGAATTTAGAATTTGAATTTGACAATCCGGAAGATGGAAAATGATTATTTGCATGAAATTTAGCATGCATAAAAGATATTTCTGAGAATGAAAGTTTGTGCAAATCTTTATATATGCCAAACATTTCCTCTCTGCTTGTTAATCTTTAACCATTTGAAATATCTCATTTCATGTCTTTCTTTTTAAGGTATTGAATTCCCTTAAAACATTTGATAGGAATCATGGAGTTATTATAAGTACATATGACAAAATGTTGAATAGTTTCCTTTCATTGTAGAAGATACTTCTGTTTTGTACCAACAAGGCTATTAGGTGAGAGTAAGATGCATGCTTAACATTTTCCAATTAACTTTATCCTTCTTCGACTCCCAGCCATCATTGAATAAGATCTGGATATCGTAGCCATGATTGTATTTTCCTGAAGCAATTACCGCTGCGTCTGTTCATTAAATCTTCTCATTTATCTTCGGATCACACTGTAATCAAGAAAATGACGTTGATAACAAGCAAGGCTTTGACTGGCCTTGTCTCTATGCGTTGCTCATTACACATGTTGTCTGGACATCATTATAGTCAGGATACCTGAGAATTAACAAACCAACGAAGACACTGTACTTGAATCACTTTCTAAAAAAAGTTCTGTTTTAACTTTTATCCATCAATAGAGTCCCTTTTTTTGTATTTCTATATTTGTCTGTATATTTTCTCTCAATTTTTTTCTATGTGATCTCTCTGTCTATCTCTCTTTTTATTTCTATCTCTTTCACACTCTGGCTTGAGTGCAATGCACATAATTGAATTTTATTTGTTACTGTTTTCTATAGTAACAGAATGATATTATTAACAAAAATTTGTGATATATCCATATCTTTATTTAGATTTAGATTTAGATTTATTTATTTCCACAATCTGATAAAAATACAGGTACAATAGCATTAAAAAACATTCAAAAATACATTCAAACACAAATACAAAAGGGTACATTATAAATACAGCAAATAACAGAAAGTGGTGGGATTAACAATAGGCCTCAAGACCTTTCAAAGGTCAATCCCTATAACACAAAAGAGCTACAAAAACGAAAAACCAAAGGGGGGGGGGGGGAGAGGAACGGATAGGCAAATTAATAGGAGTTCAAAAATTTAACTCTCACTAATTTTGCCTTTTACTGCTGTTCTCTCTGTTCTCTCCCACTCTTTTTCCTCTGTCTTTCTCACTCCTCAAGTTTGCCTGATTCTCCCGGTCCACTCTCCCTCTTACACAAAGACTCCCTTACTTTCAAATCAGACACTCTCCTATATTCATTAGAAATACATTACACAACTACGGTAACAAAATGAAGAACTTGATAAGGTCAGGTATATACGTGTAGTTTAAAGGTAGACTGTAGTAAACTAGTCTTTTTGTTACTGTAGCTGTGTAATGTATTTGCTTGTGGTTGAAGTTACTTAGCTGGAGAAAACACTGATGCTTGCCGCTTGTGCTGTCCTGGTAAATTTTCGAAAGATAGTGTATTGCAAAGAAGATGCTTGCTAGGTATGAAGTTGTAAAATATGTGTATAAAGGAAGGACTGTGTGTGAATACAGATTCTCATGTGTTTTACTATAGGCAGAAGGGCATTAACTCATGACAAGAGTGAATGAGTTAATGTCTTTATGTCTCTCAAGAGATGAGGGTGTTATGTTGCACTTGACCTTTGTATAAGATTGACATGCACAGAGAGAGAGAGCTACTTCACTCTTAACCACTTTGCTTTCATTGACATCTTCTCTCTCACTCTGGTCTCTAGTCTGATCTGATGCTCCTCCCTCTCCACTCTCTTCTCCTCCTCTATCTCTCCTCTATTTGTGACGCTTACCCGCTTTGCTTTCATCGACATCCTCTCTCTCACTCTGGTCTCTTCTGATGCTCTCTATCTCTGTCCTTGCTCTCTTCTGTCTCCTCCTCCACTCTATTCTCTCTTCCTCTATCCCTCTTCTCTCTGTGACTCTCTTTACCCCCCCCCCTCTCCTCTTCTCTCCTCTCTTACTTTAACCCTTACCTACTTCCCCTCCTCTCATTGGTGCTTAGGTCTCTTCTCTTCATCTTTTTGCTCCTCCCTCTCTTATTTTTCTCTTTCACCTTCTGTCTCTCTATCTCCCTCTCTCCCCTTCTCTCATCTTGTAAAATTCCCTTTCCTCTCTTTCTTCTTATCCTCTCACTACTTTTCACACTTACCCACTTTACCTCCATCTACATCCACTCTCATCATCCGTGCCCCGGTCTTTCCTCTCATCTTCATCTCTTTCCTCCTCCTTCTCCTCTCCTCCCTATCTCTTCTCTCTCGCCTTCTGTCTCTCTCCTTTCTCCTATCTCTCCCTCTCTCTCATCTTGTGAAATTCCTTTTCCTCCCTCACTTCCTATCCTCTCCCGACTATTCACACTTAACCACTTCACCTCCATCTTCAAGCTCTTTCATCATCTTATTCCAGGTCTCTCTTGACACTCTTCTCTTTCATCTTGCCCCTCTTATTCTGCCTTCTCTCCTTCTTCTCTTTTCCTCTATTTCTCTGTCTTAACTCTTCCCTCCTTAATTCTCTCTCTCTTCCTCTCTCCTGTCTATCCTATTTTGCCTGTCTCCTCCCCCCTTTCATTCTTTCCCTCTCTCTTTCTCCAGTCCTCTTAGTCCTCCATCCATCTTCCTCTGCCTTCCCCTCTCATCCCCCTCTCATCCCCCTCTCACCCCCTTTTATCCCCACCCCTGCCCTTTCCTTTCTTCTCAATGTTGTACTTTTTGCACAGGACAGAATAATTCTATTTCACCTTTTATTTCTAAATTTTGAATTTGAATGTCTTCATCTTTCAGATCATAGCCTTGCTTGTATTCACCCTATTTACATTATTAAACAGGAAAACAATTATTATCAAAGAAATTATCAATCTCTTTTGATATTTTGATGTTACATTTGACTTATGGATATTTTATGATTACGTATTCCATTAACCCAGATATCTATAATATATATTTCTATTCTGGAATAATTTTGAAGTTATTAATGATATCCAACTCTCAGTATCTCTCTTATTGCAATACATAACAGTAAATGAAAGGATTTATTAGAATAATCAATCTCTTTGTGATATTTCAAGGTAGTGAATATTACCTGTAGGTGAATTTTATGATGATTTAGGATCTCATTAAACTAGATATTAATAAATCATCAAACTCTGAAATATTATTTTGATGTTATTTATCGCCTCTAGTTTTATTCCAGCCTTTTCTACAATTAAACAGAATGATTCAAGGTATAATTAAATATCGGGGGCAATTAATGGCATTGGATATTTCAGAGTAATTTTATTTGTAGGTGAATTTTTTGTAATGATTGCAAATCTTATTATGATAGAGTAGGACATGTTTCTTCCTGGAAGCTGGAAGTAACCATCTTTCTGATAAATATTTCTTATGGTCATTTTTTTTGCAAAGTATTTGTTCATCAGGATATATAACTTCTAATATTTCAATATAATTTATTACCTATAAGACAAGTTCTAAATCTCAGATTTTAATCAGCTAATTTTTTTGTGACATTGTTCCAACATTACCTCATGTTATGGATGGATTACCTTAAGAGCTTTATTAGAAATGCTTATTTTACATCGTTATGTATTAGCTTATATATTTTGCTTCACATTGAGCCTTTTATGAATTCACTGATGATTTTTAGATTTATTAATTTCATTGCGTATAGGCCATATTTCTAAAAGTAAAACTTCACCACTCCACAAACTTTAATGTTACTTGGAAAACAATTTCTGCTCCACTTTGGGGATGAATTCTCATGACTCCTATCTCATTACAACATCTAATGTCTGCCATGAGAGAAGCCTGACATATCGACTGTACTCTCAGACATACAATCCAGGCCAAAAGGGGGCAACCATAGACCACTATCACTCTAACCGAGTATCAATTAAATGTGACCTAGTCCATCACATTGATTTTGCTGTCGAGTTTCACTTCGAAAGGGACATCCTGCTAGGAGAATGTTTTCGTAATACGACACTTTGCAATGAGACGCAAGGAGTGATGCATTTTATGGAGCTTGGTATTTTCGAAAGGATATTGCAAATTCGGTTGATTTGACTTGGCTCTCTTTCTGAAGTGTGGGAGAATTTTAGAAGAAAAGAAAGAAGTTTCTGTAAAGGGATCACTGTAGAGGAGTTTGTTGCTGCATAATAGATCCAGTGCATCTTTCAGTGACAAGAAAAAATAAATAAATGGAGAAAGTGTTTTGTCTGCCATTGATCACTGAAGTACTGTTACTCCATTTCATATGTTTAGAACCATAATGATCGATGGAGATTTTCTCATATGACAACATGTTGCTGTTATTTTAAGAAATACATTTGAGCAGTGATAAATATCTTTTATGTATCATATATTGCTTCATGTAAGAAATGAACATGTTTATTTGATAAAATATAGGTGATAAAATAGCATTCAGAATCATTCAAAGAGAATGATCCCTTTAAGATTAGGCCAAGGGCTGTTGATAGCTTAGAGATGTAATCAGTGATCTTTGAGATAGCCCAGGAGTAGTTCTTTGACATAGGTAAATGATGTCAGCATTTTGTCTTTGTGGCAAATTGATGATCTACAGATTGCCAATAGTCGTGTAGTTCAAACAACATTAAGAAAGTGCAAGGCCATTTTGTGTACTTGAATTGGGTATTGGATTGTTCATTTTAGGATGATATGGGTGATAAAGAGACAGCAGGAATTTACTAGGAACTGCACTATTGATTTTGTGCTTTTATTCTGATTTAACTTTCCCTTCACTGCTGAATGCCTTGAATACATTTAACACATATTAATTTTACTGTAGGCTATTTTTATTTGCATACCATACTTTGGGGGCCCACAGATTGGTTCTTTTGTTAGGTGTAGGGTGCAAGGTTTATATTAAATGAAGGAATAGTGTTGGGTCAAGGGTTTAATTTAACACACTCAGACTAAAAAGGTTGAATTAAAATATGTGACTAGTATTAGAATTATTGCCAAGCAATTGCTGTACAACCATTATTGATAATAATGGCTAATTGCATGGTGCTCAAAGCCATCACGCTGTGACGCTCGTGGTGCTTATAAATTATTTCACCGGTCATAGCCGAGCCGCCAAAGTAACTAGCGCTCAAGCATATCAGGTACCCATTTATCCCTGAAGCGGAGAGTACCAGAATTATTTCTTGCCAAAGGAAATAAGTGCCAAGCTGGGATTCCAGCCCTGTACCTTGTGACATGCAGTCCGAAGACTTATATATTGGACTGTAGGTGAGTCCACATCAGCTCGAGCTTGAGGAATGGCCCGCTACTGCTGATCCCATGAAATTAGCCTGATCAGAGTTTATGAATTTGCTGATTCTCAGACGAAGACAGAATTAGCCTGCTAATTCCCTTGAAAAGTTAGCAGCCCAAATCATGGACTTTTCTTGCAGAGTAGCCCCTAATTTGCAAAATAGTGGGCCATTATTGACGCTTCCTCATGAGCTGGACCAACAGGAGCTGACTTATCTATCCCATCATGCACTGTGTGCCAATATTGGGCTTTAACTTGAGCTGTTGTGGGCACGACTGCACGCTTCAGCGGAGTTCGGGCTAATACGCGAGATCCCAGAATACGGGCTGTTCCTCAAGCTCCAACTGATGAGGATGCACCTTATGTCAGTTACCTCTGACATCCACTCAAAGGCTAGAAGGAAAGAAGTACGGGGATGGGATGGCTGTGACTATCAGATGAGGGCTGGCTGATGAAAGTGATAGATCACTCCGCTGATGACAAGGTCAGAGCTGGATGGGTGTCAAGACGATTTTGTACCAGTCATGTGATCTCAATTAAGAGGCATCAGCTGTGGGCCACTTTATTGCAGCTATGCTTGACCGACTTGCTTTGACCATTACCATAAACAAGAGTTTTGAGGATTTGCTCTTTACAGAATATGTGATTCCTTGGGGAAAAAATTGCAGAAGCTTGCATTATCTTAGGATTCTACAAGCTTTGATAACATTTCATTGGATCATGTACATTGTAATGCAATTTTTGGTGCTTAATTCTATGACTGTTATGAAAACCTGAAAATTGTTGCCCAATATTTCAAGTTCCAAACCAGAAACCTACACATATTCCATTACAATGGTAATCGAAAAACTTAATTAGCCAAAAACTTGGTCTACAACATTGTGTTATCGTGGACCTGGAACTTATATAAGAGGCCCAGGGCCATTCTTTGTTTAAGATATTTCAGACTGCCGGTAAATGTGAACATTTCAGAGATTTTTAGACTTTACCCCCCCCCCCCCCCCAAAAAAAAAAAAAAAAAAAACTATTTTTGGAATTAATCCTTATGTAGAAGCTATGAATGCAAAGCAAATCCTCCCCAATATATTATATTACCTTTAGCAAATGCATGAATATATGACTAACAGATCCATGAAAAATTGTAGAAAGAAGTGAAATGGTAAAAAGCCATGTAGTTTTATATTATATGCACCTGCAGCCATTTCAGCAATCGAAAGATTGCATAAAAATTAGCAGGACATCACTTTGAACCAAGTAGCAAGAGATTATTCATGCTTTAGGGTCAGAACTCATCATAGCATGTTTTTCCTTGAAATTCTTCAGGCAAATGTATCGACAGTGTTCTCCATCTTTGTTTATTAGTGTGTGCCTTGTTACAGTTACCTTGAAGCTTAGTGCTAAGTTGTCAGAAATCCTGTCTGGCATTAGCCACGCCTTTCTCTCTCAATTTGTCATGGTCCCATTGCACAAGGAATTATGTTAGTTCTGGTCTGTTTCCTCTGCATTTTCCATCACCTCTCATCCTTACATTTATCAGAAAGGAATGTTGAACGTAAACTCCTCAGCATAGGAAGTATCTCTTAGTCTTTGTTTTTTTCTCTTTTTGATTGATTGAATAAATCATAAAATAGTCATGACAAGGTAGGTGAATTTAATGGAAATGAAGTCAAGATGAAAATCACTTGTATCTGATGAACATGCTAATAAGATTTATTCATTGGTATTCTCATAAAAATATTGTTTGGAAAGCAATTATTGTAACATTTGTCTTTATGATATCTGGAGAAATTATCATGGCAGTGGGCTATTCACTGAAATAACTTTTTTTTTCTCCTGTGCATTATTTGACTTGATGTTCAAGAAAAGTATTAAGTCAAGTTGTGATGATCAATTTGAAAATTCTCTAAATTGATGTAGTTGTTTTAAAAAAAATTCAAAATATCTGTGATGTTCCCATGTATACCAAATAATGAAAATAATAATATTAATCAAATATTTTGTATAGTGCACAATGCATAGGCATAATCACATGTCTCAATGCATTTTAAATAACAGAGTACAAAAGAATAACAGGAAAGTATGTAAAAATATTGGCATTGGTGCTTGGCTGTTTTGTGTTGATCTTTAAAAGTATGCATTGCTTAAAAGGTAATATGATCAGGTCACCAATGCTATTTATATATACATACCCAGCAGTCATCTGCTTTGATACACAGGTCAAGAAAATAATAAATGGCCAAAAAGACAAGAGAAAAATATGGGAAAGAAGGGAGGAAGGCAGGCAGGCAGGGAAGGAAGGAAGGAAGGAAGGACAATGGTTGATAGATAGAATGAAAGAAAAATTATCAAGCTTTAAAGAAGTAAAATAATATCAGGGACTAGTGGAAAGATGAACACTATCAGGAAGAGATATAAACACGAGGGGGAGGGAGAGAGAAAGAGAGAAATGTATTTTTCATATGTATTTGGAGGGCATTTTAAGGACATTTATCGGATTCAACACTTCATGCATAATTATTAGTTTATGAATTTGCTGATTTTTTACTACATTTAATTATATGAATATATACCTTTACGCTCTGAGAGATAGAAAAAGAAAAAGAGAGGGAAAGAGAGATCAAGGGAAAGAGAGAAAAGAAGGGAAGGGGAAAAAAGAAGTGAAGAGACGAGAAGGCAAGGTTCACATAAAATATCTGTTCAGATAAAATATCTGTTCAGATGATTAGTTGAGACGAGGCATTAAACAGTCAATTTAAGCATGGACAAACAGCCGTACAGTACCAGGCAGCATCGCTATGCCAGGGGGGCTTAGCTGTCATTACGTATCCTTCGTGCTGTAATACCGCTCAAAGTTGGCATTTTCACAAAGGTCAGGTATTGTGGGAGCTTGGGTTTTTGGTTGGTCTGCTGTCTGATACACATGTCCCAACCACCATTCCACAATTTGACTTATGATGGATTTCTTTTTAAAAAGGGTCGTATCTCCATTCCTCTAAAATATCCTTTCTGACAAAGCTTAATGGTAGCTGGGATTAAGCAAGCCTGGGGTTGTGAGGATTAAAGGACAAAGCAAATAGGGACAAGGAGCAACTGAAAATCACCCATCAGTATCAGGAATTGACCTTTGAAATTTGATGCAAATATGACATGTTATGGCATATATGCTACTATCATCAAGTTAAATTGACTATGTAGGGAATACTAGGAGCAACTTTATCATTTGAGAAACCTACTTTTTAGAAGCTAAAGGCATTGGCTAACTTTGTGAGCAGCTGATTTAAAAAAATCTCAAACTAAGATGAAACATGTGTATGAGTACTTGTATTTCTACTCAAAAACCCTGAAACCAACCATAATTTGGAAGGAAAAGCTGTAAGTTAGACGCAAACCACGATTTTATTAGCTTTCGTCTCGAGAGACACTGAACTAAGAGGAGCGTTTGCACGAATTCAAAAATACCGTTACTTGCCTTCCGCCGCGTGATACGTCAATACACACAGTGCGGTCCGTTGAGTCATGTGCGCATGCGCACTCCTTACGTTGGGTCTATGCAACCGACCCTCGTATATTTTTCAAACATTGCTTCACATTTCTAATATTTAAAAATACTTCCCGTGGATATTATGCTCTGAAACTTTCACACTGGTATTTTTACACTATAACCCTAATGTTTATCCCATTTTTAAGTAACAAAATGAGATTTTTTTAAAATCATAACAATGTTAGCCAATGCCTTTAAAGATATGATATGCAGTGAATAGAAGCTATCTTGTATCATTAGGTTTCTGGAATTATTGTAATTATGTTAAGATCATCTTGAAAAAAAAGTTTTCTTTATTCAAAAGCAAATTGATTATATGAGTTCATGTTTGAATGTATATGCACACATGTTTCTTATATTCTCTCTCTCTCTCTCTCTCTCTCTCTCTCTCTCTCTTTCTCTCTTTCTCTCATGAACAAGGTTGTGGAAGTCTTTGCTATCTCATGTATTTTCGTAGTTTTTTGCACTCTCCCTCTCTCTTTCTCTCATGAGGATGGTTGTGTAAGTCTTTCCTGAGGCTATGTTTTGTCATCATGTTATCTTAACATCCCAATGTTATTCAATTGAATCATAGATGTAGGAATGGTTAGATTGGATAGTTGTCTCCTCTTCTGAGAGGGAGAAGGACATTTACATGGTCACAAAGTTACTTCATACGGTCAGGTTATGTTTTGAACTGGTACACTATAAACAATAATCTTGTCATAATTTGACTGACTAGTACTGTTCTAGTCGAAATTGACACAATTCTAAACTTGACTAGATTCTATTGAAATGATTTGACTAGATCACTAGTTATGCATGCACCAACGCTAACTTGACTCTATTTTAGTGAAATTGACTAGAATTCTAGAAAAAAGTTTTTTTCATTGTTACTATAATTCTGGTCTTTTTGACCAGAATAGTATTAATTTGACTAGAATAGTGTTGGTTCTTGAGTGGTCCTCTGTTGATTTTACTAGAATCAAGGTCATTTTTACCAGAATGTGTCAGTTTTGACTAGAATCCAGCTGGTGTCTGTCTGATCCGGTAGTCTACTTAACCCATTCATGACAGGAATTATTTAAAGCCTAATTTAATCAGCTTTTATTATTCAAATTGGCAACACCAACATTTTTATTTTATTGCTACATTTTTCTTATAAAATGTCATGTATCTGAAATGAATATAAATTGACAGAAATTATGATGAGAAGTCAAAAAGTTGACAATTTGCAGGGGAAAATGGTGATTTTAAACTTTCTATCACATTGCCAATTTAAGGATTTTAATGCTTATTTTCCTTTAAAAAAATTTCAGCATCAAACAACGAATATTGACGCAACCAAAATGGGCACAGTTTGTGTAGAATTTTTTGCTCTTTCTGCTCATGTATTTGGTATGATTTTTAGGGCTTTGCATCAAAAGATATTAGGCCAAACCACAAAATGTGGACCTCTGTCATGAATGGATTAAATCCATCTCTCTGCTTACACTTACATTGTTTCTCTTGAAGAAGAGATAAATAAAACCTGTCTGCACTGGCCACTTCTCTGTTTCCCATAGGTGACCTTTATAGACAGGTTGGACTGTATATCTGAAGCAAGTAATTCTATAATTAAAACATAGATAATTGCTTTATTGCTTTCCCAATATCTTGATGTGCTTTGTATTTCCATTAAGTAGTTACCATAAGATATAATGCCCTAAAGAATCAAAGCCAGTTAAGCAAACTTTGTTACTACATTTCCCAGACTGAGCATTATTTGAATTTTAAATTTCATGCTTATAAATTCACTGCCCTAGACATGGTATACTACTCTCTGACAAAATATTATTTAGCCCCTTCCTTGTTGTGTGAATATAATAGAATCAAATCTAATAAAACTAAGAATAGAGGAATGAATTAAGAAGGACACAGTGGATCTATTAGATTATATTTTGTTGTTGACAGAGACGAGCATTAAAGCTCATGTACCGTTTTACGAGCTAAAAGGAAATTGGCATGAAACTGATTAAATATATAGCTTCATATTGTCCGCCTTGCGTAAAAAGATATATGCGTGCCATGATGTGATATTCCATTCATGATTTTTGGTCTATTTCAATACAAAAATATTTGAAATGAACGCACTGTAACAGTTATACTATCCCAGACCACTTCCCGTGCAATGATTGGAGCGCTTCATACACTTGCTGCGTTAATAATTGTAATTAGTTTTACACATATGTAGGCCTTTGTGACTTTACATCGCTGACCCAAAATAAGAAGTATTTTTTGCCTTTATTTGTGTTCAACTTGAGGAAAAAACTTCACAGCATCTTCTTTTTGCTTCTGTCTTGCTACTGATCAGCTGAAAGGAAGGAAATTGGACAAATAGTTTTTGAGGGCCTACCAAAACCTTTAACCTTTAAGTCATATTATTATTTGCAGAGTTAATGTCCTTCTGCATCTTAGCACACAGCATAGCATAAAGGATGTAATATTAGATATAGTTTGATTGAATTTTATCCTGAGTCTCTGGTACATGTCTTCCACTCTCTGTCTATATCAAATTCATGTGCATTCATGAAACCATTATTTAGACCATTAGGCTTAAATGAATTCAATTAATCACCAGTATTAGTGAGGCGGCCCCGGGGGCTGTAACATGATCTCTGCATGTTGCAAGTGATGCGCTCTCTCTCCAGCCTGTTACCATAGAAACCAATACATATGATTTCGGTCAAAACAAATTATCTGTTCTTCTCAAATTGGTTTCTAGTAGGAATTGCGTAATTGAAGGATGTTGAATTGACGGTTGTTTTGTGAAATAAATTCACAAAAGGGAATTCATTTTTTTTAATGAATTAAACTGGAATAAGTCTTCATTCCTTTCTTTTTTCAAGAAACTTCTATAACTAAAAAAAAAAAAAGCTCAACTTCGATATGCTTAGACACTGCAAGGTTACAAGAAAATATTCGTGTTTGTTTTATCCATATGAATAAATTGCACAAGAAGCTGTTAATTCACTGGTTTTCAAGTTTGCTTGTTGTTTTTACACACACACACACACATATCAAGTAAATTTACCGCACTTGTCAGAACTGATCAATACATGAGTAAATCATAATTGTGATTGTAACTGCTCCATCTTTTCTTCTGTGTAAAGTTGTGGGCTTCTTATAGAAGCTGGCAGAATCTGTACATAAAGTCCACTTGACTACAAGAAAGGCAGTTGGGTTTTTTTCATTGAAATATTCTCTTTTTTTACAGTTTTCCGTGAAAAGGCTAGTCTGGTGAAACAAAAACCATTTATAGACCTTTATAGGATTATATTGCTCATGTTCTGTTGACATTGGCTCCTAATTCCATTCAGGTTTGTATATTCAATCCAGAACCCAACACTTTACCTTAATCCTAACCCTTTATGCAAAACTAGTCAATGAATATCTCTGCTGAAATGAATCCTATAACTAAATGTCACTGCATCAAATTTTTATTTTGATCACACTTTACAGATGGTGATGTTTCTTTCCATTTGCTAACTCAAACAGGTTTTTCTACTGTATTTCAGTTCCCAATTTAGCTTCACTAGCGATCTGCAGAACCTTTTAGCAAAGAACCTCTCGTACATGGTAATTTTCGATGACGATTGCTATGCATATTGAAGGTTTGTGGGTCTCTCCAGTCATTTTCCATTTCTGATTCACTTCCTTCCCATTCAGAGCTGTTTCAGATATTAGTTTGTGATGGATGAGCCAATTATTTTCTGATTTCCTATCGTGCAATTCATTTCAATTTGAGAACATTTTGAAGTTGGGAATCCCTGTACGTATGATTTGATTCCTTTTGTGATTTATCTTGTGTGATCTTTTGTGAGTTTGAATTCCTGAGACAATTGGATTTGGAATGGGAAGGTGATCCCCTTTCATCTCTGATCTACTTACAGGGTATTCTATTGGTAGGTAGACATGGTGGTAGGGTAGGAGGAAGCTGAGTGATGAGGGGGTCAGGGGTATTCTATTGGTAGGTAGACATGGTGATAGGGTAGGAGGAAGCTGAGTGGTGAGGGGGTCAGGGGTATTCTGTTGGTAGGTAGACATGGTGGTAGGGTAGGAGGAAGCTGAGTGGTGAGGGGGTCAGGGGTATTCTGTTGGTAGGGAGACATGGTGGTAGGGTAGGTGGAAGCTGAGTGGTGAGAGGGTCAGGGATATTCTATTGGTAGGGAGACATGCTTACATGCATCATATCAAAACTTTCGTGTACATTTCCGATGCGCCATGTGCGTGCCCTCCATCTAGCAATGGGGAAAACTTCAAAATCATGCTATTTTTTACATTATCATTTGTAAAATTGAAATGGCTAAAGCAAAATACTAATTCAGGCCACTATCTTGCAAGGGATGTCATGCTCATGTAGTATTGTGTTCTGTTTCTTATAGAAAATAATGCAGGATTCAAGCAAAATACTGATTCCTGAACTTGAGTTACTGTACGATTCTATAGGTGCAAGGTAGAATACCAGTATACTTTTTGTTACCAGTCTTCTTCTGACATGTGAATACTGCAAAATTTGAGCAAAGGTTGGGATCTGTGAATGAGGCTGTGATAACCTGTACATATTGACCCTGTGGAAATGTTGTCATGTTTGGTTTGCTCATTGTCTGCATCAGTGACCTTCAAGTTGCATTAATACCCTCCACATTCATCCATCAGGCAGATTAATTATTCAATACCAATAACTCTATCGTACAATGTCATTTGTAAAGTGAATCTGTTATGACCTTGGTTAATAGGGAGAATGAAAGATTACCTTCTCATCTACATATAATAAGTCAGGTTGTTTTATTCACTTAATTGTCATCATACCTGTTTCTCATTATGCTTCTGCCTAGAGTTAAAGTTAGAGTTAAATTGGCTAACTTTGTAGTAGCTGATTTAAAAAATTCTCAAACTAAGATGAAACATGTGTATGAGTACTTGTATTTGTACTCAAAAACCCTGAAACCAACCATAATTTGGAATGAAAAAGTGTAAGTTAGATGCAAGCGGCAATTTTATTATCCTTCGTCTCACGAGACAATCACTAAGAGGACCACTTTGCTTGAATTTGAAAATGCCGTTATGTGCCTCCCGCCGCGTGATCCACCAATACACACACTACACAGTAAAGTAAGGTGAGTCATACGGGCATGCGCACTCCTTATGTTTATTCTGTGCAACCGACCCTCGTATATCTTTCAAACATTGGTTCACATTTTTGATATTTGAAAATACTTCCTGTGGATATTATACTTTGAAACTTTCAGACTGGTATTTTTACACTATAACCCTTATGTTTATCCCATTTTCGAGTAACAAAACAAGATTTTTTAAAATCATAACAATGTTAACCAATGTCTTTAAAGCCCTCCGGGCTTGTAGAGACAATGCGTGTCTGAACAGGGTTCAAAATACTTTTAGATTTTAGATGACAATGCATGTCTGTATGGAGTTCAGGTATAACTTTTGTGCAAGCATAAGAGCATTCACTGCCTTTACCATGGAATCAAAAAGAGATTTAACAAGTAGAGGAAACATTCAACACTGTTATTTATCAATCAAGTAACTAGCATGATAAGTCCATTAATTATATATCCTCCCACATTGTATAAACTTCATGGTGTACATGGTATACATTAAACAATGCAGAGAATTTCAGTTTGTGTTTTCATTGTCATTCTATGTTTGTCATGTCTTTCTGTCATGCTAGTAGAAAGCAAATTTCAACTAATTATGTGAATGAGATTGAATGAATGGTTCAACATGCATTCTCCATTGTCCAAGTATTCAGTCTAGTGTGCTTGCATAGCTTTAAGTGTCATTGTCTATCTATGTGAACACACCCTCAATGATGTTGGTGTATTATATCATGTTGGATGTAAACATACCCTATATCAGGTATATTGAGTTTACATAATACTACGAGCATTAGATCTTGAAATATCGTCTTCATAAGATATGAACGTATCATTAGTTAATGTATTCAGATTATGGTGCTTATTAGATGAAAACATACCCTGAATTAAATTGATGATGTACATGTAGCCTGTAGGTTTGTATGGTGTTGATGTATTTATTGCAAATATGTAATCTGTATTTAGTTTGTCTTGATGCTTCGAAATGACATCTGTATAAGATGTGAACATATCATCACATAAACCATTGATGATTGGAGCTGGATGATCTCTTTCTGAAGCATAACTCAGTATTCAACAGGTGAATATATGTGAATTAACCCATTCATGGCAGGAATTATCTAAAGCCTAATTTGATCAGCTTTTATTCTTCAAATTGGCAACACCAACATTTTTCTTTTATTGCTACATTTTTCTTATAAAACATGTATCTGAAATAAATATGAATTGACAGAATGTATGATGAGAAGTCATAAAGTTGCCAATTTGCAGGGAAAAACAGTAATTTTAGCATTTTCATCGCATTGCCAATTTAAGGATTTTAATGCTTATTTTCCTTTAAAAAAATTTCAGCATCAAACAACAAATATTGATGCAACCAAAATGGGCACAGTAAGTGTAGAATTTTTGCTCTTTCTTCTCATGTATTTGGTATGATTTTTAGGGCTTTGCATCAAAAGTTATTAAACCAAACCACATAATGTGGACCCTCTGTCACGAATGGGTTAACATTATATGGGAATGTGGCCACCACTTTTGATGTATGGAGGTTCACTAAAAGCATCCTGATTATCAGGGCAACCTTCCATAAAACTTGTTTTCAGTAACAACTGACACGTTTTCTTTGAAATATTTTCTCTCAGCCAATCATATGCAAGGATCAAAAAGAAATTATTGTTTGAGGGAGATGGGAATGGATTTATGATGGAAAAATGCAAGTTCTTTCTTACAATTTTTTTTTTTTTTTTTTTTTTTTTGGGGGGGGGGTGGTGTTTTTATTAGTATTTCTTCAAGATTATCAGAGCTGTTATAAAGTTTCCCCAGAGTTTCCCCTCTCCACTCCCAAGTATTTTCTTTTTTGCTGGTATGAATAGGGTTATCATTCTACTGAGAAGTGGCAGGGTTACTCCTAGTAGACCTAGTCCGTGATGATGAATTCATTTCTCACAAGATCAGTATCTCAGGACTGACGGATAGTCCTCATCTTTTTTTTCACTCCATCAAGTGCTGGAGAGCTCTTATTCCCTAGACTTCCTTTTCTAGCTCATATTTCTCCGTCTCAATATCAGAAGTTCATTATTTGGGCAAGTCGAAGGTATTTGGTCATTTCATGTTCCATTCATTACCAAGTATGGTAAATGTGAACTGAAATAAAAAGGTGTTATGTTATTTTTTGATTTGTCTCTGCTAAGATTCAACAAGGTTTGAAAATTCAATATATTCATCAGATGTGCTAGGATGTTAGATGTAGTTGATGAGGTATGGTATAATAAAAAAGCTTAGACTCTCTCATTATATACAATGCGTTAGTTTATGTAAAGTGTTTGCTGTCTTACAAGGCCTTTTATGCAGTTCAACCTGCAGGATATACAAAGACCACTCAAAGAGAAATACAAGACATGTGGTCTTTATGTACAGGTTATCTTCATGTGCGCTAAAAAAATTAATTAGAAACACCATTGACAGAAAATAAAATGATAGTCTTTATCAGACAGACAGGCTTTCTAGGCAGATAGTTACCGAGCAGATTTTGTTGTGTCATAAGTTCTTGTTGATAGTAGTAGATGCGCAATTACTGTTTTTATTGTTTTGATCTCTGTGATATCTTTATCGTTTTTTTATGAAATCAAAGAGATGATGAAAACCTTACAGCAAATATAGATGGAGCCATTGTCCTTTCAATCGTATGGTTTCCTCTTTATAAAGATTTATATAATTGTATCTGAGTTATAAAGGGTTGTGGGCTGTTCCCTTTATCACTCTGAGGAGCAGTCAATCTTGCTGAAGCAAGCTGGTCACTCAAAAAATGCTCAACCTAATTTTAGTCTCAGAGCACCGTCATTCAGAAAGAGAAATCTTACTTGGTGCCATTCTTGATTGTGTAGTGTTTGTATTCTAAGCATACCTAACCTGTTCATACAGATAGACAGGCATATATATATATAAGATATGAATAGATAAAGAGTCCTTGTATTTATTAATATTTAATTCCCAAGACATGTATTATTCATATAGGCCTAGATGTTATGACTGGTTAGTCCATCATCTAATAGAAAATGACAGGCAGCGGGCTCGGCCACTCAAAGCCCACCTCAAACCTTCTCCTTAAGGTTATGAGGATGTGAAGATGCCCACTCCACTTCCATCTGAAGTAGTATGTAAATCAATTGTTGACCTTAGGCCACACTTAGTCTCCTATCAACACCTTCAAAGTTAATATTACACCAGGATATGTTATGACTTCAGCAGATTGGTATGTGTAAGTGTTGTCTTCCACATTGCAATCATTTCCACCAACAATTAAAAAGTGAAAAAAAAAATAAGAGCAGTGAAACATACAAAATAGTTCTGATTTGAATGATAAGTAATAAGGGATTGTGACAAGACTATGTCTTTGGTGGCCGTGTGCAGACTGCTAAGTGGTGTTTGAAATTGAAGACCATACGTGCTGAGTGTTGTATGGTAATTGTGTTGTTGAAATTGACAGAGTGGGTTTAACTAAGAGAGACAGACAGGAAAATATAGGATATAAAGAGATATGATGAGTAACAGAAAGAAGGAGAGAGAGAGAGAGAAAGAGATAGAGAAAGGTGGAGAAGGGACAGAGACAAAGGTAGAAAGAGAAAGACAGATAAGGGGGCAGAGGCAGAGAGAGAGAAAGAGAGATTACTAATGATTACTAATAAGAGAAAAGAGATAGAAATAGAAACAGAGCATAAAACAGACAAGGAAGTTGGGATACACTGTAATTGTCCTTTCCATGTGCAGGACACTTCGTTGCATCAGCACAGAAATGCCTTTATATGATGCAAAAGGTGCTCTCTTCGATCAGTGCTTCAGTATCCCTTCAAAAGCTATGCAGAAGTAAGGTAACAGTAACTCTAAAATCTATAGAATGTTTCATTAGAAGAGGTTTAACATATGTCATATTTGCTCAGGGATTTTCTGCACATAGTATACATTCAGGTTGTGCTTTTTGGTATAATATGAGATTTCCAGCAGTTTTTCTAGTCCATTTTTTTTCTGTTCCCAGCAACCATGTTTAGTTACATGACAAACAGTTTAGAAATTAATTCAAGGTAGTTTGTCTGGAACTCCATGATTGGTATTAGAATTCAATACCACAGTTAACCCGTTGAGTTCAGTTTAATTTCGGTATAACACACATTTTCCATAGATCCTAGCACAAGCTATCTCATGCTTAGTATTCAGTGAGTTAAACTTGTGAGTAAATTCAAGCTATCATCACATACTGTAGTTCAGTCGTAGTGGTTATACCTCACACCCCATTATTGAAAACTAGCTCAGCCATGCAGCATGATGCTTAGGTCCTGCTCTGTATTTGCGGCCATGATTTGTGATATTGCCGTATCGTTTCCTCCTAATTAATTCAATTTATTAGCGTGAGTTAATATGGAGAGGGCAACACATGTAATGCATGCCACTCTATTACATGGTACTGTGTGACCTGACAGGTAGATGATGTACCCTTTTAGTGCCATAAGGGCATTAACTCCTTGTCAAGGGATATTTAATGTCTTTTTTGCTCTGAGCAGGTGATATTATGTTTGTAGCAGAATTTTGTTTGGGCAGGATCAGGTTTTCTCGATAGTAGAAACGTGTAAGGTCTCACAACATCAGAATGGAAAGAGCCACTCCAAGATTCTAGGAAGTGGGTATGATGAGTGGCCTCGAGAAGGTATGAGAGCTCTGCATCATGAGATTACGTGATTCATATCATGCATTATAAACATGAATACATAATGATACTTACAGCATGAAAATTATTATCTATGCATTAATGTTTCTGTTGGAGCCTAATAGGCAAATGATTGATATCCAGGATAAAGGAGAATTTGAAGTTGATGTTATAAAGGAGTTTAATTATTCAGGAAGTGCTCTTTGAAATGTGATATATCCTGCTGGTCTAGGGGAATTTATGTGTTGCTATAATCTGGAATGATTATATTTCATTGTGTTTTGTTTACCAAGAGACAGGAGAGTGTTAAACTCCTTATCACATGTTCAGTGATACAGATTAATGACCTAGAGGATTTCAGCAGATGATGTATCTTTTGTACTCCTCTCCCTTTCGAAGAACGAATTGAAACATTGATTAAATCATAAAATGCTTCCTTGAAAAAATTTATCTGACATGAATTACTGTTCTAGATTAGGAAACTATTACAAAGAAGAATATAAACAAAGCTATAATTTCCCATGAAATGTAATGTCACTATAGCCTGTTGCTCCCTTTTATATAGAACCTGTTACCAAACAAAAACGTCTGAAAACTTGAATGAAAAGTCAAGTTTATTTTCTAGATAGAACATGAGCAAAGCTCTCTTGAAACAAAATGGAAAAAGAGAGAGAGAGAGGAGAGAGAAAGAGAGAGAACCTTGATCAAACTTCTATTCTGTATTTAGTCACTTCAGAGCCCCTTTTCATTCATAGTTTACACATTCACTACTTGCAGCAGTCAAGTTATTCCTCTTTGCCCATTATCTAGCAGAGCATGTGTATTCTAATACATTGTAAGCTTGTAAAAGATGCCTGATATTGCCTTCCCATGAGTCATCTGCTTATTCAATGCACCTCCACCTCCGATGCTCATAACATTTTTTCACAGAAATAGTGTTCTATTTTGGTAGTAACGTTTAATAAGAGTGATGGTGTTCTTTAGAGATGCGTTGGTGTGACTGTATACCTCAGAGGGGTAGCACACACACTCTCTCTCTCTCTTCATTACTCTATCTCTCTATCTTTGTGACTGTCTGTATTGTATTTCTCTGTCCCTTCCAATGGCGGCACCAGGATTGTTAAAGTGAGTGGGGGGGGGGGGGGGGCAAATGGAGGGCAAAAGAAAATGTTGGGGGGGGGGGGGCAGGGGCAGTCAATTTTTTTTGCGTGTATGGAAAAATCAAGCGTGAAGCGCGAGTTTTAGTCGCCGGCGTAAATCCACTTTGAGGAGTGGGGGGGGGGATGATTGAATTTTTGGACTATTTTTTTTTCCCTCTTACACACATTTTAATATCAATTTTGCAAGCGAGCGAACAAAAAATAACCGCTTTTTTGGTTTTTAATCACATTTTTGAATAAATATTCTGAAATATGACGAGTGAGCGAAGCAAGCGAGCCCAAAATGGCTACTTTTCTTGGTTTTAATGATTTAGAAAAGAAATTTTAAAATATGACGAGCGAGCGAAGCGAGCGAGCCAAAAATAACCACTTTTTGGTTTTCAATTCTCGCTACCCCAAATAGCGCTTTCGCCGAGATCCGGGAAAAATCCCTGTAACGCGCATTGCATTATGGGATAGCTTTTCGGTATTACAACTTCCTGTTAGGAAGCCGCGCGCCGCACGCCGATCGTCGCACATGCATATATCGTCTGCTCGAACTCGCTACATAGCTACACTCTCCTGCCGTCGCAAAGATTTTAATGTTTATTTGAACATTTCGTTGATTGTTTATTAGTATTATTACGTCTGTTGATTATCAGTTACGATGGTCTTCTTTTGTGAGGCTGCACAGTGCTGGGCTCATGATTCGAAGCGCAAGAACCCTGACAAATGGGGATGGATGAAGGACGTGACCTGGGTGAAATTTCCCACCGATGCCAGCACATTGCACGGTATTCCTCTGTCAGTTAAGATTTTTTTAAGTTCAGAAACTGATTTTTTATCCATTTTGTGGTCGACGAAAGATTGAACGGAATGAATGCAGTAGTGTATATGTTTAGCGTCTAGTCGAATGTGATCGTGATGTCAGGCTGGTCGCTAAATGAAAATTTTAAGATATTTATTTTTTGTTTTTATTTTTTCATAACCAGATTTAAACATTAAAAAAAATATTTTTGCGTAAAATATATTTTTTTATTTTTTATTAATAATTCAAATTGAATTAAAACTAACCAAATTAAATAAAATTTATTATAATCTGTACATATTACGCTGATTGGCATCGATTTCAGCCTGGTTGGAAACTAAGTATCGCGAACCTCGCGCGAGCATGACTCTGAACCGGAAGTGGTGATGACGACCCGACGGAGTAAAAATTATCTCGTCTCGCGCATTATGAGATTTTTGTTCCTATTAGGGGTAGCGAGAATTGAAGTTTTGAAGAGTTGAAAATGGTATTTTAGAGCACTTCACAGCTTGAATATGATGCTTATGACAACATCTACTTATTTACAAATTACTGTATAATTTTTCTTTTCAGTCCTCAAAATTTCTTGGGGGGGGCAACTGGGGGGCAAAGCTTCTGAGTGGGGGGGCAAATGCCCCCCCCCCCCCCTTGGTGCCGCCACTGGTCCCTTCACCCCCATTCCCCCTCCATCTTTCTCTATTTTTTTCCTCTCTGTCTCTCTCTCTGTACATGTATATCTCCTTCCCCCTCTCTCAGGGTTGGGCGGTAAATACCGGTAGCGGTAATTACCGGTGGTAAATACCGGTAAATACCGTCCGGTAAATAAGATGAGCGTCCGGTAAATATGTAAAAAACGGGAAATATGATTTATAATTCTTTGTTTTTCAATAATTTTAGTTGTTTTTAACCTCAACAAATGAAAATAGTGTTCTGAAATAATTAGAATCACAAAACTCATAGTAGAAACACACAAACAGATAAAATCCATACTGCATACATGTACATGTACATACCCAAACACACATAGGATCTAAGTCCACACGTACGTACAACAAAACACACATACACAAACTCAAATTATGTTCCTGGAAATTGAATAATCATAAACATAAACAAACATTTCTCCCGGGGTTTAACTTTTTACATGCCATTGTATCTCATTACAATATGATTTTTGTTTTTAAGTGTGAATAAAGCTCAGAATTCTACTGTATGTAAGGAGTTTTAGTGTGTACATGTATCAGTGTGTATTAGTGGTTGCTGGTTTTGAACTTTTGATATTGCTTACAGAAAAAGATCTTTTTGTAGCCTAAATAATTACACAACTCACATTATGCTATTTTTAATGTTGCAATTCTTTTATAACTTTTAAAGTTTATTCCAAACAGTCTGACAAACAAAGCAAACAAAAAAATAAAAGGCATAACTTATACAAATTTACACAAAAGTGAAAAGAGGTGTCAAAAGTTGTCTCCTTTAAGAAATATAAAATGAATACAATAACAACATAATTGCCATACTTTAGCTACTGAATGTTTCATGGGAAATGTAAAATAAATAACTTGTACAGTTTGTCATATTCAGAGGTAACTTCCTGAATCACTTCCCTTCTTTGGTATTATTCTGGTTTACACCAATGATTTTTGTAATTTACTTTGCTTATTAATCTTCATAAAAAAAACCTTGAAGCTAAACCTAAAGCTCCTGTGAGAAGCGTAGAAACTGCATTGAACTTGTTTAAATTGGTATTTATCTAAAGAGGAGACATATATTAATTGATGCAAATCAATCATTGATGCAAATCATAACATATCAGCTGATGGAGAATTTTCAGTTTAGAAATGAGGACTTCCAGGCATCAAAGCTAGATCCCCGAAAAATGAATGATTACATCTTGGATATTTGTGACTTAATTATGCAGTCATCTCATGAATATTGATTGAAAGCTATTGTAAACAAATCAATCTTGGAGCACGCTCCATTGTTTCCCTTTACAATAGCTTCTCTTTTTAATCTAAATTCAGTCATAGTAAGACCAAGGAAATTTCAAAAGAATGTCTGGTGCACATTGAGACAAGGATATCCTCGATATGTATATTGAAAATGACGAAAAAGGATATAGCAGTGATAGTGACATCAATGAGGATGACAGAGAAATTGAAGAATTTGACAATGAAAATGGGGGCATAGGTGTAATTTAATCTTTTGTTATTTAGTCCCAAATGTTTATGATAAATATTTACGTATTTCATTGTCATTTGGGGGAATTTACACCTTTTTCTAAAGGTGGGGCCCGAAAAAATCCCATACTTAAAGTGGCCCTCGAGTTAAAAAATGGCTATTAAGCGTTGAATCACACCGAGTCTACACAATTTTTCACACATTGCAACTGTGACTCTATGACGAAAAGGTTGAAAATGCCCCCCTCCCCCAAAAACATAGATAACACCCAAACACAAACATAAACACACACACAAACAAACACACACACACACACACACACACACACACACACACTCACACAAATGGTACACACCAGAGCAACCATACTCACCACCTTTGTTTTTATGTTCAAAATTTGACAATCCCTATGGACAAGTGAGTGGAAAATTATATTTCCCGGTATTTCCCGGTGAAAAGTGGTAAATACCAGTAAAAAGCGGTAAATACCGGTAAATACCGCTTATTTCCCGGCGTCCGGGAAATAAGCCTCCGAAGCGGGATATATGCCAACCCTGCCCTCTCTCTGTCTCTCTTTTCCCAGCCCTACTTCTCTTTCTTTTGACCGGTCATATACCTCTTTCTCTTTATCTCTCCTACCTTTCTGTTATGGCTCATTCACTTGGTCTGTGCCTCACTTTTCCTTTCAGATTTCAGATGTCAGATATGTTTTTTTGCTGTTTGTGGGTTTTTTTTCATAGAAATCAAATACAATCAATGTAAATTATACGAGTCAGTTAACAAACATAGAAACATAATAGTACATAAAATATAGTAGATAATTAAAATCAACTATAATTGACTAAATTATCTTTTTATACATATTTTTGTGAAGTATTTTAACGTAAATGAGCCTGATAGGTTCGTCATGGAGGGACACTAGACAAAGATTAATTTTTTCGCTGTTTGTGGGTTTTTTTCATGGAAATCAAATACAATCAATATAAATTATATGAGTCAGTTAAACATAGAAACATAATAGTACATAAAATATAGTAGGTAATTAAAATCAACTATAATTGACAAAATGATCCTTTTAACGTAACTGAGCCTGATCGGTTCGTCGTGGACGGACGCTAGACAAATTTTGAAAGTTTGAAAGCCTGTAAAACATAAGCAATGAAATGTGTTGAGCTAGTTTATGTTTCATGGTGAAGGGCATCACTGAATGAGTTGAAATTCTATAAAACTTAGTTGCCATCATTGTCTACTTAAACTAGAATCCACAAAAATGTCATGGACGGAAAAAATGTCACTCTTAACCGATCATGCTCAAATAATTTCTCTCTTTAGCCGTCTGTATTTTGCTGTTTCTCTCTCTCTCTCTCTCCCTCTGGATGACTTTCTTTATGTTTGTTGTCTCTATCTCTCTATCTAATGTTGCTTCTGTTTTTCTCTGTAATTCTCTGCTGTATCTACCTATCTGCTCTCTCCACTCTCTCTCTCTCTCTCTCTCTCTCTCTCTCTCTCTCTCTCTCTCTTACCTGTTCTATTGACCTCTCTTGTTTGAATTTCCATCTTTCTTTGGAGCTGTTCCTCTCTGCCAGGTCTCTTCCTCTTTGTCATTCATTGTCTCTTTGGTTATCTCTCTTCTCTCTGTGCCTTCCTCTTTTACTTTCTCTTTCTCATTTTCTCTCCTCCCACTCTCTCAAGACATAGTCCTACAAAATGAAATTTGACATAAGTCGTTCACATGATTGGAATCGGAACCATCTCTGTCTTGTTGCTTGTCTGCTTTTCAGTTTTTTTCCCCTGGGGACATGAGCATATTATGTCTTCACATACGTCTGTCTCGGCAAATTACTGTATGTCATGTTTCTTTTACAATGGAAGTTATTGTTTCATCCAGTTTTTATATCTTTTCTATAAATAATACATGAATTTGTGCTGAATTGTTACAATGTATTGATGGCTGAATAAAGTATGGCATGCCTTAGAGAAAATGTCCATTACTGATAGTGTAATTGCCAACTGTCTAGAAGTACTAGGAGTTATTCTGAGTCGTTGATTGGGTCGCAAATAGGATTTACAGTACATCATTAGGTTTTGGATTTATTGAATTTGTGACACGTTATCTAAATTTTGCTCAAAGTCACAAAAAGTGAAAAGTATAAAGAGATGATAAATAACAGAGATTTATGATCATTGTTTTATTTCATTTGTATGTTTGGTTGTAACTCTTCAATTTTCAAAAGCAAACAAATCAAAACCAAACCAATACGATTATGAGAAGGAGGAGGGAGAAGAGGATAAATGAAGAGAGAAAAATAGATTAGGAAAGGGAGAAAATGTGAGTTGAAAATAAAAGAAAACAAAAGAAAACTACAGAGGAAGAGAAAGCCATATAGAACAAGGGGGAAAATAGTGAATGTAGTAACCAATCAGACCGGCAGGAAAAGGAGGAAGAGAGAGAGAGAGAGAGAGAGAGAGAGAGAGAGATAGGAGTAAAACAAAAATCACTTTGGTGAACAATTGAATAAATTATTAGTGCTGATTTATTTGAAATGAATCAGGCTGGTCAATCAAGTTGGTCATCTTTAAGAGCTAGCCATCCTTTATTAAATTTGTAAATTTTCTGGTCAGTGGGAATGGTGGAATGAATTACACCTTTTAGAATCTGAAAGACATGGATGACTTAATGATCTTGAGATGGAAATCAAGAGATTTGCCAAGCCACCATTTCTTCACTGACCCTCATGGTATAAGATGCAATCACTTAAGCCATGTTCAGACTTGATGTTAGAACTATCTTTAAGAACTAGTGATACATTATAAAACCATTTTGAATATGAACATATATAAGTGGAAAAAAATGCCGTAATAATACATAAAAATAACTGTAAAAACTTCCCAGAAATAAGCCCATAGGCAAATTCAATACCCTGTTGTATGAGCTTTCTAAATCATGGTGCATGTTTCATAAAACTTGTTATCAGTAACAACTGCCACATTTCTATGACATATTTGCTCTCAGCCAGTCAGATACAAGGATTTCAGTAGCTTATAACGGTTATTGCAATTTGTTATTGATAACAGGTTTTATGAAACTGGGCCCAGATTATGCAAAGTATAATTTAAAGTCTTTTTTTATTGTTTTTAGCTTCTTACAACAAAGGTCCCTATGCAATTTATTTATTTATCTATTTGTTACGTATAAATTACATAAGTGCTCTACTCTTATGTGATTTTATCTTGCTGTTTTTGAGGTGGTTTATAACTTCATATGTGAAAGAGACCTTAAATATCATCTCAAGGGCCAACAGGTTTTCGTTGTCAGTCATTATCAGAAAGAAACTTACCAGAGCATTGCCTTCTCTACCTTGACTCCCTGAGTGTCATATTATTGATCAGATCCTCAGCCATGGGTGTCCTTGACCACATCAGTGTTGTTGATTCCGCATCACCAACGCCAATCAGTGCCGTCTGCATGGAGTCGGAACCCAATCGTGCCCATCGCCCGCATATTACAACCAAACTCCACGCCAGCCTGCAGATATTGCTTAACGAGTGGGTAGTCTGCTGGAAGAGAAAGCAAATCTTGTTTTTGTTTTCTCTCGAAGCGTTTCCACATGGTTGGCGTGTTTGTTCTGATGATGGCCTCGGCTGTGAAGTGTGCGCAAGAAGGGCATTAACTCGCATACTTTCATATAGAGCTGACGTCCTTTTGGTTATAGCAGAGAAAAAGACAGTAACCTGTTGTGGGAGCGAATCTTTGAATCTTGAGTTTTTCACTGCTGCAGACTTTACAAGGAACAAAACTTACAAAAGGTTATTTCGACCTTTTATAATGATGGAAGTTTGAACTCTACATGTTCAGTAAAATGGATGGTCAAGACAACAAATTTATTACATCTGCTTCCTTGTAGATTTGTATGAATTATGCCGGAAATATGATCCTGTGGATTGAACATTCCTGTCAATAAGATCAGAAAAACCCATCTTACTTTAAGATTTACTGTTATGAGAAAGAGGCTCCTGTGAGCTATGTAACAATGTGTGAACCAAACTTTTTATGATATTCTTTTAGATGACATTGACACAAATGTTTCTGCAAGCAGTATGAATCTGTTTTCATGATCATCAACCCAGGCTACATAAATTGTGTGTACATCTGTCCACTGCTTACTCATTTTCATGCATTGTTTCATTCCTTTTAACCCATAGAGGTACAGTGTCACCTTTAGGAGATGCTTTTGCAGTATCTGTTGGTCCAGAATGTTGGGCAGTACATGACATACATGGGCAGAAAGAGAAAAATTCACTGACAAATTTGAGCCCATTCCTATCACTGTATTTTGTGGCATTCTCGAATTAGAGCAGTTTAAGTGTTACTAATCATTAAACTCTTTAAATTGGCAATGCAGTGAATAATATATAATCACTATTTCTGTGTTCAAATTGGCAATTTCTGATTCAATTTTACAATTATATTTCATTTTGGTTTATGTTATATCCATATTTATTTTTTTCATGCTATGTAAACATGGAAAAAAATGATTTGTATTGCCAATTTGAGGATTGAAGATGATTAATTTAGACCTCAAGAAAGCTCTGTACTGCTATGGGTTAACTTTTTGTAGCAAGAAAAAAGTGTCTCAGGAATATCATTTTCCATTGACATCAGCAAAGTGCAGAAGCCGAGAAGTGCCTCCAAATTGTGGAATTTTCTCTGCGTAATTCAGCAATACATCAGTTGAGAGACGCCAAATCCTAAGAAAACACTGGGCTTTGCACTATTGGTACTTCGGGGCAATATCCCTCGCCCCGAGTCCCCCCAATAAAAGGTGACATTTCTGAGTTCCACCCATTTCCCTTCTTCCCAAATCAAATTGCGTTTGATAAAATGTCACAAGAACCTCAAGATTAGAGCCATTTTTTTTTTGCCAAAAGGCTCTGATTGTTGCGTGTTGCAATTTTACGCGCCACGGTCTTGGATTCAGTATGCTAGCCAGTTTTGACATGTTAAAGGTAGAGTATCACAAACTTGCTCAAAGTAAAAAGAACTTTTATGACACAAAAACTTAATTTTTCTTTTGCTCATTTTAACTGGGTCATTTCATTTCCCCCAAATAATTAGGCAGATATATACTTTATTTGTCGTATTGAACATTTGATATAGTTTTGTTTGAATATGTGAATTTGTTTTCCATCATCAAAAACTTTTTCCTTTTAACTTGTAAATGCTTCTGTGAAATATTAACATCATAAACTAGAAGGTTGTAATATTTTGTTATTAAACCCCCTTCAATGTTGTTGAAAAGTTTGTAAAGTCAGTAGAGTTTTATTTCATATTTTTTTAAGGATATCCACATTTGCTTCTATTTTACATCACTGAGAAGGTAATCTCTACCTTTATAAAGAGAAATGCCTGATTGGGGTTGTTTTCTTCTTTTGAGAATGACACTGTCTGATTTCCCTTTAGATATGGCTTATAACAAGGGACCATACAACCTAAAGTAATAACAGCCATCATGCAGTACATCCAAGATAATTATGTGCATTAAAGGCAGTGGCTAACTTTGTGAGCAGCTGATTTGAAAAATTCTCAAACTAAGATGAAACATGTGTATGAGGACATGTATTTGTACTCAAAAACCCCGAAACCAACCATAATTTGGAATGATAAACTGTAAGTTAGACACAAACCGCGATTTTATTATCTTTTGTCTGAAGAGACAATAAATAAGAGGACCGTATTCTAATTTAGAAGTGATAGACCACCACTCTCCAATAACTTGGCACTCTTCAAGACACTCTATTTGATTTCTCAGTTACCCTTTTTTAGATTTTTTAAAAGAAAGGCAAGGTTTTCTTTGGCTAATGATATCTTACATAGTATCAGAATTTTGCAATATAGAAAATAACCCACATCTTTGACACTTTTGAGAAGTATTCTATATTCTAAAATTGCAGAATGATTGCTTCCATGAGTTCTGCCTGCAACAGGGTTTACAGCAATTAATTACTCGTAGACAGTCCCTATTACATACATTTGTGTTATTTGTGCTGATTGTCTTCAATTAGATTTGAGGTGATATTGTTTGATCCGTGGCTGCATCTTGTAGGAACATATTTGCCTTTCAATCAAACATGTCAGGCATTTTGAAAATAAAACTGGTTCTCACGATACATCCATGCTCCCCGATGCACTGCTGGAGTCTCGTCGTCGGCGTGAAGAGCTAATAATATAGCATACATGGAAATGATGACGTTGTTTGAACAGCCCATTATTGGCCGATAATTCGCTGAGAATTGCCGAGCCAGCTGAGGTGAGGAGAGTATATATATTTAGGCCAGCGCTGCCACAACAAACAAGGTTGGGATGCGGGATGAAGTGTTTGGACTAAACTCGGAGGAATGGGGGAATCAGGGGTAGGAGTGATACGCATGAGAGGGATGTGAAGGAGGATGGGGAGAGGGAGAAAGAGAGGTCGAGGGAGAGAGAAGGAGGGAGAGAGAGAGAGAGAGGGATGGAGAGAGAGTGAGGGAGGGAGAGAGAGCAAGGGAGGGAGAGAGCAAGGGAGGGAGAGAGCAAGGGAGGGAGAGAGAAAGAGAGGGAGAGAGGAGGGAGAGAGAGAGGGATGGAAAGAGAGAGAGAGAGGGAGGGAGAGCAAGGGAGGGAAAGAGAGAGGGAGGGAGAGAGAGAGATGGAGGGAGAGAGAGAGAGAGAGGGAGGGAGAGAGCGAGGAAGAGGAAGAGGGGGAGAGAGAAGCAGGACAGAATAACAAAAAAGTGATTTGTGTATTTCACATGAATAAAGATGGCATGCTTTATTTGAGCAGGACAGATTTGTAGCACAGCGTTATGTATCAATTCTAAAAAGAAAAGAGGGAAAGTCCCAATAAATTGTGAAAATGATAGAGCTCTTTCTGGGTAATCGAAGGGAGAATTTTTTTTCCCATTTCTTTTACCTTTCTTCATGTAAAACGATCTGACAAATATTGAGAGAAAGAGGATATGAAAGAGAGAGGGGAAGGAATTTGAAAAGGGTTTGGGCAAATAGCCGGGAGATCTCAGAGGGATAGTTGTAATTCGATCACTGTGCAGCTGGCCTGATTTTATATGACAAACTGCCTCATGATTAAACAGTGTGTTGAATGTAATCTTGCGTTTTAGTGAGCAGGGAGGTTACAGGTCCTCTGCACATTAACTGTCATGTTTAACTTGACCCAACTCTCACTATATTTTATTCTCATGTGGTGAGATATCATCTTTATGCTGTCTAATGAAAAACATTGCTTTCAAAATGCTTTGATATCTTTAATGTAACATTTTAAATGAATGCCAGCCTAAAATGTTACATTTTACATTGTCATTATTATTCCTGTTATTTATTACAATTATCACGTGTTACCAAGATAAAATCGTCGGTTGTCCAGCAGAAGGGAACGAGTGCCCTTGATTGGCAAAAAATGAACGAAGAGACATGGGGTCAAATATTGAGATATTTAAAAAAATCTGTGAATAATTGCTTCAAGAAATTGATACCAGACCTATTCTGGAATGTTCTTGAAGTGATTATTCATAGATTTCTTAGAATATCTCAATATTTGACCACATCTCTCTTTGTTCCCTTTTGCCAGTCAAGGGTGTTCATTCCCTTCTGCCAGTCAAGGGCATTCATTCCCTTCTGCAGGGCAAATGACAAAATAGTCCATATCCAGTTTTGATATCTAGTATAAACTCTCCCTCTTTTATCCCCATCTCTTACAGATGTCTTTCGCTCAGCTGCTGAGGCCGGTCCCAACGACATCCTCAAGCTTTACAACCAGAAAGGAAACTTGGTTAACATCTCTCCTAAATTAGAAGAGAATACACCTAACACAAGATATAAACTAGATGTGGTAGCTGCCCACTGTGATGGTAGGAGTACGTGTGCCTGTCCTTCTTATGATTTGACTTTTTTCTAACTTGTACTTTCCAATATTCTTATCATTGCATGCTCTTGTACCGCTGCTGCTGCTGCTGCTGCTGCTGCTACCACTGCTACTTCTAGTGCTCCTCAGAAAATTTCCCTGGCCTTAATTTGGTGGAAGTTATAATTATTGAGTTAGAATTGAGATTTGGTTAATGGTGAGGCTTTGTATAAGGGTTAATAGGTTTAGGGTTAGGTTCATTGTGAGGAAAGTTAGGAATTCTGTGAGTGTAAGGAGTGAACTTTGGAAACATTGTTTGAGGAGCATACGTTGTACAACTGCGACCAGTTTTGATTCTGTTTGTTATGGGTTTTTTTTTTAAATATCCATCATGTTGTAACATGTAACCTCCAAAATAAGTAGAACACAATAGTAGAAATGCATTTTTTGCCACCAACCTATTAGTATACTTATATACACAGCAGATAGCCAATTTTAGTGGTATTAGCACAATATGCATGTTCTTCCATGGGGTCTACTGGTGAAATACTACTACTACTACTACTACTACTACTGCTGCTACTACTACTGCTACTACTACTGCTACTTCTACTACTGCTACTACTACTGCTGCTACTTCTACTACTGCTACTACTACTACTGCTATCGCTACTACTGCTACTACTACTACTACTACTGCTATCGCTACTACTGCTACTGCTACTACTACTGCTACTGCTACTGCTACTACTACTGCTACGACTGCTACTGCTACTACTACTACTACTGCTGCTACTACTACTACTACTACTACTTCTAATACTACTGCTACTACTGCTGCTACTACTG
This sequence comes from Echinometra lucunter, assembly GCA_029962745.1. Lineage (NCBI taxonomy): Eukaryota > Metazoa > Echinodermata > Echinoidea > Camarodonta > Echinometridae > Echinometra > Echinometra lucunter. The sequence goes on along the minus strand of CM057166.1, from coordinate 1,287,685 downwards.
CTGCTACTGCTACTGCTACTACTACTAATACTGCTACTACTACTAATACTAATACTATTACTACTGCTGCTACTGCTGCTACTACTGCTGCTACTGCTGCTACTACTGCTACCGGCACTGCTGCTGCTGCTACTACTGCTGCTACTGCTACTACTACTACTGCTACTACTATTACTGCTACTACTGCTACTACTACTACTGCTACTGCTACTACTACTGCTATCGCTACTACTGCTACTACTACTACTACTGCTACTGCTACTACTACTACTACTGCTACTGCTACTGCTACTACTACTGCTACGACTGCTACTGCTGCTACTACTACTACTACTACTACTACTACTACTACTATACTGCTACTACTACTACTACTCTGCTGCTGCTACTGCTACTGTTAAACTGCTGCTGCTGCTACTGCTACTACTACTACTACTGCTGCTGCTACTGCTACTACTTCTACTACTACTACTACTGCTGCTGCTGCTGCTGCTGCTGCTACTGCTACTGGTACAGCTGCTGCTGTCTATATGTGTACAATCAATGTTCTGTCATATGTTCATATCTACTCAAGATCATGTAGCACACTGTATGTCTTAGTATTTCTTAAGTGCAACCATTGAAATGTTGGTAATTTTTCTATTCATTAAGGTATATGAATAATTGTAATTAGATACATAAGCTATCTTTGAATAGAGAATTATAAAGGTAATAAATTGTCTCATGTATTAAACAAAGTTCTTTCTCTATGGTATACTGACTATTGTATCCTTACATATTTGCATGATGGTTAATTGTTATTGTATGAATGGTAAATCTATCTAAGGCAGCAAAGGTTTTGAGGGAGTCTAATAATGTTTCCAGTGACACCATGTTGAAATTTCAACTGAAATTTTACTATTAGACTACTATTTGAAACAAACAGGGAGTGATTCCAGATATAAAACCTTGAAGAATGAAAGAATTGAGTAGTCAAGAGGTTAAACTGTGAGTTTTTACTGAGCCTTTCTGTATCTGGAATGTTGATTCGATATGCATTTGTTTATTCTTGTTAATAGGAAGTGTAGCAGAGAAGCTGGGCTTCGATATACAGAAAATGGAATCAAGGTAAGTTCAGAATAACAGAAGAATTACATTGTAGTATGTTGCATTTAAAGTTTATTATACAGTCAAACCTGCTTTAGCAACCACTTATGTATAAAGATCCCCTGTCTATAAAGACTACAAGTAGTTTTTCTCATGAGTAGTTTTATGCCTCCACCCACTGTATTACTTTTATAATTGTACAATTGTGCATTCATGTTTGTTTGAAAATTATTTCCAATGACTGCATTACAAAAGTATTGAAAAATAATGTTTAATTACTGTTTTTGAGTCAAAAATGCCTGTTGCGTAGCAAATTACCAGGATTCATGCCAGCGGAAAAGGCATTTACATCCATTCACCCATTCATCCATCCATTCCATTTTTCCATTTAGTTTTACATTTTACATTACTTAATTTCCTCCCCCCCCCCAACTGTACACTGGCCCTGCATGCCACACTCCCGACACAACCTTAAAGGTTGGTTTTGGGGTTTAGAGGTGCTTATCATGACTAAATTAGAATATTTGGGCCTAACCTTACACAGGCCATGGAGTGCTGATATACCCCCTCCTAAATTTAGCGTGTTTTGGGGCCAATCAGTAAAAGATGGTCCACAGGTACCCACAGATCTTTTGTATGAATGGCTTTGCTATTTGCATAATGTCATGCATATTCAGAAGCATTCTGCACCCAGGGCAAGTTCACAGACTCCAAAGAAATGTGAATAAAAGGAGCAAGCATAACAATAGTTAATGGGAAGAAAAGAAAACAAAACAAAAGGGCTGTGATTTGCAAAAATATTGGCTTATAAAGTATTTAGTATATAAAATGGTGGATCTAGACTGAGAGGGAACTAGTTGATTGTTCAGACTCATATGGAAAATGCAGCTACCTGTTTCATGACCAGGTCATAACTGGGGTTTATTTGATATTGCCAAGGAGCCAATTTTCAGAAACGGTTTGCAATAATTTTCAGGAGTTGATACACTAACAAATTGAGTTTGCTGGGTACATCAACCAGCAGCAAACAAAGCCCATGGTTACAACTGAAAAGGAAGGATGTTACACAATACAAGCATTACATTCTTGGTTAAGAGAATCGGCAAACAGGACGTCGCGATGGAAATATTTTGTTGCTGTCCTGTTTGAAGAGCATTCCAGTGTTCCGTTGGCTAACATTTACCCGACACAGTTTGTTGTATCATCTTTCGGTACTCCATCCATTCTGAATTCTCCCTGGGGAGTTTATCTTTTATTCACCATCATATGTGTCCTAGGGTACTCCTGCCTCTTCTTACTTTTAACAAAAGACTCAAAGTTGTTGTTGGCTATTTATGTCATGTTGTCAATTTTCATTTAATCTATGTTATCTTTTTTGAATACTGTTCTCCTAGCAAAGTATTAATTTTAGTCTGATAGGTATTGTAATCTAACTAAAAATGTCTTTTCAAACCTTATAGATTTTTTTTAGCACAAGTCAGATCCTGTGTTTATAGTGCCAACTTTGCTAAAAAATTTACATGGAGGAATAGAGTATGCGTTTGTACAGTTTAGAATAGATGAAGTGTGCTTTTTAGCTTTTTATAATTATGATATCAAGTATTTGCATTCAAACCATGGACCTTAAAGAGGAGATTGAGTTCTGGGGAAAGTTAAAATGATATGTGAGCTTTCTAATTGATTTTATATCTGTAAGGAAGAATTTTATAATGGAAAGTTTTCTTGTAAAGGATTGCTCTTCAAATCTTCTGCTACTTCGACGTATCCAAATGTTGTTAAGATTAAAAATGATGGAATTCATTTCATGTTCTGGTCACGCATGATGAAGTGTAACCCTATACATCTTGCACTTTGCCATCTCATGTTACTTGAATCAGTTGTTTGTATGCCTTTCAAAGCTTGTAAAAACATATCATCATGACAGTCACATACGCAAGAACATACACGTGGGACTTGAGCTGACGCCCGAACGTTTCATTTAGTCAACGAAATCCTGAATATCACGAGCGGCTGTTTAAGAAGGATGGCAAGGGACATGTAGAAATGTCACTCAAGATCTATTTAAATTTGTCACGGGCAAATAACCAAAGGTTATTGCATGGCTGGGATTTAGATGCAGAATCTGTATCCAGAAAATTATAGATTCCTTCTTGTAGAAATAAGAAAATATTCTGTGAAGGGCACCTATAATTCATCTTGATAATGATTTATTGAAGGAGAAGTGCATTAAGTTTGATTTTGTCTGAGGAAGAAAAAAAAATTCATCCATTCAAAAAAAGTGTATTTTACTTTGCAGATAAATTGAAATTGTCTATTGAAGTATAATTGTGTTGATTTATTGGTATGAATTTTGTTCAAAACAGTCTGTAGAATAAGCGGTCAAAAATATGATGAGCTGAGAAGTGAAAGCACAAAAATGTGAAAAGTTGTAACACTAATTTTTTTCTCTTGCTAAATATTCTTAAAAACTAAGTAGATTGAATTACAACTAAAATGAACAAGATTCAATATTTGTAGTACTTTCTGTTTTGTCCCTCAATAAAGAAAATTAAAATGCCAGTGATATTATGTGTAGTATTTTGTAGGCTACTATACTGGAGAGGCCATGCAAGCCTTTAGTATGCATAGCCTGTTTGACCACATTGTTTATTGCAATCATGCTGCCGCCATTCCTATTTAATAACTGTCCACGCTCCATGAAATGAGATAAATAGGATTAGAGGTCTTTTTTGAGCTGGGTGTGTCTTATTTGAGATGGTGACGATTGTGGTTATTAAAGAAAATCTTCCTTGGCGATCGGCCATGACATTTTGGCAGGTTGACTTTTTCTGATGGATTGATAAAGCCTGGAGATTACACCATGGTTTATTGTGAAAATACAATTTCAAGTTAGATTGTGAGATATGTATTGGGTGTACTGTATAGTTGTAAATGCTGTATTAGTAAACAGTGATTGTCACCTAAGAATGTATTTGTATTTTATGAAAGTCCTCCATTTTGAACATCTTTTTATTTGAAAACGTCTTTGTATTGCTTATGTACCATAGAGCTCTGTAGTTAAAGCAGCACATTTTAGTCATATGCAAATGTATACAAATTTATGTTATACAGAATAAAGACTCCCCAAAAAGCTCACAATGGAATTTATTTATTCATATTACTGATAAATCATGCTTTATTCAGTAATCTCTCTTTGTTGACTTGAATGTAGTTAATGAAACATTTAAATTTACATTTGAGTAACCAATTCATGACTGGAATTATTTGATGTCTTACTTGATCAGCTTTTTTGCTTCCAATTGGCAACTTCTTTTCATTGCTACATTTTTCTTTAAAATTATTGTGTATCTGAAATAACCATAAATTGACTGAGAGTATGTTGAGAAGTTAAAGTTGCCAATTTGCACAGAAAACTGATCTTGAACTTTTTCATATTGTTACCAATATAAATATTTTAATGCTTGTATTCTCCAAAATGTTCAGCATCAAACACCAAATATTGAAAATGGTAACAGTATTGTCTAGATTTTTTTTCTCTTTCTGCCCATTGTATTTGGTATGATTTTTAGGGTTTTGCATCTAAAGTTATTGGGCCAAATCTCAAAATGTGGAACTCTGTCATGAATGAGTTTAAAAGGAACTATGAATTTTTGATTATGTTCATTTTTTTATTTCTTGCTTTGTTCAGGTTGGAACTGTTAGAGAAGAAGGTGCTTATCGATGGGGGAGAGATCCCAACAGTTGTCTATGAACTCCGCAATAAAGTAGAAGAATTCAGGGACAAGCTTGAGGTAAGTAATAGTACCTTTGGAAAAGGATTAAAAGGACTGAGGGGACCTAGTCCCCTAAACTTTGAGAGAAGCCTATAGTGAATGAAAAAGCATTTCTTTTTTTTTTTTTAAATTTCAGTGGCTTTTTTCTACATGAAAATTTCACATGGAATAGTGGGAATCACATTATGAGGCATATCCTTTTTTAAGTTATTCTATTTAGAGAGAGAGAAAGAGAGAGAGAGAGAGGGAGAAAGAAGTAACTGTAATCTTTAAATTAGCAAAAAGTCAAAATTACAAGAGGGCATTTAGTTACTTTAGTAAATGATTATACTCACAGAAAATTTGATTTATCGTCTATAATTTTTAAGGTAAGACTATCAAAAGGATATTAATGTTGCCAACTTGAGGAATGAAAATAATTTGTCGGTCCTTTGGACAAGCCTTTTCCTTGCAGAGTTATACACTCATCTCATGCATTTTAAATAGAGCTTCTGATGCTGATGCTGATGCTCCTCTACCTAACCTGGCATTTCTTACTTTCTCCCTACCCCTTAGGGGTGACTGAACGATGTCATCAGGATTCATCACTTGATGCCAATTTCATTTCTCAAATCAAAATGAAATAAAGGATTAAAAAATACCATGAAGACTTGACATTATCTGTATCTTCCTCTCTCTCTCTCCCTCTCTCTCATGCTCTCTCATGCTCTCTCTCTCTCTCTCCCTCCCTCTCTACTCTCTCTTTTCTCCCATTCTCACCCTCTCTATTGCAAAACCTATTTACAAAATAAATTCCAAGATATTGTATATGCATTTTGATTTATATTGTCTGTTTGTATTTGGAAGGTTCTGGAGCATATGAATTTTGCATCACTCATTTAAAGATTGCATTATTGATGGCTTGTGTGGCGTTTAGTCACTGAGAAATTTTCACAAAGTGACTGCGGAGCGATCGGTTAACGAAATGAAGTAATTCCCTGGGTCCTATTTATCTTCATCAGTGTCTGCTAGGGGTGTATATAATTGTGGAATGATTTATTGTGTAGTTTTCATCTTACCCAGCGAATGAAAGGTAAATTGGATGCAGAAGCACTATGGAATAAGAGACAATCAAGGTTCTTTTTTTTTTTTTAAAGGAAACACACGTGCACATGTTAGTATTAATATGCCTATAGCACGATGATTTATTTAATGTACTATAAAAGAGCACTTTAGGTAAACTGCCTTGCTCAAGGACATAAGTGCCGATCCGTTGATTGAACCCACAATTTTCATGTTTCCAGTCAAGTGCCTTAACCCATTCGTGACAGGAATTATTTAAAGCCTAATTTGATCAGCTTTTATTCTTCAAATTGGCAACACCAACATTTTTTTTTATTGCTACATTTTTCTTATAAAACATCATGTATCTGAAATAAATATAAATTGACAGAATGTATGATGAGAAGTCATAAAGTTGCCAGTTTGCAGGGAGAAACGGTAATTTTAACATTTTCATTGCATTGCCAATTTAAGGATTTTAATGCTTATTTTCCTTTAAAAAAATTTCAGCATCAAACAACAAATATTGATGCAATGAAAATGGGCACAATATGTGTAGATTTTTTTGCTTTTTCTGCTCATGTATTTGGTATAATATTTAGGGCTCTGCATCAAAAGTTATTAGACCAAACCACATAATGTGGACCCTTAGTCACGAAAGGGTTAAACCACTTGACACCTGTACAAAGTTGATGTATTTACTATCCTTCATGAATCATATATGTGCAGGTATAGCCACAGACAAGAAAAATACTCAGGGAGGGGCAGAGAATTATAACAGTCAGAAGGCAATTTAGTTCTAAAATGCTTTAAAAGAGCTTTAGTGTAGAAAGATATATGTAAAGATTGCTGCACTAATCGCATGTGAACAAATTTTTTTTTTTTCATGTACAAGTGGTTTCATACTGAAGAGTAAGGCCTCATTATTATGCTCAACTAATTGAGGAAAAAAATAGATATTATCATTTGTGTTTCCTATTCTCTTTTATGTCTAAAATTAAAGGTCTGTTGAATTAAGTTTCATTCATTCCTGTTAAAATTTGGTGAATGGGCATGAACCAATTAATTTTTTATTTAATTTACAGCTTTGTAAGGACAGAGTTCACCCCAGTTGAAGATGCAATGGTTTGTGAAATATTTCGTTGAAGAGTCACCTCCCTGTTGAGATTTTCATCACTTTCATATTGAATTTTCTTTCTGTTTTGAAGGAAACATATTTTTGTCTGGTGCATTGTTCTTTGGTGCAGGGACCATCTTGAACAAAGAGTTTGTAGAAGTCATATTTTTGATAACTTTCTATTTTCGTGTTGTTGTTTTTTTCTTCTCTCTATTAGATTTACTATCATTGCACTTTTTTAGATAATGTAAATTAATTGTTGACATTTATTTCTATATTTTTCTGTTTTGATGATATTGCTGCTGTGTTGTGAGAGATCTTGTTTGTACAGGGATTTTCCCCTTACCATGGATATTGTTTTTGAAATTTGTTTCAATTTTTTGCTGTTGTTTTCATTTGTGTAAGTTTTCATTATGGTTGCACTTTCTATTGTGGCAAGCTGTACATGAATCTAGCATTGGTCCCAACCTATACCGGTTCAATGTTTCAAAATCATTGAAACTTTGGATCAGTTAACTAGGGTTTCCACAGGATATACAAAGAATTTAAAAAGTTGCAAATGTTGAATAAATAGAAAAATCCAACATTAGTATCTTAGGCTCCAAATGATTATCATGAATAATCTAACATTGAGATACATTGAAATATCCATTTAAATTGATGACATCATCAAAACATGTGACCTCTGTGTTCCACTACATTTTCCTAAGCTGCATAATGTGCAAACTGTTAATGATGCTATATTCTGCTTTCATGCTTTGTTTGTCGTGAATGGAAATAATTATTGCACTTCATTCAGTTGCTGTATTGACTTTGATTTAATTTTTGACAGAGTGTTGAACATCTGAGCTGGTTAGGTCTGACGAAGGAGTTTGTTGCCAGCTCTACAAACCATTTGCCTTTCTATAAACAAAAACTCAGGAAGACGCAGGAAGAGCAGAGAAGAGTCTGGGAGAAATTCAGCAAAATCTCGTGAGTGGCATTTCTTGTACCATAGCACCGCACTTCTTGTTCATTAGAATCTTTTCTAGTACCTCATACATCATAGTACCACACCTCTTTACCTGAGCACTGCATCTATTACACACTAGCACCATATTTATATTACCTTAAACACCACATTTCTTGTGCCATAATAATGCATTAAGTATCCTATAGCATGACATCTATTGCCCCACAGCCCTTCACCTGTTGCCTCACAGCCCTACACCTATTACCTCCAACGCACCTCATCTACATGTTGTACACCATAGAAACCCATTTATTACCCTATGGTACCATATCTATTACCCTGTTGCACTGCATTTTTTAGCACCGCTTCTAGAACTACCATGCTCCACATTTCTTTCATTATATAGTAATAGCGCCATGTATCCTCTGGAAAAGGCGCTATATAAATCCAGTTATTATTATTATTATCATTATTATTATTGTAATTTATTATTATTATCATTTTTATTATTATTATTATTATCATTATTATTATTATTATTATTATTATAATTATCATTATTATTATTATTATTATTATTATTATTATTATTATAATTGTTATTATTATTATTGTTATTATTATTATTAATTATTATTATCATTATTATTATTATTGTTATTATTATTTTTGTTATTATTATTGTTATTATTATTATTATTATCATTATTAATTATTATTATTATTATTATTGTTATTATTATTATTATTGTTATTATTATTATTATTGTTATTATTATTATTGTTATTATTGTTATTATCATTATTGTTATTATTATTATTGTTATTATTATTGTTATTATTATTATTATTATTATTATTATTATTATTATCATTATTGTTATTATTATTATTGTTATTATTATTATTATTATTGTTATTATTATTATTGTTATTATTATTACATTATTAATTACTCAAATTCACCAAATCTATCATCCCATATCTAGTAAGCAATAGCATAATACATATTTCATCACACTACAGTTCTTTTACCATAGCACTGCATCCATTAACTCATAGCACCGCATCTGTTACCCCCATACCACCACACCAAGTATCCCATAGCACTGGATCTATTACCCCCATAGCACTGCTCCTAATACCCTGCAGCGCAGCACCAAGCAACGCAACAAGTACCCGATAGGTCTGCATTTCTTAGCCCATAGCAATGCACAAAATATCTTAAAGCTCTGCATTTGTTACCCCATAGAATCACTCACATAACATTCCATTGTACTGCATATATGTGTGTACATGTATGTTTTGCCCCATAACATTGATTTTTTACCCCATAACCTAGAATCTATCGCTACCCCATAAACTACTCCCCCCCTCCCCCTTCCCCATCCATGACTCATTCCTTGTATCTTTTCTGGAACTCATCCCATTCTGGATTGTACCCTTTATGAATTACCTCATCTCTCTCTCTCTCTCTCTCTCTCTCTCTCTCATGTAGCATTGATTTTATATAAATTACATCTTTATTTGTATTCTTCTTATAGTTGTTAGTACTGTATTATATATTCCCTGCAAATCAATCTCTGAATCTACTTCAACATGCCATGTACCCATTCAAACTTTTTAAACCCCCCCCCTCCCATTATCATAGGCTTTTTACTCAATAATGTTTTGTACAAACATTTTTTAAGAAATGAACTATTTTCAAAATCTTACTGTTCTGAAGCTTTAGATTATGTTTATTGTTCAAACTATACAATCAGGTCAAGGTGAATGTATTGTTTACATATTTTAATAGACAATAAAATTAGCTACTTAGATTAAGTTTACATGGATTTCTTAAAAGTTTGAATGTTTTTTTCTCTAAAGTCACTTCCTAATTGACATACTAACATAACAATGTCATTTCCTCCTTCATCACCACAATGCCAAACTCTGAATAGAACCTTTTCCATCACTGATCTCAAACAAATTCATGAGAAGGAAGCAATATTGGTTGAAATGCCAGAAGCATCTAGTCAAAAGAAAGAAGAAAACAGAGAAATCTGTTGAATTGATAGAAGGCCGGAAGCAGGATACAACGCTGAATTGTCAAATCTCCTCGCTTGAAAGGGTATTATGGGTAATGGAGTCAGTCATGGATACACATTTCCAATCAGGGCAGAGTGAAAGTCAATGTACGAGGAGGTAACAGACAGCTTTTATCATTCAAGGTTGCAATATTCCAAGGCACGTCCAAGTGCTCCACTTCTGGGAGAATTGCGAACGAGTTGTCACGATGATGAGAGACAGTTTCACGTGTGCCAAATAATGCTTAGTTTACTAACAAATGGCTCTTCCTGTATTATAGAGATCACTCTAGTTTAGTTACATCCTCTGTCATTGATTTGTCTGCATGTAGTTGGATAGTATTTGATTGGATGTCCTCAGTTGAATAGCAGAAGGGCATTTATCCAATTTGATCAATATTGAGTTAGTGCTCTTCTACATGACGTAAATTGTATACATACTTGCATGACAATTTTTGAAAATTGTGATGCACGTATATATTAGCAATTATAATGTGACATGCAAATCTTTTAGATTTGAATTTCTTTTTTTGTCTCTTCATTTTTTTTTGTGGAATAGTAGATCTTATTATTCATTTATTTTCTGAACAAGACCTTAATCATTAAACAGATCATTTCTTTGATTAATTTTGATGCGAAGCAGTTTTATTCTGGATCTAATGGAATTGACATTTGAAAAATTTCAATGCTATGGTATCATTTTTCTTGAGCATATGCTTATTTTTATAATTGTATATGTATATTGTGCAATATCTATTATATATACATGGCATGTGCAATTCAAATGCCTTTGAGCAACAGGAAGATTTTCTGTTATGTGCACCCTGACCCTAATGTCATTCCTGTGTTACTAATTCTGTATTTTTCATCTATTACTCTGCATGCATATCTTGTATTTGTTTTTATGATCAAATAAACAAATGAAGAAATGAATAAATAAATAATAAATAAATGGATAAGTAAATAAATAGATTGATAAATAAATGAATGAATAGATGGATAAATAAATAATAAAGCAACTACAACAACAACAACAACATTAAGATGTTTCGAGTCAGAAGGGCAAGAATTGCAATTGATCAGTAATGATAATTAAGATATACCATATTTATATAGCGCATATCACAGATATGTCTCTGTGCACAATATTGAGTTAAACACCCTTTTGGCTGTCAGCAGACAAAATTGCTTGCTAATAATAATTACTCTGTAGCACATCAAAAGTTTCTACTGAATGCTAGAAGGACGTAAACTCCAGACATTCATTGTTGAGTTAACTGCCTTGTAGCTCTCAGCTTTCGATTGTTCTGATATGTGTAAATTCATTCTACAGTTTTTCAACAGTTGACTGCTGACAGCTTGAAGGTTGTAAACTCATATCCCTCAATGTTGAGTTAAAGCAGATTTTTTTTAAACTTGTTAGAAATATTTGATATCATTGAGACAAAACCTTCACTTGCATATAAAGACATTTTGCTCTATAATTGGTTGTTCATTAATAAACTTTTAGTTTTTTTATACCAAAGTCATTGAGTAGGTCAATCCCATCAAAACTGCTGTCAAAATAATTTATTTTGATAATTATCATTACATGAAGTTTGATCTGCATTGCATCAACAGTTGTCAGTTGAGAACCTTCTGGGAGTAACCTTGATTCACCCATTGTGAGTCAATGCCTGCTTGGCACTCAGCAGAACATTTCTTCCTTATATATGTCATTTTCTCTGCAGTTTATCAACTGTTTTGATATTGAGGCATCCATTTATGGCAGGATGTTTTGTGATCTGTTTTAAAACATCCATGATGACTTTACAAATGTTAACCAGTTGAATACTTAATTCTCAAATTCCCATAGACATGGCACATGGGCCACCTGGCTCCCATAGGCAAGGGGTGTAGAAAGGAGAGGAAGAGAACGATCAAGAGAAGGTGGCAGAAGATTAACATTCAGAAAGTGTCCTGTAAATTAGGGGGAGAGAGGGATAGAAAAAATATAGAACAAGTGAATGAAAAGTGAATAAGTGTATCAAAATACGGATGGATAAAATTTAGGTAAAAGATAAAAAAAACTGAAGCACTGGTTTCCTTACTTAATTGAACACCTTACTGCATGTGAGAGATAAATCGTCTGATGGGGAGAGTTGTTTTTTCTTTTTCTAAACTTTTAGCAGGCACTTGCAGCTGACTGACGATATCCGGGAGTACCTCAGGCAACCCACGTTTGATAACTGGCAGTGGGAGGATGCCGAGATGATGCTCTTACTTCAACAGATGTACATAGACCTGGACTTCATCTCTAAGTTTAACATTGAGGTCAGCAAACACAGTGAAATTCACCAAGCCATCCTATATTTTGTATTTTTGTGTAATAATAGGAATAATAACGATGATGATAATAATAGTAATAAATAATATTGGATATTTATATAGCGCACGTATCCACCAAACAAGGTGCTCAAGGCGCTCCAATACGGAATGCGGAATGCATGTTTTATATATTAATGTACCTAAACATAAAGGTGTGAATTCACAAAGGTTTACTTTCCATGGTCTAAGTCATGATTTATGCTCATGAAATAAGCATAAATAAGAGTAAATAAGTTTAGATAAGGCAAAAAAAAAAAAAAGTTTGTTTGCCGTAACCCGACCGACCCTAGTAAAACCTGCAGACTTTTATTTTTTATTCATATTTGACCACCAAAAAAAAAAAAAGTACCGACTGACCCTAATTTTCATTGTTTTGCCTAGATTTTTTTTTTTTGTGGCGAATGGCGCGGTAGATTTCAAGAAATTCTACTGAAACTTTTATGTGTAAGTAATGGAAATGGTAAAACCCTGATGTCTGGGATTGTATCTCATGTTTGATACTAAGTATGCTGCTGAGATTCACTTTTGTTGTGCTATCTTTTATTACTTGAGTTGTGTAATTATTTTGTAATGGATTATTGTAAATAATTTTTGGTTTCATCCCTCAGATGCCCATTCTTCAGAACTTTCTCTTTGAAGTCTTCAGGCATTACAACAACGTACCATTCCACAACTTCAAGCATTGCTTCTGTGTTTCACAAATGGTAGGTTTGGACTATGCCTATCATCTTTCTCAAGCTGAAATCAAATATTTTATCTCTATAACTGAATGGCATTAAAACCCATTTGAAAATGATGGTCTTGTTTCTGTGTTTTTTGTATAAACATGTATGACAGCTCATCACTAGATTTGCGTAGTAACGTACACGAGTTGGCTTGGGTACAGGAGATACGTCAGTTTACAAAACCAGTCATAAAATTTCAGAGAGTTACTTGAAACTGGCCCTATTCAGTTTGATACATTTTTTGGAAGCTCATCCAAATTTTTTGTTATGTAATTTTTAGATATTTGCACTTTTTGAAACTCAAAATTTCTTCAAGAAAATCCTGCTTCTACAATTCTGAACCAGTCCCAACTGCTTTCATGCATTGAAATGATATTGTACATATTTTGTTTGTGCTGGATGCAAGGCATGACTGTTTATTAATGCTCTTTCTGGCCATTCATAAATTATCCAGGACAATCCAGTGTGATCTACTTCAAACCAGTCCAAACTGGTTGTCTACATAATTAAAATGATATTGTTGGTGTGTTCTTTGTTTGTGTGTTAGATGTATGGCATTATCTGGAGGGTCGACCTTCCGAAGCTCCTAGGCCATCAGGAATGCTTGGTGATGATTACATCAGCGATATGTCATGATTTAGATCATCCAGGATACAACAATGCCTATCAGGTAAGCCCCTTTGGAACCTCAATAGTGACACAGGTTCCACATTGTGTGATTTGGCACCATGAGTTTTGCTGCAGAGTCATATAAAACATATCAAATGTATGAGCAGAAGGAACACAAAATTCTCCATATACTGTGCCCATTTTGGTTGCATCAGTATTTATCGTTTGATGCTGACATTTTTTAAAGGAAAATAAGCACTAAAGTCCTTAAATTTTGCAATGCAATGACAAAGTTCAAAATCTCTTTTTATTGAAATAGGGAACTTTTAAACTTCTCAAGAACTTTCCATCAATTCATATTCATTACAGTTACATGACTTTTTATTTTTAAAATGTAGCAATTGAAGAAAAGATAGTGGTGTTGCCAATTTGAAGAAGGAAAACTGATCAAAGAATGCTTCAAATAATTCCCGTCATGAATGAGTTATTCTCTTTCTTCTCTTTTCTGTCCTGTCGCATTCTTTTTTTTGTTCATTCTCCCTCAATGACATCAGTAATGACTTTGATGATCATGGCTATGGTTACGTAGTCTTTCCAATGATCCTGTCTCTATTGTTAACCCTCTTTCTCTCTTTGTCTCTGTTTCTCTCTTTTTCACTCTTGCTTCAATGTTCTCTCTTGCACTTTGCCTCTCATTAGCTCAAACTCTTTAATACTCTTCCCTCTCTCTTCCTTCTCTTATCCTCTAATATTAAATGTTATCTTTGCCCCCCCCCCCTCCACGTCAGTCTCCCTGTGTTCAGTTTCCACTATTTTTTGGTTTGGTTTCTCTATCTCTCATTCACCATCTCTCTATCTCTCTCGTGCTCATTCTAATTCTCTTGCTGCTTCTCTCTTAGATCCTTAGCACTTAAATGAGAATGCAACCTTGACATCGGTGTGCTTCCAGTGAATGAAGAAGAACAAGAAGAGTAAACAGTGAAAATTTGAGCAAAATCAGACAATCTGTTCAAGAGTTATGAACTTTAAATGTTTAAGTTAATCCTTATTATAGGATCCTTAAATTGGCAACTTTGCCAGCATCTGTGATGTCATCGTGGACAACTCTCCATTCATTTTGTACACAGAATTCAACATTTTCTTTATTTTCAAGAGAAATAAAAATTCTTTTGATTTATTGTTTGAGTATGACATGGCTATATCAATTCTGCAATCATATTGGGAAGAATTATGTTGATTCCTGACCTGAAATTTCATATAAATCAATTTTTTGGAAAAATTATGTACAAAATGAATTGAGAGTTATCCACGATGACATTACAGATGCTGGCAAAGTTGCCAACTCAAGGATCCTCATAATAGGGATTTACTGAAACTTTCAAAATTCATAACTCTTGAACCGATTGTCCGATTTTGCTCAAACTTTCACTGTTTACTCTTCTTGGTCATCTTTATTCACTGAGAGCATGCTGATACTTGGGTTGCATTCTCCTTTAAATGTTAAAAAACCTATGAAAAATAGACGTATTGTAATAGTGCACTATGCAATTCCATAGCATATCATAGTAGCTAGGTCATAGTCCACATGTAAAGAATTAGCCGTAAGGACAAAGTCTGCTTGTGTCTTTTCAATTTATTAAAAACGTCAGCTTACAAGCTTTCCAAATGACTCCAACAAAGGTCGTGAAGTAATTATGTTAAGTAATGCCTCAGGGATGAGGAGGTAGGAATGGACTCTTTTTTTTTTTGTAATGGATGATATTTGTATTATTACATTACTGTTTTTAATTCTGCATCATTTTCATAAACTTCAATTTATGTTTTGTGTGGATTAGGCAGCCTTGAGCCAACAATAGTGACACTTTGCAGATTATATTAGAGATGGGGTAGTTGCCGATGTGGCGTGATGATCAAAGCATCACGTTGGAAGCTCATGAAAAAATAATTAATCCTGATCTTTAGAGCATGTATAAAGCCATTAGCTTAATAGCTGAATAGGTTGTCAGTTCTAGTAAAGGTCAGGACTTGATGCTTTGGCATGGTAACAGGTTTTGAATGGATCAGGTCGCCCATGTAACGTTCATTACAATTCATTGGTATATTAAGTGTCATGGCAAATCCTCTAATTTTGAGCAGCCAGTGGTTTTTTATTATTAGTAGTAGTAATAGTAGCAGTAGCAGTAGCAGTAGCAGTAGCAGTAGCAGTAGCAGTAGCAGTAGCAGTAGCAGTAGCAGTAGCAGTAGCAGTAGCAGTAGCAGTAGCAGTAGCAGTAGCAGTAGCAGTAGCAGTAGCAGTAGCAGTAGCAGTAGCAGTAGCAGCAGTAGCAGCAGTAGAAGTAGCAGTAGCAGTAGCCGTAGCAGTAGCAGTAGCAGTAGCAGTAGCAGTAGTAGTAGCAGTAGTAGCAGTAGCAGCAGTAGCAGCAGTAGTAGTAGTAGTAGTAGTAGTAGAGCAGCAGTAGTAGTAGTAGCAGTAGTAGTAGTAGTAGTAGTAGTAGCAGTAGTAGTAGCAGCAGCAGTAGTAGTAGTAGCAGTAGTAGTAGTAGCAGCAGTAGTAGTAGTAGTAGCAGTAGTACTGGATGAATGGCTTGATTCTCGTTTAAACATGGAGAAACACATATCCAGCATTAGTAGATCATCTTTTTATATGTTATACAACTTACGCCATATTCGTAGATACTTGGACCAGAAAAGCACAGAAACCCTTGTCCATGCATTTATTAGCAGTAGGCTTGATTATTATAATGGATTATTGTTTGGTTTACCAGACTCACAAATTAACAAGCTGCAGCATGTTCAGAATGCATGTGCAAGACTTGTATCCAGTTCCTCAAAGTTTTCCCACATTACACCTGTTTTGATTCAGTTACATTGGTTGCCAATAAGGCAGAGAATTGCATTTAAGATACTTTTGCTTGTTTAAAAAGCACTGAATGATCAAGCTCCTAATTACTTGTCTGAATTGATATCAGTTAGGTCGCATTCAAATGCACATAACTTACGAAGTACACAGGATAAGCTGCTTCTAAAGCTACCTCTCTTACAAACAAAAGTAACTCTTGGGGGTCGTGCTTTCAGTTGCGTTGCTCCAAAACTTTGGAATAAACTCCCACTGTAAATAAGAAAAGCACCATCTGTTACTGTCTTCAAAGTTTTATTGAAGTCTCACCTTTTTTCAGAAGTTTCTAGTTAGTTGTATTTCATGTATATACATGTATGTTTTATTTGTTTAAGCAGTAGCATTGTTGGGAGCTCTGTTACATTACAGCGCAGTAGAGTATATTTACATAGTGACTGCACTATATAAATGATCTAATTATTATTAGTAGTAGTAGGAGTAGTAGTTGTATTAGTAGTAGTAGTAGTAGTAGTAGCAGTAGTAGTAGTAGTAGATGATTTTATTGAATAACTTGTTTAGCACAAGGCTAATCTGCCATAAGGTCCATTTAACTGCCTATAACTGGCCATGTGTTTGTAGTTAAGTGACATTTGTTTATCTCCAAAAAAAATCTCCAGATTTTAATGTCCGAGAAAGGAAATTCATTTTGCCCAATTGATAGTGGGCCCGGCAGCCACTGAGCAGCGCCAGATCAACGTTGCTCTGTCCTTTTCAATTCTTGAACGCCAAAGAAGGTAGCAGCAACTCCCATCTTTTAACGTCTTTTGGTATGACGCGGCCGGGGTTCGAACCCGCGACCTCCCGATTGTGAGGCGGACGCTCTACCTACTGAGCCAACACATCGGTTGGCTTCAATTCATCTTTTTATTTTTATTTTTATATTTTTTTGGGGGGGGGGGGCTCAAAGTTGTCCTGACATTTAAAATGCATCCTACTAGAAATAAGACAAAATAGTTGTCAGAATGATATTATTTTCTAGTGTGGAGAACCTCTTAATGGCAGTAGCCCACATTTGCAAGTGGCAGCCAATCTGCACAAAAGTTTTACTTTAGATTGCTTTAAGCCACAGAAAAACACTCGTAAAGTCTGAGATCCTTGTACATTCCTGTTTAGGATTGAGAAGGAAATATTCAACACAAAAATTTCTTTTGTTTTCTTTGTTTTATAAAGGCGTCTTCCTGACGCTTTAAGAGTAAAACCATTCATTTTTCACGTATTCTTTGGAATACTGTTGTAAATTTGATAACATGATAGTTTTACATAAATATCTGTCATTTAAAATTGAAATTGGCTTATTTCTTTTCAAATTCTGAAACAATGTTGTGCAAATGTGGGCTACTACCTTTAACAGAAACAGTTTTTCTTATGACTGTCCGCAGGCACTAGTTGTTGATATTACATAGGCTATGTAGATTTGAATCAGTGATTGGTCAAAATACCATCACATGACTAGAGCTGTAAGGGTCGCAATTGTTATATTTTGGTTTTGACGTCACCTCGGTCAATATAACGCCGTTATATTGACCGAGGTGACGTCACCCACTGCGTATGAGCTGCGTAGTCAGGTGTGTGTGCGCGTAGTTTGTATGCTGCGTGCTAGCTGT
Source organism: Echinometra lucunter (assembly GCA_029962745.1). Taxonomy (NCBI): domain Eukaryota; kingdom Metazoa; phylum Echinodermata; class Echinoidea; order Camarodonta; family Echinometridae; genus Echinometra; species Echinometra lucunter. The sequence continues at coordinate 1,269,446 of CM057166.1, read as the reverse complement.
ATTTTTTTATTATTATGTAGGCATGTTATTTTACAGCGGAGCTGCAGCAAGCAGTGCGAGTTAATGCAGTCAGTACAATACTCTGACAGGGAATTTATATAGACTATAATAATATAACGGATATTGCCTTGTCTATCTCTTTAATGAATAAGATTTCTTCTCCCCTCCCAAGCTACATTTTTCCCTCGGGACAATATTTTACCTCAGCGCTGCGCTCTTCGAGGAAAATATAATCCCTTGGGTAAAATATAACTCCATCGGGGAAATGAAATGTTATATTAAATCTGTATAATGTTTCTTGTTTCTTTTGTTAATCTCATTATGTTTGGACTCTATTAGTAAGCTCATTGAGAAGATTATAGTGCAGAGAATTTCACACCTTTGTCAATTGGTAATCTAGATTACTGGTGTGTGTGTGTGTGTTCTCCAAATGTGTTTTGTTTTGGAATATATATTATCATCTAAGTTGCAGCAAACCAATTTTATAATATAAACCTATTTGGGACTTTCCCCTACAAGAACTGCTGGTTTGACCAGTTGTCAACAATTCACCTTTGATACATACATGTACCAGGGCCCTGTTTCATAAAACTTGTTATCAGTAACAGCTGCCACATTTCTATGATAAATGTGTTCTCAGCCAATCAGATGCAAGGATTTTAGTAGCTTATAGCAGTTATTGCAACTTGTTATTGATAACAAGTTTTATGAAATGGGGCCCTGAAGTGGCTATTGCTTGCCATTGTGTTGCTCTCTCTCTCTCTCTCTCCTCCCTTCCCCAAAGGAGAAGAAGGAGAAGAACTTGCACGTACATCTTATCAAAAATTTAATGAACCCTGCCAGTGTTAGCAATTTGCAAGTGTGGCAAGACAAGCTTCATCAGCCTAAATGTTCTCTTTTTTCTTCGGTGTTTAGGTGAATGCAAGGACAGAGCTTGCTCTGAGATATAACGACATCTCACCCTTAGAGAACCATCACTGCTCAGTAGCTTTCAAGATTCTGGAAAAGGTAAGATCATAGTTAATCATAGAGGTGTAGTTTAGGTGTAGTTGCAGAGAAATTAAGTTCTGTAATGGTTTTATTTGGTGTTAAGAAATATGTTTCATTTCAGGATGATAAATCAACAGAAACATCAACACCCAGTAGTTTTCAAGATTCTTAGTGAGGTGAAAGTAAAGTCAATCAAAATTATGAAAAAATATGGTAGCAACAGAAAATGACAGCCATTTGGTTTAACTTAATGACCTTCAGTGCACTTAACTTTCAAGCATGTTGAGAAAGAGGGACCTAAACTGATTGAAGTGTAATGTGCTGTCGTAGAGAAAATTATTTTGTGAATGACAATACCATGCATGTGCAGGGTTTCAAGCTTTTGTTCAAGATCCATCTTTCAGAAGGATACATGTAGATGTACATGTAAGAGAAACCGAAGTCCTGGTCATACAATAGTAATATGAAAGAAACTGTTCCAAAGCAATGAGGAGAGTTAGATCAGTTATATATGGACACAGGTGTCTAGTGTGAGATTTGGAGATAATAAAATTTATATTTGAAAAATCACTAGCTTTCCCCAAGTGGTATTGCACTGCACACAGAAATGAGTATATAGAACCACACACAAATCTGTCATGAATGTTACCCCAAAACCTTTTAGCTTTTTCCAGTCATATTTCCAATATGAGGGCATTTGAAGAGCAATCCTTTCTAGGGTACATTTTACTCTAATATTCTTCCTCATTGAGATGAAAAGAATGAGAAAGGTCACATTATTTTTCAACTTTCCCAGAAATCAACTTTGTCTGTAAGTTTGTTTTACCACTTATTCAAAGTTCTGAATCCACTGCAGGAAGATCAGGTCGTTTTCAAAAAGAAAAAGTCTACTAGGGCAATGTAAAAAAAAAAGAATATGAAAAAAAATAGAAAAAATTGTTTATGCTAAATGGCTTTCATAATCTCAGAAAGAGGTAAGTATTTCACAATTTGTAAGTAAACAGTCTACTTGGGTAATGTAAAAAAAAAAATAGAAAAAATGTTTATGCTAATAAATGGCTTTCATAATCTCAGGAAAAGGTAAGAATTTCTAAATTTGTAAGTCTATGTAAATCTGAGATAGTCATGTTCTGAGATAAATGATTTATATTTGAATTATTTTATCTTTCCTGTTAGCCTCACTGCAACATCTTCAAGAACTTGAGTCCGGAGATCTTCAAACAAGTCCGGGAAGGCATCATCCGATGTATCCTGGCAACAGACATGGCCAAACACAATGAGATCCTCAATGGATTTAAAGACATCTTATCAACCTTTGACTTCAGCAATAAGGCACACAAAGATCTAGTAAGCGAACATTTTACTCATCATAAAGATGACGATTATTTGATATTGTATAACACACTCAGGCATCATATTTGTGCACTTTGCAGCTTGTACTGCCATCGTCTGTTGCTGTAATAGAGCAATTTTTATGAAGTACATGTAGTTAGTCAAAGAGAAAAACCTTTGCATTTTAATTGTACTCCCTGATTTTATTGGATGTGTACCACATTCTATCACAAGCATTTGGGAACAGATTGGTAGATCTTAGACCTTTGTTTTCCTTCTTGAGTTAAAGGTAGTAGCCTACATTTGCAAGTTGCACCCAATCGGCACAAAAGTTTTACTTTAGATTGCTTTAAGCCCAGAAAAAAAACTCATAAAGTTTTAGATCCCAGTACATTCCTGTTTAGGATTGAGAAGGAAATATTCAACACAAATTTTCTTTTATTTTTCTTTGTTTTGTAAAGGCTTTACAAATGTAAATTTGATAACGTAATAGTTTTACATAAATATCTGTCATTTACAATTGAAATTGGCTTATTTCTCATTTCTCTTCAAATTCTGAAACAATGTTGTGCAAATGTGGGCTAGTACCTTTAAGGAAATATATAGCAATGAGGAAATACAATGACATCCTCAGTGATTATTAAGGACAAACATCTCCATAGCAAAGTCTCTACACCGACACTGTGCATCCACCCCAACATTTCTCCACCTTCCTATTTTTATCTCAATGCATTACATGCCTACCACTGGTCAAGGTATTCAATTTAAACCTTGTGCTAAATGGCAGATGGCTTGAGTCGCTTAATTGAATTTGATTGTGTACTCGCTGTAAATGGTTGCCTAGCAACAGTAGGTTGACCACCATGGAGCTATCCCGTCCAAACTCTTCATATCACAGCAGTATTGATTAATTACATTGAAAAGGTTGATGGTCAACTAGTTATGCATTAAGTGACCAAAATATGTTTGCTTTTGGGAATGATGGGAAATGCCTTCCATCTTTACTGAAAACCTGTGGAAGAGTTGTGTTGTAAAAATATCCAGTTTCCATATATGGAGCTTTGAATTGTATGATATCGATCTTCTTGAGGTACTATTACTTTCTTTTCTAGAATCTAGATGCATGATGGAATTATGTGTATTGGTTTGGTTTGCTTTAATTTTCCTTACACAAAAGACATAGGATATAATTATATAACAGACATATACATATAAACAAATGTGTAAATCAAAGTTCAAAAGCAAAATTGGACTGGAAAGCTCTATTCAGAGGTATTATTTAAATGCCTCTGATCCTCCTAGAGGTCCAGGAAAACACAGGCATTCCTCATTCAGTATGTGCAAGGGAGAACTTCAAGACTAAAATTTTTTTACAGTTAAAGAATAATGATTTTTACCCCAAAGCTCCTTTGATGTTAATTGAAATCAAGTGGAAATAGTTCAGATTGTTACTAGTTAGTTGGTTAGTTCTTCATTTTGACAGTTATAAAAAACTGCTGTGGATGAGGCTGGTTGTCAAGCACAAGTGTAGTGGAGGACAAGGCAAAATCTACTTGATTTCTTTTGAAAGGTTGCTGACTCTTGTAATCTATCATTCAAGGGGGAAAAAAAGGCATTTCCTTTAACATCTTATGGAACATGTTCTAAACAATGTCATGGAGTTCATGAATTATTCTCCCATCTCATGTAACCTATCATCTTTGACCTTTGACCTTTAGCTGACCAAGATCTGCATCAAGGTAGCAGATATCTCCAATGAGGCAAGGCCGATGGATGTTGCTGAGCCTTGGATAGACTGTTTGCTCCAAGAGTTCTTCAACCAGGTGAGTTTACCACAGTCAGTTGACATGAGGTATGCCCAGGGGAGCATTTCATGAAGAGTTTTGTCGGTGATTTTCACCGACTTATTTGCTGTCGGCCAATCAGATGCGAGGATTTTCAGTAGCTTGTAACATCTGTCTGTGATTTTCACAGACAAAACTCTTCATGAAACGCTCCCCTGGACTTTGTTTCATCTAAGATTTAGGGTAAGGATTAGGGATACCTGTAGACTAATTTTAGGGTTAAGCTACATTGTTTGTTCCTCCCTATTTCTTGCTCCAACTTGCCTGTTGCTCCCATGCAGCATTGCAGGAAATCAAGGACTCATAGATCTGGACAAAGGTTGTAGCTATGTTTCTTGCATGTCGAAGTTACTGGAATTTTACGGTTAAGTGCCAAATCAGGCATATTGATTATTTTTACCTCTTTATTTACACCCCTGCCAAATAAAGTTTGAAGGGGCTATTTACGAATCAGCGTACAGTCGGGCGGTCAGTCAAACTACTTCCTCAGTTTTTGAGCATTGCTCAAGAAATTGGGCACACACATTGGGGCGGGAGTGATATTTCTAGTTTGTTTAGTATTCTTCTTGAGGAGATAAGCTTGATGGTATTACTGCATTGCAAGTATCTATAATACTGTCACGAAATTGATTCGTTGCCATTGTAAACTTGTGGGTACTCACGGGGTGACTGGTGCAGTACAAGACATGTACATTCTTAGTGCATGCATGTGGTGGGGATTTGGATACAAATTGTGCGCGCGCGCATTATCATGGCAGTTGGTGCTGGCGATCCAAAGAGAAAGGACGTGTTGTGTAGGTAGCTCCAGGGGCCTTTAAGGTGTTCGTGCGTGTGAACGCTGTGTATTTATTTAACTGGTTATTTTTTAAGAGTCACCCAAGCAATAAAGGCATTTGCCAACTGGAAGGTCAGAGATTTGACTCTTGTTTGGTATTTGCGAGTGAATAGGTCGTGTGTGTCTGGTGCAGGTATTTGTGGTAACGTGTTCCTGATCTGTTCACATGCAAAAGTGTGATTGTAGAGCTGTGAGAGAGCTTGAGTAGGCGACGGGAGCGAACCCATCACAATACTAAATTCAAAGAAAATTTCCTAGAGGAATTGCCTACACTAAACATTTGCTGTCACTGATTTTAAAGGAGGATCAATACTATTAAACAAAGGCGGAAGCAAGTTTGCTTCATTTAGATATGCTTTGTGTTGAGTTTAATCTTGATGTACAAATATTTTTTGTGTGTTGTTTTCAGAGTGATATGGAGAAGCTAGAGGGATTACCTGTCGCACCCTTCATGGATCGGGAGAAGGTCACTAAACACACCTCTCAGACAGGATTCATCAGATTTGTACTCTTACCCCTCTTCGAGGCACTGGGGGTACTCTTCCCCAAGCTTGATGTAAGTTCATCGTTCACTTGAAGCAAAATAATCAAATATCAAAAACTTTGCTACAAAATTTTTGAAAAAATAGAAATGGAGGGGGAGAGGGTGGTAAGTGGTAATGCAAAATTGGGAAGAAATAAGATAATGTTCCATGTGTTCCTTTTTTAGTGTAACTTGTGGCTTAGAATTAGAAAGAGTCCTAAATTTTCCTGTTTTTTTTTCTTTTTGACCAGGTGATACCTTCTGATAAAACCTGTCACCTAGAATAATTTGTCTTATAATTTTGACGTGTTTTGTTGTAGGACCACATCTACAATCAGATCTCTGCTTCTTAGGGGTCTTAACCTTCATTACATATTGTGATTTATTTGTAAATTGTGAATTGTTTTTAATGAAGAGTTGAATAAATTGAATTGAAGCAGCGAATACACTCTATCATGTTATGACACTGATTTTGCCATAACTCATCTAGCCCTAAACTTTTATTGCCATCTTTTCTTCCCATTTGCTAGGAACACATAATCGAGCCTGTGAGGAGAGCGCTGAAGTACTACTCTGAGATGGCCCAAGCCTTGGAAGAAGAGAAGAAGAGAACAAATGAAAGGAAAGATTCTCTCACCAACGGTAGTAACATCAAAAAGAACGTTGAAACCAACTCCACCACATCATCATCAAGCTCATTAAGCCATAACGGAAAGAGGCCAGGCAGCGGAAAGGGAGCTCCGAATAATCCGCATTCTAGCGCGGTCAAGGACAAAAAGTTTGTGGCAAAGGCGCCCTCACCTTCGAGTTCAGCGAGCAAGTCGACGGCTAAGACCAAATGACGGTGGTGTTTCCTCTGCGGGAGTAAAGACCAATAGACTCACTGCTGCAACACTGCACTCGCTGGATGAACGGAACAAACAGGGACTTCACTCTATCTCTCTCTCTCTCTCTCCTGTCATTACTTCAAAGCCTCTCTCTCATAAAAACATGCAAAAATGCAATGCAAAAGTCTTTTGTCTTTTTTTATGGTGTTTGTAGAGGAGCTCAAGAATTATCTTGCCATTCTTGTGCATTATGGGTATCAGAAATGCTTCAGTTGTCTTTGCATTAGGGTGTGTATGATGATCTTTTTCTTGATTCTTAGTCTTTTTTTTTCAAATCCGCAAGCAGGAGACATTGATCTAGCTGGATATGATAGAAGAAGCTCAAATGAGATGTGTTTATTAACATCCTATTTTCATGGACAAAATGTGTTATGTCAAAATCAAATCTCATCAACTGGTTTGACTGGGTTCAGTTTTTTATTACTTTAGAACATGTTTAGGGTGATAAACATGTATTGTAGCCTCGAATGTGGTGTATGGAAAAAAGGTTATTTCCATCAATGACGTAATTCTCTTGGATAGGTGTGAGTCCTTTGTTGCATACCAGTTATGCTCTATGAGAGAGTTGGGTAATTTTACCAATTGACCAATATCTACAAATGAAATAAAATTGTTTCTTATCATTTGTTGTTATTGTTGCACTTTGATTTTTTGTTTATGTGGCATTTTCTTTGCAACTAAATGAATGAATGCTTGTATCTCTGTGGTGTATTATTGCATTGGTTTTATTGCAATGAAAAATTGCTCTTCAGTTTTAATGTTGAGATTACCCAAATGTTACTTTGACAATTATTCTTTTACCTAAATAGGTAAATTAGACAATCAGATTTGTCTATCTGCATTGTTGCAATTATTGATTTTGCAACTGCAGTTTAATGGAAATAGGATTATCTTCTGTGTTAGGCAAGATGAGACAAGAGTAATACTTTATGTATTCATGAAGAAATGTTCATGGTCTTTTCTGAAAATATTGATTTTTTTAAAATATGACTAATGAATGTCGTTTCAGTGATTGAAAGTTTACAAATTAAATGAAATGTGTGATTTCACAGTGATAGAGTAAAGTTTTGTAAGTCTGTTAAAACCCAAAATTTTAAGTAAAAGTGATTTAAATATCAATTTTAAAGTAGCCAATTTTCCATTTCTGAAAGCCAGTCAGATATTAAGTAGTTGCCCTCCCACAAAATTGCAACTTCAGTTTATACTCTTTTCATAATGTATCCCTGATTTCAATATCAGTAGAAGAAGAGGTGAAAACACACAGAGAAAATAATGTGGGGCCTTTAGGTTTGGCAGAAAGATATCATTGATGTGTAAAAAGTACTCTCTTTGTAGGTATGTATTAAGACATGTAATTTACATTAAACATAAATTTAATTTTGTGTCTTGACTTTTTCAATCCTGTACTTTGTAAGTGCATTTTAATTGAAATAGGAATTCCCCTTTTTTTTTGTTAAGCATGGAAGATGAGATAGGAATAAGGCTTGGGTTAGTTTCTTTTTTTCTTTTTCTTTTTTTAATGATTTCAACTTTGCTTACATAGCATTTCCTAAATCAGTCAGTTATTCATTTCAGCCTTTATAGGTTTTTTCCTCTTAATTGTTTTTAATGCTCATCATTTTCTTATATTTTCATTCAAATGACCTTTTCTTGATCTTAAAAGCACTGCTTAGTTATATTTGTTTGATTGTTATGATTTGTCGCCAGAAGTATCATTTTTTTTTTTAAATATGGGTTGTTGCTTTTGCTTTCATGTATCTATTAATTGGTTTATGTTTTTGTGTTTCACGTGGTGAATATTACATGTATGTAGGCAGTTGTGTTGTCAGCTAGTATATTACAGATGATGGTCTAATGAGGTAATTTGAAAATGGAAAATTCACATGATGTTGGTAGGGAGCTACGTGGTATAGTGGTTTCATCCATCTGACGACACAATCGAGAGGTTGAGAGTTCAAATCTCTGCCCATTGTGTAGGTCTATGGAAGGAGGCATATTTTGTGGAAAGACTCTTGACCCATGTGTAGTGAGTGGTTTCATTCACCTGACTACACAATTGAGAGGTTGACGGTTCAAATCTCTGCCCACTGTGTAGGTCTGTGGACCAGGCATTTTATGTGGAAAGACTCACGACCCTGGCGTAGCAAGTTGGTACCTGGTCAGGGTGTATTTCTTGAGATGAACTGACTGATAATGGTTGGTGGAGCTACGTAGAGAAGGAACATTAGCCCAGCCTATAAGAATAAGGGTGGTCCCTGTATTAAGCCTACTGGAATGAAAGAATGCAGTAGTCCACAGGTGAAAAAAGAGGTCATCCTATTGGATAGAATGTAATAAAGAGATAGAGATTGAAAGAAGATCTAGAGAAGGACAGCATTGAGCGGTAATGGAGATGATTATGAGGAAACAGAAGACAGATAAAAAAAAAACAAGAACAAACAAGAATTATGAGCTGAGCTGTTGTATTACCCTCTTGAACATGTATAATGAAAGAAGAGTGAGATAAAGTATGCTAGTGAGCACCTCTGATTGAGAGGATTTTAGGCTTTAGGCTCATTCACATGTCAAGCTGAGTAATGAGATGCGCCAGTATTAGTTATGCTCTTATAAATGAGAGGCTTGACAAAAGTTGCACAGACAAACACTTGACATCATATTTTGTGCTAACTGTATAAGACTTTGATTGGTCCACAGCTTTTTGTCATCAGGAGGCAAAAAAGTTGCTTTTTGCCTCCTGGTATTTGCAGCCACTTCATATGTTAACAAGCTTTTAGGGTAACTTGATGTATCATGCTCCAATATTCACTCTGGGCTTGATTTCATCAAAGATGAAGGGTTAGGGATTAGGTTTGCTATTGGTTTGGGTTAGGCCCAGGGGGAGTATGTATGTAAATGGGTTTTTACAGACGTCTGTAAATCCAGTAAATCAGATATACGCGGAGGCATGATAGTTCAGTTGGTAGAGCACTGGTCTCGTAATCTGGTGACCCACGTTCGAAACCATGTCGATGCGCTAGTGCCCTTTGGTAAGGCATTAATCCTAATTACCAGGTCCCTTGGAGAGGACTTAAAACTGTCAGTCCTCCCGTTCCTTACCTACAAGCTTGCATGCTTTCTTCACAGTCAGATAAATCAAACCAATAACCATGTCTGAAACCAACTTTTAACGTCACCATCTGAGCCAAGTGACTTGGGTTCCATTTGGGGTCCAGTCAGATTCAGTTTGTATGGTGAAGACAAAGAGCTGTCTGAGCATGTAACAGGTAGACCAACTCGTGCTCCCGAATGTTAAGGATAGCTGTAGTGTGTTTTTCCAGGGGTGAAGTTGGAAATTTACTAGAGAAGTAAACTAGACTGCCAAGCATTTGTCACAGGAGCATGGGTAGTAAAACCATGTCAAGCAGAGAAAAGATACATGATGGTCAAACCCAAATTTTCAACAACTTTGGGAAAGAAAGTCAGTGGACTAGAGCTGCAAGAAGTAGTTTTGTCGAAAAAGAGAACTGTTATATTTGTAAGATGAGGGTGAAAGAGTGATAGAAAATAATACTCAAATTATATGTATATTTTGAAGCTATAAACTAATGCAAAGATAAAAATCTTTATGAGTGTAAACATCAATTAATCTTTTAGAAGGCAGTACCATATGTTACAAGTACTTGCATATTTCTCATTTTAAAATGATTCTGTCATGCATAATTAGCAAAGGGAAAAATGTGTGTATCTCATTTGATGTGTGCTTTTATATAATCTTGATATTGTTTATGAGCTATGGTTGCTATGGTTTCATATAGTAAAGGGGTGCAGGGCGCTCCATTAGATGTGTAAATAGAAATCGAGGCATTATTCTTTTGAATGCTAGACTGGAGGTTATTCAGGGAATGAACCCCATTGGGAATTATGCATGTCAAATTATAAAAAAAAAATGTTTTGATAAAGTTATCCCCTGGTCATTATGGAGATCTTTTGAGTAATTTATTTCATCAAGGTGTCATGCATTAGTCTGTTCCCATTGCTAACCTTACTATTGCTGATAATAATGTTCAATGTGAATCGGCCCTGTTTTCTCACTAAATCTGATGTACCTACAGTGCGATCAAGGGCTATTGCTTGAAGTGAAAATCATGCATGCTCCGTGTGAACTGGTGCACTGCTCATAGTATGCATTCTATGGGATATTCTTTTTTCTTTTTCTTTTTTTTTCCAACGGTCTGTCACTATGAACATGATGGACAAAGAAAGCGGACAAAATAAACAACCCCTCATTCTACCCTTCACAATGGTTCTGGTAGTCAAAAGAACATCCCTTCACTGCTATTGTCTAAAATATGTGGAACAGGTGTCACATGCATATTCACCTGGAACTACATGATTAAACAAAATAGCTGTGAAGGGATGTTCTTTTGACTACCAGAACCATTGTGAAGGGTAGAATGAGAGGTTGTTTATTTTGTCCGCTTTCTTTGTCCGCCATGTTCATAGTGTGTGCCATCCTACCTTTTTGGAATGAAGAGCATGCCAAAAAATAAGGTGAAGGCAAGTACATTGATTTTCAAATGGGTAGCATTTTCACATCAGAGCAGAATTTCTATTTCTCATTTTCTTTTATTTATCATGTAGGCATGAGCTTACTGCTGAGGGAAATGAGTTGATAAATGCTTTTGTCACTCATAATGTTAACTGCATTGTGTGGTATCAATGTAGCATTTACATATACCTGTCACAAAGCATTCTGAAAGAATTCCAGAAAGAATTTTAGCATGGATTTTAAAAAATAATTTTCTGATAGCTGAGCTGTTTCCTTAGAGATCATTTAATCCTTTTTAACAAGTTTTGACCGAGCGGGTGATGGATATTTGAACTCATTTCATATTTACCTCTGTGTGTTGTATCACATAGTATAGCTGCAAAAAATAGATTTTATTTAATGCCTTTTTATGAAAGTACAATCATATGCCGCTGTGTGGAGTACAAAATTGTATAGTAGAGAATTAAATTGTATGTAATGTCTATTGATGACAATAAAAGTTGTTTGATTTGATAAAGATAGAGCTGCAAAATATTTATTATTGCTTGACAAAACTATAAAAAATTTGAATTTTATAAAGATAAACATAATTGACCCATCGTTATAGTTTAATGTGCATGTTATTTTGATTTATATTTGTTGTGAAGTTATGATTGCTTTTTAGTGGAGTCTTATTCTTTTGTAGTATATCTTTTGATAGGTTGTTTATGTGTCTATTGCATTTTATTAAAAATTATTTTACTCCTTTTTCTTTAAAGAAGAAAACATCAACAGTATTTTTCTTGCTCAGCGACCACAATGCACAAATTCTCGGCAGCTAGTCCGGGACCTTATTTGAAGAATTTTTGTTAAATGGTGTAGCCAGAAACATGGAGAGGTTGAGATATTGGGATATACTCCAAAACAAATAGCTACAACAAACAAATTAGACCACTACTGATTTGAGAGAACAAAACACAAATTACTGATTGTAGAAATGAACTAATCACTGTAGCAGGACTCTCCCGCAGAAGAAATAACTTCACTTTGTATAAAAATTTGACATGTTGTACAATTTTTATATTCCGTAACAAATGTATATAAGACTGACTGTACTATATAGATGCCTACCCTGCTGGGGGTGGCTTACTAGAAGTCAAATTGTAGTGATAAAACAATTTATTTATTGACCTGATCCAACTCTTGTTGAGTGACATATCTAGTCTATGATGAATAAAATAAAAGATAATGCAGTCATATGAAAATCGTTTTTGTGTGTTGTCTGAATCCTCAATTATGGTAAGAATTATCTTAACCATTATCCAATCCAAGAATAGATTTAATCATGATATGATGCTGATAATGATAAAGATGATGTGATAGTGATGGTAACATTAATGGGGTGTTGCAAGAAAGTTGCAATCAATTGCAAATAATTGCTAATTTTGAAACGACCATTCTAATTGGCTCAGGGTCTGCCCTTTTAAGAAGACATGCATGCAACAATGATTTTGATTGGCCAGTGACAATCAGTTGCAACTTGCAATTGATTGCAACTTTCTTGCAACACCCCATAAGAATGTTAAAGATATTTATGATAATACTAATAAAGATGTAAATGGTGATGATTGTAATAGTGAAGATGAGGCTTCTTATGATAAGTCTGGTGATGATTGTAATAGTGAAGATGAGGCTTCTTACCATAAGTCTGGTGATGATTGTAATAGTGAAGATGAGGCTTCTTATCATAAGTCTGGTGATGATTGTAATAGTGAAGATGAGGCTTCTTATCATAAGTCTGGTGATGATTGTAATAGTGAAGATGAGGCTTCTTATCATAAGTCTGGTGATGATTGTAATAGTGAAGATGAGGCTTCTTATCATAAGTCTGGTGATGATTGTAATAGTGAAGATGAGGCTTCTTATCATAAGTCTGGTGATGATTGTAATAGTGAAGATGAGGCTTCTTATCATAAGTCTGAGCCCAATTTGACTGCAGTCTTTAGCACCTTTCCTGCTCAGTGTCTTTTGGTCCACCGACCAAACCAGACAAAACAACAGGGGATAGGGAAAGATAAAGTGAATTCCCGGGCATGGAAAAGACAATAAAAACCGAAGGATGTAACTTTTGATAAGGTGCCTAATACGATTGAGGTGTTGATACTGTTAATGATGGTGATGATGATAGTGATAATGAAGATGATATGATAGAGGTGATGATGATAATGATAATGATGATGACAATGATTGTATGAAGATATTGAATGCATGAATGAAAAAGACAAACTGCATGCATACATGTATATGTACACTACAGCAGCAGCATCATCATCTTCAGATGAAACCACTCAGAGCTGCAAGCTCTCAATGGTTCTTTCAGACACAAGGAAGATGACCTAGCAACATAAAAAAAAACATCAAGCACACAGAAGACAAAAGACGGACTTCCAGGTATTTGTTCATGTTTTTATTATCTCTAAATGACTTTGATCATTGAATTCCATCGTAACTGTTGATATGACCATGTCTAGTCATTAAGTTCATAACACTATACAAGCAGGTAATATATGAGACAATTTGTGATGATATATCATATAAAAAGAAGAGAAAATAATTTCTTCCCTAAGAAAAGCTAAACAGATAAAGATATAAAATGTAACTCAAAGAGTATTATAGAGGTAAATTTTTGCATCTTATATGCACGACACTTTTTGTGAGTCACAAAAAAATGATGGTTGTACTTTTCCCAAAATAGGGGTGTGGAAGGTTGAAGAGCACGCTGATTGAAATGTCCATTTTTCATTTGTTAGATGCTCTAATCATCAGGAATGCCCCAATGCATCAGATATGTAAAGCTCTTGTACATGTAGCCCATTTTTGAGAGGCGAGGAAAAAAAAACAACAGAAAAAGAGATGGAAAGAACATGAAGAGAGCCCCCTACGACATCGAATATCCTTCCCCCACTCGATGTCCTCATTCTCTTGCAATGCTTAGCCTGATAATTTTGGTGCCACCTCCCCCCCCCCCCCCCCCCCGAGAAAAAATAAAATAAATGTGAGGATAGTTATGCAGCACATGTGAGTAGGAGCTGACATAATGAATGATGAACATTTTTAACATAAACATTTAACAAAAAATACAAAAAAACTTGAATTCTAAGATCCAAAGAACAGTGAGAAATGTTATAAATATGGTTAATAAATTTCAATTCAGAAACATTGCATAGTGTCTGGACCAGCCAGATTTTATATTCATTTCTTTAGAGATCAGAGTTATACCTTACAAAATCTACAACTGTTTCATATCATTTTCACAATATATCTATACATTTATTCATTTATTTATTTATTCCTTCCCCAATCAAAAGGCATCAATATCATTTTTCATTTGCTGATAACCTGTAAAATTTCAAATCACCATTTATATTATAAAATTCTACATTGTATAATCATCAAGTTTCATTCCATTTTCCCACCAGTTATAGTTCTAAGAAAGGAAAGAAATTCAACTTAAATTTTCAAAGAAATTTGAAAAACAATATTATGCATCGATGGTTTTGAGAAGTTACATGAGCACATGCCAAATACCCGTTTTTCCATCACTATGTTTGTCGCGTGTTGGTATAAAAGTTAGACATCCGCAAACTTGAAAGCCCTTTATTCTTAATAACATCAGTTTGGAAAGTACATGAGCCTCAAGGCTAATACATGTATTATCATTTAGCCCTTCATTGCTCTCTCCAGTTAAGTTTGTGCAAAGCCTATTAAAAAACACTGAACAAAATAATAATAATAATAATATTCCGTTCTTGTACAGCGCGTATCACGTTATTATCTAATGTCTCTATGCGCTTCCAAAGGACTTTGGATATTATTACCCTGGCTTTAGCCAGCACTACCGGACCTGACAAAGCAGAACCAAACTAATACAATGTATTTTTTATACATTCAAATGTGTCCTGTGACTTCTTATTTTAACCCAAAAAGGATCCCAAAGAGAAGTGTTAAGGCGTGAAGTCCATATTAAGTTTTAAAGATCACATCTTAACGTTTTCACGTGGTACACAAAGGGTGTCTTTCAGTATTTCAGCCACTTCTCGTAACGGGCGTCTCACAAATGCAATCTTTCTGGAAGACTCCATGAAAGAAGACAAATGTGATCCTTTCCCAGATCCTTCTGTCTTTTGAAACACATCATTGTTCCTTTATTCCTAGACACAATATGGCAGGCAACGTCCAGGGAATAAGACGGTAGGCAATGGTGTGTCACATTTTTACTGTTTGATCAGTTATTGGTTCTTATTTGAGCTGTGTTCTTGATAAACTGAGTTGCTTTAAAAAGTCGAGGATCCCTCTTCAAACCATCCAGCTGGCTTCCTCGAGAGCTCGCCGTGCCATGATCTCAAATTCCTGTGTAAGGAAGACAAAGAGAATGCGATATTGATTATTATAATAACGTGAAGATTGATGACATAAGTTTCACTACAAACATTTAAGAAACTGCACTAAATTGCACGATATTTTCAAACAATGTTGCAAGCTAATCAGACGCTTTTCATCAATTAATAATTTATCTGAAACTTTTTGAATGTGGCCAACTGAAAAGAAAAAAACCCCCAAAACAGCTTGTGTTAGTTCAGTCTCAAACAAAAGCTCTATATTGAAGTCATGGTTCTGAATAATAATAATGCTTTCTTTTTTCTTTACAATCTTGCAGGTATGAGTAAGACATTATTTGTTGGTTATTTCCGTGTATGTTTCTATTCATGGTTTTCAATAAAAACATAAATAAAAAAAAAATGAGTAAGACCTTATCACCTTTTTTTAAATACTTGACAAGATATAGCAATGAGGGTGTCATCAAAACATCTTTTTTTTTAGTCGCACCATCACCACATTTTTAAAAGATTTCTTTCGCAATATCTACCAAGAAAAATAAAAGAAATATATAAAGAATAATGATCTCACCTCAATATCTCTCAAGACATCCTCGCTGACTTCAGTTCTGATATGTTTCCCTAGAGGTTGGATTGGAGACAATGTCTCATTGTCGTTGATATTGTTGTTGATATTCGTCGTCGTTGTTGCCGTTGTTGATGGCTTATTAGAATTGATATCAACCTCGTCTGCGATGCCAGAATCGAAAGACTTTGATTTGTCTCTTGATCCTTGCTCTAATGTTCCATCAAAAGCAGGAAAGCTCTTGGTGAATTCATCAACCAGGTTGAAGTTGTGCCTGACTACATCGGGACTGTCTATACTAGATGAGGAATCTGAGCTGCTGTCTGGGGAACTTAGCTTGGGAGGTCGATGAACAGCTTGCCGTCTACTCAAGGGTGCTGAAGCCTTTGCTGCAGATCTGACTGGTATAACAGCCTCACCGTCCAAAGATTTCTTTGGGTCGCAAAGGCTACCCATGCTATCGCTTGAGCTGATACCAACCGAACTAGCCACTGAGAGCTTCCTCTCTTCAGACTCATCTTCAGCTTCCTCTGATATCTGATCAAACCTTGGTCTGCTCCCACCAATTGGAGGGGTGATGGAAGATATACCTTTGACGATCTGCTGCAGAGCTTGTTGAGCTGCTTTCCGATGTTTCTGTAGCTTACGCTCTTGTTCCAGAATCTTGAATTCAACGTCTTTCTTGGCCTCGATGGCCTTGAGTCGTTCTTCTTGTTTAAGGTTTGTCTCTTGGGATTCTTTGTTGATTTCCCTCAGACGGGTCTTCAGTTGTTCCATTTGCTCTTCAAGAAACGCCTCTTCCTCGTCTAATGAATCTCCTGTAGCGAAAGAGAAAAAATGATTATGAAGTTGCTGGGGACCACCTTTCCATATTTCTGTGCATCTTTAGGTTGTCTGCATATAATAAGTGCATTTTGTTTCGAATCAGGACAAATGATACTTTCACCTGCAAATCAACAAGGAGGACATGTACCTTTGCTTTCATACTATCATTCCCAAAGGATCAACATTCTCGTACCTCCCATCCTCATGATCATAATTTCCAATAATGTAAACATTTTGTGCTAAAAAGATACAATGCAGAATATTTGAAGATTGTTGTAACTGAGAACTAAAACCTTTTCCCCAACTTCACATCATGGAAGAAATTCAACCCAGATCATGAATTGAATCACCACAGTTCAGACACTCAGAGTGCTATCTCACCTCTAGAATTCTTCTTCCTCTTTTTCTGCTTGCGTTGTTGTTGTAGTTTCTTCTCCACGGCATTCATCTTGACATCAGCGGACATCCTTCGTTGGTTCAGGATGGTAGTAACACGTAACATCTCAGCCTCTTGCGCTTCTTTCACTCGTTCGTACTTATCCTCGATGAACTGCTTCTTACGTTCCATGATAGGGGAGCCATCAGAGACATCAGGCGAGGACTGCAAAGATTGAATAATACCAAAAAGGAGATACATGTAATTATTGCTTTGATCCGCTTTCAAGTGGAAACAATAGGACCTACAAATAAATTCTGAGCTGGTTCTTGCCAATAAACAGAATGGATTCTATTTTATTGCAAAATGAATGGACATATATTCAAGAGTGATGTGATCATGTTCCTTTGCTTGTTTGTGTTTGTTTGTTTGTTGTCTTTTTATCGACAAACCAGTCATATCGATGGTTGGGCTCGGATCCCACCGCTGCCGCCATTTCAAAACAAGACCAAATATTCCAAGCCATGACGAGAGATATATAATTACTGCCTTATAAAACTTTATTATTTCGTCACGCTATATGGTCAGAGTAGTACGGTGTCTCGATTTTTAGCGCACTCACTGCGCATGAGCAATAAACTTTTCAACGACGTGCATCATCTTCCATTTGTTATTTTGATTATGTTCACGAATGACTTGATAAAATCCATGAGAGAACAAAAATATGAGGTTTTAATATGTTTTTTAACGACCATAAACATAATATATACATTAAAAAACTGTATTAATTAATTTGAAAATTCTGAAATGAATAAACTAATTTCAGGTCATTTATTCAAAACCATTGTGCCATTCTACGACCAAGGCACTGATTCATAAAATCTTTGTATTTCAATAGCTGTGAGCATATTTCTTATAGAATGCAACACTTAATTTTTACTGATAACAAGGCTTTAAGCAAGCAAAACCGGGACAATCTTTCTTTTAAATGGCCTCTATGCATGATATACTTTTTATGAAACACAATCTCAATTGGTCAAGAACTAAGATAACAACAATTCAAACCAAAGAGTGACCATTGCCTTTCAATTTGATCTTTTTCCGAATCAGAAATATGCATGGTCTATAACAAAAGTCACTAATCCCTCCGTTGGGACCCCTGACTGAGAGACACAACTAACTATAATACCGGGTCAATGCCAAAACCAAAAAAGAGAGTAGAATCTACACTGATCTATGAAAGTTTTGATAAGTATATGGCAATACTCGGAATAAATTGACCGAAAAATTGTTTACGAAAATAACCTTCCAATTCAATTGGTATACATTAGAGCATTTATGACGGACGGGACTTTGAAGTAAGTATTATGATATGCGCATGATAATGTATGAATCTTGGCGATCATTATTTCCCTGAGGAGAAACATACTGCTTTGAAAAATACATGTTACTGGAAAACACGGTTAAACTCTACTACCCCACGAACCAGCATATCACTATGAACACGGCGGAAAGAAAGCGGACAAAATAAACAACCTCTCATTCTACCCTTCACAGCTATTATTTTTAGTCATGTAGTTCCAGGTGAATATGCATGTGACACCTGTTCCACATATTTTAGACAATAGCAGTGAAGGGGTGTTCTTTTGACTACCAGAACTATTGTGAAGGGTAGAATGAGGGGTTGTTTATTTTACCATGGGAGAATAATGATCAATATGAGCGTCAATTCAAAGGGGGGGGGGGGGTGGTTGGCTTTCTAAACAATTTCTTAATTAAAATGAAAAATATCTCGCATTATTCCATGCAGTAATTCCCGCTAATCCTGAGCATTTCGACGTCCCCTTGTTTCCCTCATTCTTATCTAATCCTACTAATCCTAAGATTAATATCATACTTACTCCTGATGCTTTGGTATCAACAGTAAGATGTGTCTGTTTATCACCTGGGTCTGAATCAAGCCTTATCATCAGTGGTGCTAGCTTCTCCTCTGAAACATTCAAGTATGAAATAAACATTGAATTAACATTTAGAAACATCAAACCAAACTACTGACAGAGTTTAATGTGGCGAGTATACATACGCATTAACCCATAGAGGTACAGTGTCACCTTTAGGAGACGCTTCTGCAGTATCTCTTGGTCCAGAATGTTGGGCAGTACATATCATACATGAGCAGAAAGAGAAAAATGCACTGGAAAATTGAGCCTACTTCCATAGTCGTATGATGTGGCATTCTTGAATTAAAGCCGTTTAACAGTGACTAATCATTAAACTATTTAAATTGGCAATGCAGTGAATAATATATAATCACTATTTCTGTGTTCAAATTGGAAATTTCCGTTTATATTTTACAATTATACTTCATTTTGGTTTATGTTATATCCATATTTATTTTTCAAGCTATGTAAGCATGGAAAAAAAATAATTTGTATTGCCAGTTTGAGGATTGAAGATGGTATGGGTTAACTTAACTCTATGGCGAGTACACTTGTTCTACTAGTATTCCTTCCTCTCGTTCTGTAAAAATCTATCTCCTCGTTTCATACCTTCCCACTTTCTGTTTTTCTTCTTTTCTCCTTCACTTACTTCCTCATAATTTTCTGGTTGTTTTTTTTTTCCTTGTACAATGTCTCTCTCTCTCTCTATTTTCCCGAGACGTAAGTACTTCTCCCTTTTCTTGTAATTGTAATTATTTCAATATGTTCCTTAATCAAATGAATATGTATGATATGTAATTTAAATTGTGGTACAGATTATTATTGATATTAATTTTACTAGAATATTATTGTAAATATTGTATGCATTGGTGAGGGCTTTCTAGCATGGGCGTCAACCGGGGGGACAGGGGGACAAGCCCCTCCCCCAAGAAAAATAAGGGTGGGAGACACAAAAAAGAAAATGCCAATAGGATATATCCCCAGCAATTAGAAAAAAGACACCAGAAAAAAAATTGTCAGTAAATTTTATGTATCATGTCCCCTTGAAATTTTAAGCGGAGGACCTTTTTGCTTGTCAGTAATTTTTTGGACAGCGCCCCCCCCCCCCCCATTGTAAAATGGATTGACGTACATGCCCTCGAGGATAGCTGTTTGTATAACTGAAGAGCCTCCCCTGAACAAATAAAAATGAATATGAATAAATAGATAATGTGTGTAATGACTCTTAACATCAGATATTATCTGTTGTTCCGCCTACGCATAATACATGTTCACAAAGAAACTCTCGTATAAACTGTGCATACCAACACGATCAAGGAACTAAACTTGGTTTATGCATGCCCTATAGTGTTTGCTAAATCTTTATACATGCATCTGTTTGCTATTCATAACATTTCACTTGGATGGTGACACGACATTTGCACCTGCGATAATTGCTCCTGTCTTAATTTCTTCAAAGGCCTAGGGTTAGAGTTAGGGCTGTGATAGTGGTTTCGGTTCAGAATGATGTGAGGATAAGGATTAAGCTTATTGTTAGGTCTGGGGTTTGGTTTTATATTTTACTAAATGTGCGGATTTTCCATGGGAGCAATTATTGTCGCCGGAGCAAATGTCATGAAACCGTCTATATACCTTTCTATATTTTATCTTTTTTCTATCTATCATCTATCTATCTATCTATCTATCTATCTATCTATCTATCTATCTATCTATCTACCTACCTACCTACCTACCTATCTATCTACCTACCTATCTATCTATCTACCTACCTATCTATCTATCTATCTATCTATCTATCTATCTATCTACCTACCTACCTACCTATCTATCTATCTATCTATCTATCTACCTACCTACCTACCTACCTACCTACCTATCTATCTATCTATCTATCTATCTATCTATCTATCTATCTAGCTATCTACCTATTAATCTATCTACATATCTATCTGTCTACCTATCCATCTAGTTAGCGCCAGTAAATTTATCTTAATGTCTAGTATATACCTTACCTTATCTAACTATGTAAGTGTATTTCAACAAACCTGGTAAAGCTGAAGTTCCTCAATTATTAGAAATGAAAAGGAGAAGGAAGAGATAGCGAGAGAGATCATCTATCAACATCAATCAGCCTATTCATATATTCATTAACCCGTTGACTATTGAATTCTCTTATACCCATAGGCTTAATACAAGAACAAGCGGGTTCCAGTAGGTAATGGGTTACCAATATCTCTAAGCCCTTCTTGAACTCATCTTTGCTCCAAACTTACTGCTTGCTGCATTGGAATCTGTAGTCCCATCCATGTCTCCACCGTTGTATTTTTTACACCTCTCCTCAATGGCTGTTACCCACTCAGCTCTCTCCTCGCTAGTCTCACAGAGTAATTGAGTGCCTGTCACTCTCTGTAAAACAAAAATCAACAAATCATAAATCATAAATTTCTTATACATTAGCAATGAAATACATGACAGCTAGACAATTGACACAAATATTGTCTGGTGAAGTATTGGCTCACGTAAAACAGCAAATATAAATCTAAATCCATGATTCAGCAATAAAATTCACAAAATTACCACACACTTGAAAAGGTATCAAGTGGTGATAAATCATATAATTGCAAATTATATCGAGTTTCTTGAAACAATATTGCTTATAGACGAGCATTTGGCATGTATGTATTTCTAGCAATGGAAAAGAATTTGTGGCACTCTTGACATTACCAGTAAATTCATTCGGAAATCCTTTCGTTTATAGCCGGTAAAAGTATTTTTACTACAGGCTTAGAATACTGGTATGCTTCAACCTTAAATCTAAAGACTGTCCTAAATAAGACTCTCCTTGATCCAAGACGAAACGTCCAAGCTAAATTTGGGGAAAAGAAAAACAAAATGGCTCAAAATGCATGTTGGAATTCACCCGATGCTCCTGCGGAAGGATCAATTCTACAAATAAAACGATGAAGAAAACTGGACATATTAATCCTGTTGTTTACGAACTTAAGAATTCGCTTATATCCAACGAAAAACAACTAAGAGAAATGTAGCAAACGCGCTCAGGTCTGAAATCTAAAAACTCACCGGCAGTTTGTGTAAAAGTAATGAGGAAAAACGAGACGAAATATAATAAAGGCGATGGAATGAATGAACAAAATGACCAATTCCAATATTCCCAAGACAAAAGATGTGGGAGGAACAAATGCTTGATAACCCAAATCAAAACGGCGCGAAAACTGCGATCGTGGAATTATGTGATGCCCAGAGTAAACAAAAATTCATGCAACGCAATCAGTATAAACTAGGTGTGCAGACGACATGAAATAAATGAGGCAGTACATCCGAATAACACGTCAGTTTGTAAAAGCAACACGGCGAGTGATCAATAAATATGAATCTCAGATTTTTTTCTGCTTTGAATGGACAATATTCTCTCATTTCATTGTATGTCATGCGTGAAGGAATGAGGCCATTTCTATTGCGTCGTCTGCACAAAGTAAATATGCACTCGGTTCTAAAGAATATCGATATTACAGGATTCGACCTTGATTGTTTCGCATTTGGAGAATTTTGTTTGAAAACCAACCGTTCGGAGTTGATTTTACCATATATAGTTTGACGCCTACTAGGAGAGTAAAGTACAATGGTTTCAGGGACGAGATATTGTCCCTCTCAGATTGATATTTTTTTCTGGATGACTGTTGCTTGTACTTGAAGAGTTTTCGCTTAAAAGCCCAGTGGCGTAGCTACGGGGGGGGGGGGGGTGGCTGAGGGCATATATCCCTGATCGACTGGCAAAATAAAAGAAGTGAGGAGAGTGAAAGACAATGGAAAAATGGGAGAGGGGGGAGATGAACATGAGGAAAAGAGACTCGACCCCTTCCCCCTCTCTTGTATTCCTATATTAGTGCAGTGTCATCCGTTCATGCCTGTATGGAACCACGCACTGACAATTTCTGGGAATAAAAATCAAAATATATGAGCGGAGAAAACAATATTATGTCTCTCTTTGTCTCAGTATGAACGTTCAGTTTCTAAATTTGCAACCCCCCCTTGTAAAACTACGAGCGTGTTTTGTTTTGCTTTGTTTGTTTTGTGGTTTGTTTGTTTTTTTTTGCAAAGGGGATCAGAATCAACGAGCAATCACGCTTGAAAACAAAGCACGTATATGCTATGAACCACCTTATATGTCAACAAAAAAATGAGATACAATATAAACCACAAAATAATGTACAATTAGCTGTGCATAATTTATATCATGAATTGTCTATTGACACATGTAGATTTAACAGAATTTGATGCTAAAAGCGAGCGCTAATTGATTGTGTTGCTCAACAGTTATACATAGCTGGATGCAATTTGAGGTCCACTTTAACCATGTAGTCTGTCACTTAAGTAGGTAGGGCTCGGGAGGGGGGGGGGAGATCTGAAAAAAAGGTATATTTTATCTCTCTTTGCCAAATTTATGACTCCCTCTGCAATATACACATAATTAAAGAAAGTCAAAGTTCAACAAAATATCATTATTCAGTTATTCATTATTTTGTTCATTTATTCATTCATGGTTTAAATAATATGGCATACACATGGAAATATCAAAAGTTCACCAACGTGGCTAAGGGATCATAAGTTGTTAATTTGGCTATGGGCGGCAGATTTGGGAAAGACACAGTATGTCCTTCTCCACCCCCCCCCCCACCCCCTCCTTATGAGCTTTCACCCCAAAATAAAATCCTAGGAGTTTACTTTTCACGTAACTCCAAAATAAAAGACGATTTAAACTATAAGGAGATATTAAGTAAAATAAAGAGATTAATAGGTTGGTGGAGGTAACGAGATCTGACAATGTTAGGCAAAATCAAATTATTGAAAATGTATGTATATTCAAAATTAAATTATGTTTCTTCTCTTATGCCTGTGCGACATAGTATCCTTGAGGAAATTGAAAAAGTTTCTTTTAATTTCATTTGGGGTGGGAAAGACAGAATAAAAAGGAAAATATTATATCAAGATTATTGTGCAGGTGGACTTCGAGTAACTAATTACGAAGTTTTCATCAAGACTCAAAGAATAATGTGGATTAAACGGCTGTTGTATGGTGAAAAATATTTAGGGTGGAAATTAACATTTGATTACTTTTTGAAATCGTTGGGAGGCCGAAGTATATTTCTCTGTAATTACGATATGAAAAAAATGAATTTAAATGGCATACCCATGTTTTATATAGACATGTTAAAAGCCTGGCAAGAAATAGATGAATGTAGACACTTTGAAGAGAACAAGGTAAATCCTGTCATTTTTAATAATAAAAGTATATGTTACCGAAATAAAATGATTTTTGATGCTGAACTTTTTCAGAAAGGAATATTTCAAGCATCAGATATAACTGTTGGAGGTAATTTAAGACCAGTCTCATATTTTTATAACTTAGGATTTACCACCGACAGCTTGATCATGATTCAAAAAATATTTTCTGTTATCAAACAGGAATGGATACAAAGTGATTTTATAAATGTGGATACAGAACTTTTTTCAAATAGATCTTAAGATCTCTGGTTATTTACAAAAATTTAGCGATTTAAAATCTATAAGATTATACAATCATTTTATTGGAAGACTTCAAAAAGATTACACATTAAAGATTACAGATGGAATTTGTCAATATGATTTTGGAATTGGGATGTTGAAAGAAATATTCACAAGACTGAAAAGTGCATTTGTAAGTAACAAACAAAGAGAGTTTCAATATAAACTTTTACATGGAGCTATATATACGAAACCGAGACTCTTTCAATTTGGATTTGAGTCAGATAATCTGTGTTCCTTGTGTAAACAACAGGCTGAAACATACCAGCATTTGTTTTTAGATTGTCCTAAAGCTAAACAATTATGGCAGGAAATAATTAAAGAGCTTCATCTAAGAGAAATTAACATAAATGATTGGAAATCCATTTTCATGGGAATATCAGGCAAAACTGTAAGAATCCATGTAATAAATTGTATAATTTTTTTTGTAAAATACACAATCTTTTCTTCTAGAAAACAAGGCAAACTACCATCTGGACAGAAAATAGTCGCCATGATAAAAGATTACAGAGACGAAGAATATAAAATAGCCAACAAAAAGGGGAAATTAGGGGTGCATTTAAGGAAATGGGAACAGATTGATGCATTTCTCTGATGTTCTTTTGTTTTCCCTATTTTTTTAATTTTTTTTTAAACGGAATGACGAACCGGAGCCGGATGCATGCCTGTATGTGTGTGTGTGTGTGGGGGGGGGGGGGGGGAGGGGGGGAGGGGGGGGGAGGGGTTGCAAGGCTGTGTGAGTGTATGACTGGAGGGTGTTTGAGGGTGTGTGAGTGTAGAGATTGGGGGTGGGGGGGGGGTAGGGTAGGGTGTCATAGGACGGAGCTATGTATGCCTTCCTCTGTTACCTCCTTTTAATTTTAAAGTATATGAAAGAAAGTCATGTATAATTTGGTACATTTCCTATGTCTATTGATTGATGCATTATATTCACGCGAATGCATACTATTTCAAGAATCGGAATATTACAGGTTACTGAAAGTGGATTTCAAAGGGCACTTGGGGTGCTTGAGGTACCAGTATATAGTCGTGGGTGAGAAATACAGATAAAATGCGAGGGTATTAGATAAGTTCCTCAAAGCCGCAGAAGGGCATTGACCTTCTATACCACCGAGTTAAAGTCCTTTCGCTCCCAACAGATCATAACCTACACACTGCGGCATGCATAGTGAACAAGCTGCTATATCATAGAGTCATTAATGACTTATCGTAACATTAGTGGCTTAGGATGGGTCAATCCATTGAAGGGGTACTCATGCCAAAGGGGGTGGGGTGGGGGGATATTGGTCATACTAGATGAATGAAATGAAAGAATAAAGCCTTCAATTAGGATGAGGTGCTGAAGGGGGGGGGGGGGGAGTACGTTGTCTCCCCTCTTCGATTCTTATATCATTTTTTAAAATCTCTTTCTCTATTGCCATTCGATGGGGGGGGGGGGGGGTGGTCCTCTGTAGCTTCTCTGTACTACGCCACTGTCTACGCCTCTCATGAATGCAAGCTATTAACCTCCTGAAGGTGATTAGCCCTAACTCAATTAATTCAACTCACCGGGTGGTACAGCTCGAATGCGAACTTGTTTCCCGTCTTCGACGAACTCGACGACGACACGACGGTTTGGACGTCGTACTCGTCTAGCATCAGCATGTCAAGTGTGTGTGAGTCGCTTGGTTTACGGTAGATATACAGACGATCAGCAGTCAGTATGGACCAACACCTGATAGGGAAAAGACCATTAGAGGAAGAAAAAGAATGGTTAGCTTAAAAGTAAAAGAGAAGGAAATTGACTAAAAGTCGAAGAGATTTGGCAAAGACATAGCATGGACAAGGTTATTTGCGGTAAAAGGTGCGACCGGTTATCCGGTCCTGCCAAGATATGACATCATCAAAGGACAATCAGAGCCAAATTTTAACAAAATAATGATTGTTTACTTCGCATTCATCGTTTCAATGTCTGTTTTGTTGTATAAACATCTTTTTTGTCATTTTTCTTCATTTCTCTCTTTTTGGTTTTGAAATATAGAACAATATCAAAACCTTGTGCACTTTGCGTGCAATGACATAATATTAAAACTCGGGGCCTTGAATCTTTGTGCTAAACACTTGTCATTTAGGACTAGTTGTGTGACAGCAATTACGTTTAAATAGCAAGCTTGATATGATAATGTAGTACTGAAAACTGAATATTTTCGTTTATTATTAGGTACAGATAAAAACACCCGTTTGCAGTATACTCGAAAAATATAATCAATAATCCCTGGCATTCATCGCTGAAAACACATGGGTTGAATGGGTTAATGTACCTATTATTCCAGTAAATAAAACACAGAACTGCAATAACATTGAATCGTTTAACGGCTATTCTCTGTCTGGAAAAATCTTTTGATACATCATCTAAATACGAACTATTATCATTGTAAGGGTGCAGTTTAGAATACTTTGACATGTTTGCAACCATTATATTATCCAGGGCTTTAATACTAGTTGCAATCTGGTATGGCCATGGATGAATTCATGTGGAATAAATGTAACTTCTTTCCTTATCAAAGAGATGGCAAGCGAGCAACGTTTTCCGTAATCATGAAACTTAACTTCCGTGTGTTTGGGGGGGAATGAAAAGATGAAGTAAATTTACAATCTAGCATCGATTTTTCTCATAATGAAAATAAAGGATAGGACGGGGACAATCCCTTTTATATCAGGGGGAAAAATTAGGAGAAAGAGAAGTTTCAATGACATTTCCTGTATGTCACCAGTTACATCTTCCTCGTCTTTGAGGCAGTATTCTGATGGTCATTTAGGAAAGTATGACGTTTAGATAAGATCTACGCAATACGGAAACGACAAGGATGTACTTGTAAGTTGAGCGACCTCAAATACCATCTGTGCACTTCTATACACGTATCGCAGTCATGGTGACGAATCCAAATACAGTGTGATGAAAAAGGGGAGGACGGAATCTCCAGGAGAGACAGAATGTTGCAGCAGGACAACCCCACGTGGCGCAGGCCTTCTGCAACAACTAGAAACCTTTAATCTTAATGTTCCCTGCAAAGACTTTCCATCCTTTAAAGGGGGGGGGGGGGGGGGGTCGCACACCGGTTCAAAAATTCATTGCCTTTGTCAAAAAGTACCACTATCCATGGTACACCATGTAATTTGAACATATACCATCAAATTACTATGTTTGTATCGTGGGTGCCAATGTACTTGTTTTACAAGGGTGGATACGCCAATTCACCCGCTTTCGATAATCTACTAGATGAAAGTGATGTTGCCTACTATAAGTTTATGATGTTCACACCAAAATATATATATGAGATCTGCCCTACGTGTACAGCAGGCGAGTTAAAAACATTACATGAATAACCAGGATGATTCTAATAAGTTTTCTGAGAGTTAAATTGACAAGGCAAATTGTAAAAGAGAAAAATACTTGAAACTTAAAGATAAACCAATGTTGTTCCGATGCTTGAAGAGAATGTAAACAATTTGTAATCCTTTAACGTATTTCGTTCGCTGCTCGCGTCATGAAGTCCTAGTCACGCTTTGTACCACATTCTTTTTATTTCACGGAAATACAAATTAACTTTCACAAATTTTCTATCAGCAACATTTGCTGTTTTGTTAAGACCTCATACTAAATTCCATACTCGAGGCGTTTCGATGATCAGTGGTTTCTTTTCAGAAAACGCGAGAATATATTGAATGTTATTGTAGGCCGGGACCAATCGGACAATGGTCTTCTTCCTTACACTGACAAGATAAGCGTTATATCAATGACTATTGCCCACAATGCAAGGACACTATTTTCTATACCATAGACGTTGGATTGATTTTAATTGAATGAGAATGGGTTTGTTGTGTAACTGTTGTTTGAAGAACCGACAGGTGTGTGCAGGTATAGGACAACCCCGATGTCACAACACTAGTATTGGGAAACTCGAGTAATCTCGTAGGACATCATGACAATAGTTGTTTTTATCCTATCCCCTGGGGAGTATCGATGGCACTGACTATTCAATTGACTATTTCCTTGGTCATAACATAATCAAAGTTCGATCGTAATGTATGTCATGATCGAGTTGTGAATCACACTGAAGTATTCATGTTATATTATTTCCTTATTATGCTTATGAGATAGAGTTAACTATGTCATTTAATTTCATACTATTTCATCGGTCGGTATGTCTGTATTGAATTATCTAATAAATCGTGCTGAATGATTTATTTCATCTCAAAAAATCACATGACGTTCTTGAAACAGCAGTGACTTTTCCACTTCTCGGGATTATTACGATCTAGTAGTTCGATGGTAAATTCTATACTGATCTAACTGTGAATCATGCTGATTGATTACTTGATCTATAACGGTACTAAATCATTTTCTGACGTTTATGAAATAGCATTGACTATTCCATTTGTTGGAAAATAATCATAATTATAGTTCAATCATAATGTCTGTATCGATCTAACGGTGAATCATGCAGAATGATTTATGTGTGATCTATAAACCACCTCGATCACCTGGTATTTACGAGAGCAGTGGAATAAAATAGATCGGATTATGTTTGAGCGGTGCGTAAATGATCCCGTTAGCTTTTAGAATTGGAGGGTTGTATAAAAATAAAAAAGCTAAGAGAAATATTACAGGACACTAAGAATGTAAGTTACGAAGTCTGTGTACCTAGATATCTTTATGATTCAAGGCAAGGAATTCCTTTTTCTTTGTGACATTCTGACTCAGTATAAACAAATATAACTGAATATTATTTTGCATAAAGCATACAAGAACTAGAAATATGGATTAAAGTTGATTTTAGAATGCAGGAAATAAAAACAATAACTGCTTTAATTCCTCATGACATTAGACATTAATTTGGTATAAGATGACATCAACTGGACTTAACAAAGTTATGTTTAAAACCCAAGTTTATTTAATACACTTCTTTCAAAGGAATAGCAAATTGAATGTAAGAAAATATCTCATAATTGTGAATTGAAAATATTTTCATCACTCTTTACCTTTTCCATGAGCCGCTTTTCTTGACCTCCAGGTAGCCGGTCTTGACCGGGTTATCTACCTCATTGGCTGCTATGGGCACCACCCTCTTATGACGTTTGGTCTTGGGCGTGGTCCTACCAAGACCCAACGGGGATTTCCCTGTCATCAGCGGGTTACGATTCACTGATGATGTCATCCCGATGTCATCCATGGAACGACTTACTGCTCGGTCTCCTAGATTACTCTACAATGGAAGAGAGAGAAAAAAAAGAGTAATGATTTAAAATTATAGGAAACATTTTTTCAAAGATCTGCATGTTTAACAATGATAATGTAAAAGTTTTCTATTTAAGTCTGATCTATGGGTGTCGCTTTGGCCACTACCAATGGCGTCACAGAATGTTGGCTTTGGGGAATTCTGAATTTTTTTCTGATGGTTCATGAGATCGACATTTTGGATCTCTTGGGCTGTCGGGACAGTGTAAGCTTCCCGTCTCGTAGACTGTCAGTATGGGTATCCCAAGAGCCCCTAGTGAACGACCCGAAGTTAGTGAATGATCTATGGGGACAGAATCCCCCGTCACGTGGTGATATGTCTGAAATGCTCAGACAAGCTGAAAAGTTGTCAAGTGCACTGTCCACTGGGAGGAACTAATAATTGAGTATCGATAAACTGATCGATTTGCTAATGATAATGATAACATCGCAACTAGTCTCTTAACTATCATTGTCTGAGCACATTAGCAATCCTGAATCCCGATTCCAAAGGAAGGAAACTTCAGCCAACCTGGAAAAGTGTCCGACCCTCCAAACTCTCCGGAAGAAAAAACGATTCCATCCGGAAAGCAAATGTAGATTCCACAATTTCAAATGACGTTGCAAATGAGATTTAAAAATCCTTCTAAATGAGGAACGGGCGATTGGGTGGTATTAAGTGGAGTGCAGTGTTGAAGTGCATAATTTGGGAGTAGGAAAAATTTCTTTATGATTCTTTGACTGCTCTGAAGGTTAAGGTACATGACCTCTCGACATCATTCCGCCTAGTACCACGTGACTTGTTTTGTTGAACGACGATTGAATTCGGTATGAAGTCCACTAAATAAATCGCTGAAATACTTTCAAAGGTTAGGGGTTTTATGCTCGTATTATTAGGTTTTTTTTCAATCAAAGAGTTTCTATAGGTGAATGAACTAGACATATGAAATCCGGGATAGACATTTATTAGAAACGACATCTATGAACTTGGGCTTTGAGCGGTGAGATTGAGTAGACATGTAGTTCGGTGGCATATTGGGGTATTTGCTCTCCCTCATTCAAACATTGGCCTTTAGTCAGTCAAATCATCGACTCTCAAATGGCCCTCGGACAACTCCCTCAAGAATATGGGGAAACCTGAATTAAAAAATGTGCCCCCCCCCCCACACACACACACACACACAACAAACACAAAAAAGGCAGTGTGAAAAAAAATTAAGAAGGAAAGAAGAAATAAAGAAAGAAGAAAAAGAAAAAGAAAAGAAGGAAACACTTTCCTCGTCGTCAGCCTCCTTCCCTATACCTACCGCCAAAGACAGTACTAGTATACCACAACTGATATTTAGTCATTTATATCCAAACAGATATCATGACATATGTTTATAACAATGGTTGTATCTCAAAGATGATTGTTTTTCAGTTCGTCCGTAGACAGCTAGGGGCACTCATAAAGCAATGATATTCACAAGTAATAAAATCAACGGCTGAAGATTCATGAGTCCATCTGATTGCGTTTCCAGTTGACGGATATTTCCAGTCTTGTATTAAAAGAAGTGCAATCACCGGCCATCTATAACACATCCCATCGTTGATAACTGAATAAAAAATTAATACAATTCATAAAAGTGCTTATTAATTTTACGATTAATCACAGAAGTAATCTATCACTCTTAATACAAATGTTTTATCGGCCAAGATCAAGTTTAATAGCTCTGAATATCTACACTATAACACTATTCTTATAACATGGAACCAGTTAGCAGGATAGAAGAGAACAAAAAGAAATTGTATGTAATGAATATAAAAATAATTACATTTATAACTTAAAGTAACGCGTCAAATAAAAACTCGATAAATGAATAATAAAATGAAATTTGAAACTCCTCATAACAAAAATGAAATATTTTTCAAGTCTCTAGGACTTACCAGAATATTTCGTTTAATTACGATGAATTCCAACATGATGCTAAAACACAGCGAATTGCACTATTCTTAAAACAGACAAAGCAATCAAGTCTGCTAGCATTCAAATATATGGACGAGTCTAAATGATGTCTAGGAGAAATAAAGACAATTGTTATGAAAGACAGTTCATGCTATCTGTCTCTCTTGCAGTAATCCTTTCCACTAGATAGAGATCCCCTGAAAGATTCCAGAATTAATAAACCAAGACTTTCTCGAAGAGCTGTTGATATAGTGACGCGAGATTGATAACGACGTGACAAGCTGCATTATCAAGAAGGCTAAACGATGGATGCACCGGGGGTGTCAAGGCTCTCTAGCCTGTTTCGTTATGTCGACATTAATAATCAGAATGGCCATTTATGAACTCATATGGACAGTTTTAATCTCTACCCAACCCATACAGCCTTCGTTAGCGGAAAATATTTCTAAGAACGATCGCCTGCCAAGTCTTACGTAATATGGATGATCAAAATATGATTGACCTCAAATATGACAGGATGGCCATGTCTTAGAAAATGATAGACATCCCTAAAGAGTGCCAGAGAGAAAGCAAGACACACAGAGAGAAATACAGAGAAATAATTATTATTGGTCAGGTAAGTACGTCCGTGATCCATGATAGTTTAGTGTTACCATGGAAATAGTTTTGTACCTTCATGGTTCCATAAACAATCGTCAGCAATTATTGCGGTCAACATTCTACAGGTCATAACGTTCTATTGGTCCGTATTTTGGTTCTGACACAATCATTGCTAAGGAAATGTAAGTATGACTTAAATCACAATTATTCCCACCCAGGGGATAGTTTTTCATTTCCCTGTTCCTCCCAATAAGAATGAAATACGTACGAGTAGTCAACATGGGCAGTTTCCCATGGTGAAAAATAGAACACACGACACACTAAAACACAAGATTATCTAGAGATCATTAGTCATATCAGAACTTTAGAATGTTATCTTAGTCCCCATCCCAAAATGGCATATTTCTTGTCAATTAGTGTTATTCTTACATTTAAAAGTTTTTATTATTTCTTGGTGTTTCCGACAAAGGCTTCTACCTTTTTTTAAAGCCCCCCCCCCCCCCCCGCCCCGGTAATTTGCAATCACAGAAACCTTTTTTCCCCAGAGCAATCTTCATGATTTTTTCATTGATATGTTTGTGGTTATTTGTTTTAAATGACTGCTAAGTTCAAGCAAGGAATAATATGTTCGTAGAACGACATCGCTATAATCTATATTCCTGAAAACTAGATAAAATAAAAGACATAAACATTATCAAACCCTACGTCTATACTAAGGAAATCATGTTGGTACGAAAGAATATAAATCTCAATCGAATTGATATTCATATATTCTGCAAAACTATCTTGGTAACAAAAAGTTTCTAAAACTATCTTGCTGCCAACGGCCCCTCATGCAGTCGATTCACGGCAAGGGCGTTTTCGGAGGGTCGGCGTAGGACACCCATGCATATATATTCATTGGGGGGGGGGGGGGGGGGAGTTGAGGCTTTTTTAATGTTTCTATTTCTCGGCGCTTAAATTTGAAATGGATTGATTATCAAACCCCCCTTTATCATGTTTATGCCCAGGGATTGGTGGGTTCAGGAAAGGTTTTCGAAAAGTTTAGGGTAACTTTTTGGAAATCGAATCTCCAAGACGCTACAAGACTTAAGTCATGCTACTGGCAGTGGAATATTGTTCAATGGTGTGAAGCACGAGTGCGTTCTAAACCTAGCATTTCACATCAATCACTCAAAAGTTACTTCAACCTTTGGCTTTACATACCTGGTCTAGTATCTGGTTACTTAGGCCTGTCAAACGCCATATATATCACTCAAACTTCCTCCAAAACATTTGGGTAGACTTTCAAAATCTCCTGTAAATCACTGCCTAGATCTATATGATGGCAATGCAGATAGTCCTTGTCTTTTCTGATCGCGTTGCAGCCTGATCTCTTAAGACCTTGTAGTATACTTCAAAAGATTTTGGGGAGTAAATACGACTCAAGAAATTCACGCAAGACCGTCAAACGTTATTTCAGATGTCAAACAAGAAACCATCGGCTTTCACCATAGTACAAGAAAATTCACACAAACACCATTATCAAGATACTCCAACCCTTGTTATGCGCTGGGGATCTGAAACGAAGTTCACGCAGTCACTCTAACTTCGAGATAAGTACTCTAGATCTCAGGTGTACAGAAGGACTTGATCATTCCATTGGCAGGCTATTCCTTCCACACAGCTTGATGACTTCCTAAAATCGAAAGTGTGTTTTCTTCAAGGTGACTTCAACAATGGGATATGTTCGAATCAAGTACTAGTAGATGTTTGGAGTTTCTTGACTGAATATCCAAAGTCTAAAGATACCTTAAAAATGCCACATTCTTTAATCCCTTGTTGTCAGAACTTATTTCAAAACAATTTAACATTTCCGAAGAAACCATACACCCTTTCATATTTTCAAAGAAACTACCCTTTATATCTTTCAAAGAATCAGATGTAATGTTATTTTCTATTCTTTGTGGTAAAGAAATTACAATAAATGCCCTATATCGGCCAATATTCCATGTAAAGAGTTACGTAATCACCTAAATGTTTCAGATATTCACAGCCTTTCAATATCCTTGCGAATATCCTTACCGTATTTTTGTACAACTTAATTCTTTTCAATGAACAACCTTAATTCTTACAAATAACGAAACTAACCTTTCTATAAAGATGACATAGAAATGTTCATTAAAGCACGTCTAATATCAGCCAATGTTCCATGTCAAAATTCACAAGCATTCAGGAACTCTCGAAGCTCCATATTCACAGTTGAAAAAAATATATATCATGAAATCATTCAAAATTAATTTTGCTCCTTATTTCTTTTGTTCCAGGTGTTATAGGCTTTATGGCTACCTTTTAAGAGTCAAATCTTAAGAAACAAATAGCACACGTCTTCCGCAAGAGAGCCTCAAACGTAGAAAATGACTTTTGATCTTGTCAATGTAAAACCTCAAATATCATTCCTGTTTGAAACGCTTGAAATCCGATCCAAAAATGCAAGCTTGCTTCCAACAATGTCATCTGCGTCAAGTAAATCATTCTATCAAAAAGCTCCAAGTTGACTTAGAATCTGTTTCTTCTTTTAAATCATCAAAAATCACTCTTGAATTGTTGTAGAGCAACGGTGGAAAGCATGCGTATCTCTTGAAGAGCTTGTTCAAACTGTGAAGCATGTGTGTATATAAATATGATGACAAGATAATGATGGTACTAAGAAAGGTCTTAACATCCTCTGCTTGTTTGTCTGTCAGGCCAGGTATCAAACTCAAATCAGCAGGTCATTAATAACAGGCACACGGTTCATCTATAGTCTTCCCAACAAAACCTCTTGCTATTTCTCTTAATCTCCTCAAAGTTAGAATGAGAAACTTCTGGTAAATATGGCTAATCCTATTCATACAATGCTAAATCGATCAAAAGGGAACGATTTTAGAGGTGGGGGTGCTCATTAAAGGAAAATTGGAAAAGTGCCCCTCTGCACGAGGTCTAAGAATTTTATGAATGGACTTCACGAACTAAAGTTGCCTTAGGGCTTCCTCAGAATCAGCGAAGAAATATATGCCCGAAAAATAACTATGATGTAATTCATCATTCTCTATGCTATTTTGGAACTGAACTTGCGCTGGCAAAACCTGTTTGATATCAAAAGATGTATTTCTTAATTTTGTTGAAGGAAGTCACGAGATAATAAATATCCAATCATTCTTTGCGGAGTTCACAATGGATTCTTAGCCTAGCCAGGAATTCATCAACCGTGTACACTCTTCAATGTTCCGATGCACTCCCTGGGAAGCACAGCTTCCTATAATCATGATAATCAGACGGTCAGCATCCGAGGAGATCTCTTTCATTCATCGTATTTCAACAACTGCCAATATTCCCAAAATTCATTACGTTATGAAGTTAGTGCATGAAGTTGTACAATTTTGTATTTCTGCATTTAATCCTTTATCACCTAATGACAAAAAGGCATGAAAAGCGCCATCCAAAGAATATCATAACAAAAGCTGAAACAGATACAAACTTAACCAAGAGGCAAGCATTCTCATCGATTAGATTGATTTATCGATCGCCATTAACTGCTTAGCAGACAATGGTACTAATTGTGCGTCCGAAATCTTATATATTACACCGCTTTCCTCTTCATCAGTGGACCAGAGATAAGGGGGGGGGGGGGGGGCGCGCAGTGTGGGCTCCTGAAAACGCCAATTTGGCATACCCAAAGTATAAATTGCATGCATACAAAAGAGAAATATGCTCTCCAGCAATTTAAGATCCCAAAGGCACCTGAAAGATAGTGATATATATTTTTTTTCTGTGGCAAGAGAATTCTGTAATTACATCTGATGCACTGCTTCCGAGGATTATGGGCATTACATTTTTCCCCCTCAGGCAGTCTGCAACCATTTTCTACTGATGACTGCCTGCCGTAGCAACAACTGAAATAATTTGAAATATTAAAAAAAAAAGTGTGATTATAATTCCGATGTGCACATTGAAGTCAATGTTTAAGAAACCAGTCAATTATACATGTTTATATAGGTCTTCTAATACACCTTTTCAATCTTTCATGTTTACGGGAAGTGAAAATCAAATCAATAGATAAAGAGAGTGCAAATAAAGCCATACATCTCCATTCATAGAAAGTATATGATGGAACGCTTTGACCAGGGTTGGTTAGTCTAGTTCCATCCGGATTGAGTTTTCCTCGTATCGCATTATCAATGAAAGAGGCTATTACTCGGTCTGTAATATAGGATGTATATATTCGAACACGTCCAGCCTATGTTTCAGGGAAAGGACATAGTGAAAACGGAATACCCTCCATACGTAAAACACAGTAAAGCGTATTTTCATTAAAAAAATGAGATTTTCATTTCTCCTGAAGGCGGACAAGTAAATGCTTTTCTGCAGCTATGATGCTACCCAGCTGGATGTACATAACTTATCTACTAGCTTCTGTCTGTCTTCATTACTCTAAATCATTTCATAATGGGTCATATCTAGTCTAGCTCAAAGACCAATTTTGCTTTAGGTTGTCAAGAACAACAGAAATAAACTAAAATTGTATATTAAATAAGAGAGAGAGAGAGAGAGAAATTCCGATGTAATAAGACTGACAAAGGCTGACTTCTTTCAAAAGGATGCCTAGAACCATGACAATGAAATGATCCAAATAGTTTAAAAATACGCTCATATTAATTGCAGATAGAGTATGCCACTTTGTCATACAAGGGAGATGGTAGATAGTTTCAGAAGATTGTTATTTATTAATATCCCCTTTAAAATGACTCTTTGGTGACTCTATATTACGAAGGAAGTCTGCCACTCAAATATCGCTAATACTGATAAAATATCTTTAAAACTTACAAATATTTCCGAGGGAATAAGCTCAAAATCGGTAATGTTCAAGGCACACAAAAACTAAAATGCAACAACATTTTAAAGATTTATAAATACACATGCAGAAGGTCAACTTTATGGACTAATATTGTTCAGTAAGTTATTTGCATTTTTTTTTTAAAATGCAATCTTTATACCGGCCCTTCAGTTGATATTATCTGAATAAATTTTGCTGCTTTGGGGTGAACGTATAATGAATGGAAATACCAGTGATAGCCATTCTCTCTTCTTCTTTTTTTTTTTTTTTTTTTTTTCCAGTTGCAGTCTTTCTACATAAAAACATATACATTTCACAAAAACACAAACTGAGCATCAATCACATGAAACAAAAGAAGCCTGGTAGGGGTCATGATATCATCTAGTTTCCATGGTAACACAGCAAGCGTGCAAACGTGACTTGAATGAAATACTTTCTCAGGAGGCAACGGTCAAAGACCCCTGTCACACCAACGCTACCTACTCCAGACCGATAGCAAACCGATCAAAAAATATTACATTACCCTCATGACCGAGAAGCGATCGATTTCGAGTCAGTGTGTAGTCTGTTTTGCGGTGAGACGGAGGTTAAAAGAAAGGAAATCGTTACAAAGATATTATTGGCAGGAATAAGCCCACAGCGGGCGTCCTATCGACAGGAAAGAATGTCATTGAGATCGCCACTGTTTGTAACTCCACTGAAACAGAAGTTCTTTGGCTTGAGATCAGCAAAAAAATTGTTTTTGTGTAAATGAAGTTCTCGAAGGTACTGGTGTAATCGAAAAGCACGAATATCTTTTCACAATAAGCAATACTGAATGAACATTTTAAAGGTTACGAAAAAAAAAAACAACGAATAAGAATCTACAGTATTTCATGCTATATATCGAGTTTATTTCAATGCAACAGGCCCTAAGCAATTTCACATTAATTGATTAATATAATAATATTGCATTATTCAATAAATTCGAGAAGGGGGAGACTTCATCTGTAATATCAATAAGTGTGCGGATATATATTTTGCTGTTTGGAGTTTCCTCGAAGTTGTGCGAACAATGTGAACGACGCAGGAAAAACCAACAGTTTACGGCATAGAGAAATGTCCCTTGTTCAGTATGTGAAACGACCTAACAAACGGCCGGCATCTTTTGATCTTCTCTACAGCCTTGGTCAAGGTTTGATAGTCTTCATTCACGGTTGGAGATGTCCGTCATAAAGGTCGAGTAATGTTATAATAGGAAATATCATAATATAGCCTTAAACAGCTTTGCTCTTTTTTTACATTGTGAAATAATATGTTTTCATTTCTAACTTGTTCAAATGGGAAAAAATTCCCTCAAAAATAAGGGGTAGGGGCCGTGGCGCAAGGAACATTTGTCAAGACAAAGGCACCTGCTTACAACGAATAGTGAGAGAAGGAAGAGGAAAATATAAGATTTGCGATACTTTTCTGACGGAGAGAACAAAAAAATCATTGGGATAATTTTTTTTTCATATAAAATCAAATAATGAAGGAAATACTATGTCAAGAGCAAAGATGGCTAGAAAAGGGACACATCGCAGCCTCAAAAGTTGTGACATTTTGAAGTCGATAATAATTGCAAAGGTGTTTAGAAACATTTCTCATCTCACCCAAGATAAGCAAAATATAACGATTGAAAAACAAAACTTCCGTTGTAGTAACGTAGCTGGCGCCAGACAGTTTTCAATACAAAAGCCAAACGGAGATTCGTCGAGGTAATGGCGAAAATTGATACGTTGGATAAGCACACCACATACAATTTCCCCCAGATTGTTTCTTAAATCATTTTAACCTCGCGGAATTTGTAAATTTCCTCTGCATTATTACCCCTTCTTTTTTATTTATTTTTTTTTTTCGATAATGGGAAACCAAGTGTTTGTCATAATTCACAATGACAACTGAACTAAATACAAAGACGATCAGTAGAATAAAAGCTGCTCAACAAGAAATCATAAATGGAAAAGTAAGTAACGAAATTGAAGAGAGGGGGAGCAGAAGATTTAAAGATAATATTTCATCTCTTTCAAAACACTTTTCAAACACAAGATGTGAGCAATGACTTCGTTATTCGCGGGCAAAAACTAAATTCAAAAGAAACAAAACGTGGGACTCAAATGGAAAACATCTTTAAAAAAAAATTAAATTATGCCAGACATCTTCCATAACATGTTCCAGAACAAAGCATGTGGTTTGAACGACTGAGAGAGAGAGAGAGAGAGAGAGAGAGAGAGAAATCATTTGAGCTTCCGAGTGAAGGGAAATGGGGAGAGGGCGCTTCCTGAAATAACAAACAAAGATCGAATTATTTCTTACCTTTCGCGGTAGGGTAAAGGTACCAGTAGTGATACGGCGTATCAAGGGCATTTTACCTCGACCCATTTTGAAATTCTTCAAAAAAAATCAACCTTCCTCTCGTATATCCAGATAATTATGAAATAGGGCATCGAACGAAGAACCTGCAAAACATCTATAGCACAAACTTTCCTCTGATGATAATGTCTCGACAACCTTCCTTATTTAAGTAAGTCTGTGGTATCCTCCTTGATGTAACTCCAGAAGTTGTGGTACCGCTCCGTGTTGTTTTGAAGTCAGAATATTCGATTGCATGGTGTGCTACCGCGTGATGTCCGCTCCGGAACATTCGAAAGGAAAGTCTCGAATTACAAGTTTAAAGTATTCATCATTTTCACTTCCACCCTTCTGCACGGCAGTGACAAAAAGGTGGAATACGGAAGGACAGAATTCATCTGCCCTTTAGGCAGAATAACTATTCCCTTTCGAAAATATTTACTGAATCATTAAGGCTTCAGTGAAGCTTCACAATACAAGTCCCCCGGGTGCAAAAAAAAAAAAAAAAGAGTGGCGGTATCATAGAATCAAGGGCGTCGATAGTAAATTTCATGGGAAGGGCTTTGATCAAGAAATGTCCACAGGTTTGGAAGAGAAAAGCCCAAAGGAGGTCGAGTCCCCATTTTTAATGTCAAACTACTAGCTCTGCCTTGCTTTGATCAAGAAGTGCCCGCAAGTTTGAAAAAAAGGCCTCAATCGAGTTCGACCACCCCTACTTTTTCAATATTAAGTAGGAGTTTGTGGATGCACCATGTAGGGCGGGTGTAGTCCTGAAAAGGACAGTTGTTTATTTTTTCGTACAAGACTTCTACAAATCCTGACAAAGAACGGAGCCTACTGTTCGAAAAGACGATTCCTTCTTTCCTAAACAGTCCTTTTCACGACTACCCCCCTAATAATTGCCCCACCATGCAAACCTTCAAAGATCATTTACCCAAAGTGCTCTTTAATTCTCTTATGTCACTTCTTCAAGAGTCATTGATATGTAGGTCCTGTTTTCAGTTGCATTAAGCAATGAAGTGCAATACATGCAGGAAAAAAATTAACAAG
Organism: Echinometra lucunter; assembly: GCA_029962745.1. Taxonomy (NCBI): domain Eukaryota; kingdom Metazoa; phylum Echinodermata; class Echinoidea; order Camarodonta; family Echinometridae; genus Echinometra; species Echinometra lucunter. Next base: position 1,228,765 of record CM057166.1, on the reverse strand, counting down.
GCATGAAGTTGAGAACAACAAATCGAAAACGAAATCATCATACGGATCGTATCAACCTATATGGGATTAAAAAGTACAAGTAATACATGACAACACTTTGATTTACATAAACCAGTGGTCCAGAGTCTATCCAGATATTAAGGTAGGGAAGGGCGGCGTGCCAACATCATCTGTGGCGCCGGTCTTATTTTGGTTGATGAAATAGAGAATTTAACAAGACCATAAATTGAGGGGGCGAGAATTGTAGAACATGCTGTCATTTCTTCTCATGTTAATGTGTTTTTTTTTCTTTCCCAATTCCTTTTCTCCTCTTTTTGTCTTTGATTTTTCTCTCTTTTAATGTGCGCATGTGTCCTTGTTCCTCCACATGCAGCTAGCTACATCCTATGGCTACACCACTCCGCTAAGTCACATACAATTATCACGTTATACCTCCAAGTTGTTTCTTAGACGTCCCCTTTTTTGTCGCATATCAAACAGCAAAACATCTCGTATTTTATCTGAAAATGAAAGATTTAATCAAGCAGAAGAACAAATGGAAATTCAATTTCTGAAAATGACTTGTCGCCACCTCTTCAAAGCGAGACGAAATTGAAGGGAATATCGCCTTACCTTGATTGAATCATTCAAGTGGAAACGGTTCCAAAAAACTTCCAACTAAAGAAATAGTCATACAAAGTATTCAGTTAGCCTTTCAGCCTCCCACAGTCATATCAACAAAGACATAGTTCTCCTTTTCAGTGATATCACTGGTTTTATAGAAGCTTGACGTGAAAGAAATATGTACATGTATGTAGCTCGAGAGAGTGTTAGAAGCACGTACACTGTACGTACAAGCATCAAAGCGCCCCCCAAATGTTGTTATTCGAAATAACCTTACCTGCACACGGAGTAGTAGAAAACTACCTGCCCGCAAATGTTACAAACAATTAATAGGACTATTTGATTTTTATTTCGAAAATGCGTCATATATGACGTAATATAATGAATATTATAATATTTATTAAATAACGTTGAATTATTGGACTAATAATTGTGATTATTGGACTAATAATTGTGATTATAGAAGAAAATAGATGACATTGTGGATTTAAAGTTTTAATTCGTGACGTAGAGCTTCCGTATAAACAGATAAAGGAAGTCCGCTGCAAACAGCAAGATATAATTTCACATATCCTCTAAGTGATCCTCCACAACCTCACCAAGTAAGAGATATAGAAAAGAGCAAATAACAACCAAAAAAAAAAAAAAGATTAAAATAAACTTTCACCGATTTAAAGGTGTTTTTCTAGCAAAGGATTGTTCTAGAAGATTGAAAGGTTAAGGTTTAAGTGATAAATAGGTCTAGCAGGGATACATCTCTCCTTGGAACTCTCTACAATAAAATAATATTTTGGATTCAATATTTTCATCATAATCACGTTGATTTCGATCAGCAGTATCAATGACTATACATAACCAGACTCCTTTGTGAAATATTTCATAAAATGGCCATGCAATATTCATCTCGTCACTAATGCGTTATCCAAAGTTTTTTTGATATTAAGAACATATTCGGCCAACATTCTAAGTTCTATCTTTTACAGAAGCAAATGCAAGATGGTAATACGGTGACTATTTTGTGAGAGGTCACGAAATAAAACTAAATAAAACGTGAAGTGTCGTAACACGAAAACGATTTTGCATACAGTTGAATAATTACGTGACAGATAGAAGAAGAGGCAAACGTGTGGTGACTGTATGCTGATAAATAACTATACGTTTTGATCTTCATAAACATTAGACCCAATACCAACGTACCAACAAGTGAGGGGGAGGGGCCCGGGGAGGGGCCGGGGGGGGGGGAGGGGCTGCTCCTATGATCAGAGATAGCACAATAACAAGGGATGGTGTAAAAGTGCTGAGCATATTGGAGCAAATGACCTTTTCATTTCATGTGGCAGAATTCGGTTTTGAAATTATGCTCATCTCAGGAAAATGTGAATGTTAAGATTTTCCACTAATACATCTGTATTGTAGCAGCATGATTATCCTGAAGTACAGTCAGTTAATTAATCCTTGGATAAAAACCTTGCATTTATGACATGCTATGCTCCTAAAATCACACTGAATTGTCAGTTATAAAAAAAAAAATAAAAAAAAAGCATTAGGAATGTCAGGTGTTATGCCCAGAGAGGGCGCTAAATACATTGTGATCTTACTTCACGTTGTATTCTTAGTGGAAAAGATATGAGAGCAAGCGAAAGGGGTGGAATAGAGAAAAGGGAGAGAAATAGACAGAGATAATTAGAGGAAGAAGGAAAAAGGAAGACGAGTAAGTTGGAGAAGATGGAGATAGATAAGAAGAAGGAGGAGGAGGAGGAGGAGGCTTAGAGCAGGAGTAGGAGAAAGAGGAGCAGGAGAAGAAGAAGAAGAAGATGAAGAAGAAGAAGAAGAAGAAGAAGAAGAAGAAGAAGAAGAAGAAGAAGAAGAAGAAGAAGAAGAAGAAGAAGAAGAAGAAGAAAAAGAAGAAGAAGAAGATGAAGAAGAAGAAGAAGAAGAAGAAGAAGAAGAAGAAGAAGAAGAAGAAGAAGAAGAAGAAGAAGAACAAGAACAAGAAGAACAAGAAAGACAAGAAGAAGAAGAAGAACAAGATGAAGAAGAAGAAGAAGAAGAAGATGATGATGAGTATTACAGGGCGGTCTACCTACTCCAAATTCAGAGAAGGAAAGACTACACATCCCTTTAAGCCAAGCTAGTGAGGGGTGGGTAAGAACTCCCAAACTTTGCTCTCCAATCATAATCTTGACTCACTTCGAACAGTTGCAGATTCAATCCTCTGTAGGGGAAGCTTGTATTACTCACCCTTCTCAATTAGTTTATAGGTGAAATACAAACGCCCGATACAGTTATAGCAATGTGTGAAGAAAGATGGAATAGAGAAACAGACCTTACAATTATGGCGTGTTGATACTATCATCAGAGACAGGCAGACAATTAATCAGGTGACTAAAAGGGAGGCTTAATCAATCTAGGTTGCGAAAAAAAATTATTTGTTCCTCTTCCTGTAGAAAACCAATTATTTTCTAATTAAATTTTGCCAGACTTTTCACTATAAAGATGATGATAAAAAGGAAAGACAATTATTGTCCATAATCGTACAAACATTAAAGAGGAAAAATAATTTGGCTGGAATCTTTGGATTGCACTAGCAGGAAAGAAAGCTTGTGAATATCTAGTTCAAATTGACTGAAAAACAGTTGTTATTCATGTGGTCAGCTGCTCAACTATTCTTTCGCTTTCGACGAAAAAGTGAATAAAAAAGGGGGAGATCACAATTTTTTAAACCTTAAAAACTTTGTCCACCGAAACATTGTAGTTTCTGTGTTACTGCTAAGGTCATATAAGCGGCAGCTATTTTCAGAATGGAAAATGTGAAGGGGAAAGGTAAATCATTGGTCTCCGCCCCTGAAACACAATTAACCTTTTAGTGGGGCAATGCCAAAATGCCCCTTGGGCTCGACGCCCTAGGCAACAATTTTTTTCAATGAAAATCTAAAGGTTTAAGGCCTATTGCTCGTTACATGAAACTACTTGATCTAATACGACTAATTTGAACTTTTAGCTCGCTACGCTATTACCATGTTAATACAATTTCCGACAGTCGTGTCTTTAAAACATGCAAGACATGTATGACAGTAACCCACTGCAAGCAAAGATAACTGAAGGATGCTAACCGATTCTGATAGTATGTAATCGGTAATTTCCTCTTGATCGTCTGATCAGAGTTGATTGAACTTTAATTGACAGTTAGCTTGCTTTAAATCATTCGAATAGTGAGGACGGTTAGAGGGTTAAACTTTAATTCTTGTAATAACAATGCACTGCAATAGAGATTGTTCTACATTCATAATGAAGTGTTAACTTTAGCATACATTACCCAGCAGTCTACTTGAAGTAACAATGATAACCTCGTTACAAAAAGTCCCAGGACAATTCTTTTTAGCATAAACAGTGCGATTTAAAAATGGTTTGTAAATATTCATCACACACACATTCTAGCATATTTTGAATAGACTTCACCGCGTCAAAAGGCAGGTCCAAGGTATTTGGTCATTTCGTAGTCCCATAAGTAAGGACGAGTTGTGGCTTTTTAATCATACTGACATCAGTGCATCATTTTACTTCTTATTACATGTATGACGTACGGTCCACCAGCTATTGCCGAGCTTTTTTCTTAACACAATCATCAGAATAAGGTTCGTAACGTATTGGAGGAAATAGCTTGATCTGCCCCTCTGCAAATGAATTTTATGGTGTCATTCAGATGACTAGACATTTGACAGGTTAACATAATGTTTCCTTTTTTGTTTCATACACAGATTTACGTCTGTTCTTAAAATAAGCTAGATGAATTAATCTCGAAAACATTTTGGTAATTCTTTCATATGACGAAAAAGATTTCTCTGACACGCTTCATTAAGAAGCTTAAAGAGAATCTACTAATTGGGTTTTCCTCCAAACCTCCGTTATGTGATTAACGGTGATTTCCTTCACGCTGTCAATAACCGTTCAGTTTACACATGCAGTGAGTCTACGAGACCCGTTATATGGTTTGAAGTTCATTGAGGGAATGGATTATAACTGGATCAAGGATATCTAGGGGTCCCTAGGGGTCCCTAGGAAGGGGTGGGGGCACGGGCAAATTTCGACCGTACCCATAGGAGGGGTAAAACTCTGAGCTTACCATAAACAACTTTTTGAGGGCCTTGTTTGAATCAAAATTGAGTTCTGGGAAAGGTTAAAATTGATTTGTGATCTTCCTCATTCCTTTTATGAAAGTTTGGAAGAAAATTAATAGAAGAATGACGTCATTTTTTTTTTTAGTAATGTGGGGAATTTACAGCTCAGTTGTGAAGGTGTAAGCACATTTTGGGACCACAATAATTATAAAACACAGTTATGAAACGCTGCTCTATATGATACCTGTTTATTATAGCTTCTCCTCACAAACCGAGTTTCGAAACGCACCTCTCTTGTGACTTACGTAAACTGTGTGCTTAAATTGTTTTTTCTGCAAACAAAGAGCTTCGGACACAACCGTGTTTTGAGCTAAAGGGGGCTAAGGGGCACAAAAAAGCTCATTCTGGTGTGAAAAAAAAATCAAAATCAGATACTGTAAACGCACTCTAATGATTCAAAACACAGTTTAAAAACTCACACATTGGTGTGGATTAGAATCTGTGTTTCGTAACTGTTTTTCAAAGCGTTGATTCTGGCTTCGCAACGGAGCTATAAACGCACCCTAAGTGAGACGGGAGAGGGAGATGGGGGGGGGGGGGTCGATTAAGATACGATTGAATTCAGAGAGTAATAATTAGCCTGTCATTTATTAAGCTAGGAAACTCGCAACACGTGTGCGGCATTAAATTAATTGCCGCTTTCCCATTAATAAAAGATGTTTTCATCCAAATTGACGTCTTCCCCAAACTAAGATCTTCCTTCCTCCATCTCGCCTTGTTTTCAATTTTCGCTGCGTGAATATCTATTTTTTTGTTACTTCCACCCGTCCGTTATCTTGGTACCCTACCAGGTAGCCCCTTCCCCGTACTAGATTTACAACGGATAGTCAAGTGGCCTCCCACAATCCTGGGTTATTGTTTTTAAGAACGCGCTAAAGAACATTGTCATAGCTACATCTCTGATTTTGCTCTAGAGTAATCACTGATGACGAATGCTTGAATAAATATTTCCTTTTTATAGATCTTATCCGTTCTTTACTCATCGCATTAGGTCCCACTACATGCTGTTGAATCAGCAGGGACATTTCTTTAAAGCAATTAGCGGCCTCTCGGCAATCCCGCATTTTATTGAGTTGTAAACTGAGTAAAAAACTTGCTTGAAATATCTTCAATTCCGCTCAATCATTGCTCGTGGATGACGAATACTTCAATAAATCGTTCTAAATTAGCTCTTATCAGGACCTGATCAGGAACCCCATTCAGTAAAAAAAAAAAAAAAAAAAAAAAACAGGAAGGACATTTCGCATGAGTTCTTGGCAGAAGTTCTTTTCGAATGGAATAAATATAGCTTCGATTTTCTTCGACAAGTTTAAGTAAAATAAATTTTAATCGAAATATTATGGTGAGAATGATACGGCATGCGGAAACGTGTAATGACATGGACTAACATTTTTATCATGTTTTTATAGAAGCACTGCTGAAGAGGCCTGCTCGATGAAAGAAATTTCTAAAGTACATTGTTACTCGTCAACATGATCATTTCGAACGATGAAAAGAAACAAATTCATGGAATCACAAATACACTGGGAAGTGTCATGTGTCTCTTTCCTTAATTTCTTTCCTTTATGTTTCCTTCTTTTTTTTTTCTTTATTTCCTTTCCCTCGAGAGAATCATTGTCATGGTAACATCATATTCCTCGTCACCCATTCATCCTATTCATGTCAATGCAAACCTCCTCCTTTTCAGTGAATTCTAACTAATAAATGATGAGAAAAAAGAAAGAAATTATTTTTACCTTTGTCCGCATAATTTCATCCATAGTGATTTCGATGAAAGGTTCTTCGTCGTCATCGTTTTCGAGTTGGTTACCGATGTTGCTTGACCCAAGGATATCGTCCATAGAAGCACGATGTCGTCTGCTCATATCCTCGGTGTATCCGTACCCATCTTCAAAGCTCGCTCTCGACATGCGGGCCGCCATCGAGTTCCTCTTCTCCTGCTCCGCCTGGGCAAGTCGTTTGAAGGTGCTACCTCTCGTCTTAGTACTAGCCTTGGCATACTTGCTTTGTTGGTGAACGGAGTATTTTCCCGTTTGATTCAACAGCGGTAACGAACCTCGCAGGTCGGGTGCGGAGCTTTGCATCGCCTTGATCTGCCTCGATTCCAATTCCTTTAATATATCCTCCACATGTCCATACCATTTTCGGGCAAGATTCAAATCCTTCGCGATGAAGACGTGCTCCTTCGAGCCACTGTGGGCTGTCAAGACGAAAGCGCAATCGAGCTCCTTCGATTCGGTCTTCGCCGCCGTTAATTTCGAGAGTCGATACTTATTGATGTCAATGGTTAAATCCGATAAGTCCTCCGATTCTTTTGATTTGTAGCAGTAAAGAACAGATCCACTGAGTATACAGTAACACGGCACCAAGGTGCTTTTATGTTTACGAAGGAGATCGCCTTCAATTGTGATGTTGACGATAGCTGATTGAGTGAGAGGTGCCTTGTTTCGCTGCGAGCGAAGATGGGTCATACGGCCGACGAGCTTCGACGCTTTCACGGTCATACGCGATCCAAGCTTCTTCGATCTTGCAGGGTCGCTGAAACTCGTTACGGGCCCTGGTCGGCGATTCGTCGGCGTGTTCGAAGCCAAGCGCGTTGTCGGTAGATCAGGCGTAGATCGTTCCGAGGAGGGTTCATACTCGAAAGCGTCTGCCTCCTCGCCGTCGGATGAAGCTCGAACACGATGCGGTGATTTCATGGGTAAGGAGTATGTCTTCTTTAGTATTCCGTCTTCTCCCATAACTTCCTCCCAAATTGAGAAGTCCCCTACTGGAGCACTAAACCGAGACTGATCAGAACGAGTCACTCGAAGTTTATGAGCGTTGGCACGGAGTCGAGGGACTTCATCCGCTAGTTCTGAATCAGGCGTTGTGGTATTACTTTGCCCCGAGTCAGACAGCGAATCGCTAGACTCTGACTTCCCACTAGAGCTATCCGGTGTGACGTTTCCTGTTTTGCCACTGCCGTTTAGACTACTCCCTGCCTCTGTTTCTTGAATAGTATCAAACTGTCTCACGCGGCTGTTGCTGGTGCGTCCGTCTTGACCCGCGCCTGGTGACGTACAAATATCGTCTCCCAGACCACTGTCCATCCGACGCGCGTCATCATGTCCACTCTTGACCTCTGTTGACGTTGGACTTGATGAGGAGGAAGTCTCGAGGGTCAAGTCGAAGCCAGAAGGTTCTACCTCAAGGCCAGTCAACCCACGATACCATGTTCGGAAGTCATCTTCCGTTTCAGCACCAAACGTGTAAATCATCCGCGAGTTACGTTTCGACACAAACTTGATACTATAACAATCATCAACGTATGTAAAGACATGCGAGCCTCGCTTCGCTCCCTCGCAGAGAGGCTTGACGTGGAAATCAGCTAGATTGAGAACAATACGAGCGCGGTCGGCTTCAGGATCGCGGAAGACCCCCATCAAACCAGCGGTGACGATGCACCATTCCAACTCGTGGGTCATTCGATTTCGAATCCAACCTTTCCATTCTCGAGTCGGAGTGTGCAATTCTTCAATTTCGGTGTCTGCCATATGTTCAATTCTTATTATCAACTTATTTCAAGTTTTATACAGTTCCGGTCGGGTCAGTGACTGGTAGTGATCATGCCTCTAAAGACTCTGGTAACCATAAACCCACAAGCCAGCACACTAAAGTTCTGTTAAAGAAAATGAGAAAGATGGAGAAAATAGAAATAAATCATTACAACAACACTATTTAATCATGTCATTTCTTTGACATAAGCTTCGTAACATTATTACATTTCTGTTTCCATTCGTTTCTTCTTCGTTTTTTCTTCGTTTCTTCTAATGGTTTACCCAGCAAAATATCCTGTGCAGTCATAATCTATGCAGTCTATGCTACTTATTTTCTGCAATTATATACCCTCATTTTAAAAAATGCTTTCTAGTCTATCCTTTAATATCTTATCTCTCAATGCACCCATGTCCGTATGATAATTCAGTCTTAACATATAATTGCATAACATGATTATGCACGGTATAAATACATTCATCGCATGATAGTTTTGACAGCTGTCCAATAATATATTGACTTAAAACATTGTCACATCGACAGAAGCATTATAATGTGATAATGTATTAATGAAATGTTGTAAATTTTATCAGTTTTAATTTAAGCTACGTCAATACCATTTCATTTTCTTTCATTTATGGTTTATTAAAACGAATCGAGACTTGTGGCAATAGTGCCGGATTAAAATGTTTCCGAAAACACATTACTCACAATGTCACGGTATCAATTTATTCTCAAATTAACCATTATTTCACCCGAATATCAAGGAAAAGGGAAGTTATTATAGTTCTGAAACTACCTCAAATTCATCTTTGGATTGAAAGGTCAACTGATTTTTTTTTCTATTAAAAACATATTACAATTCTTCGGAGATTCCTTTTTACTTGGAGAGAATGTGGTTTATGTTGGACGTATTAATTATCTCGAGAATAGTTTTGTGATTCTCAGAACTTTCTCCAACAAGCAAATTTCATTGACAGCTTCACAATTCTATTGAAAAGGGGGAAGAGAAAGAGAGACAGAGAGACAAACAGAGAAATAGACAGGGAGGGAGAGAGAGAGCGAGAGAGAGAGAGAGAGAGAGAGAGAGAGAGAGAGAGAGTATGTGTGTGAGAAAGAAATGGACCATCTTTATCATAAGAAAAGGAAACAATAAGGCAGTGGAAATGAGGATGCCCGAGTCAAGCAATTTCCAACCTACCGGTTTGTAAGTCACATCGGAAATGATTTACGGGTACTTTTAAAGGAAAATCTAAAATATCGAATATTTCCAATCTTGGTAAGATGACGTAAGATCTCGATGACTGTACGTCAAGAAGAGAAGCCCAGAAATCCTCAATTCGCTAAAAATAGACCTAAAAATCCGACTTGGTCGGAAATAACCCCCTTCTTCCAAAATCGGTACTCTCAAAGATAAGAAAGTTCGTGAGCCATCTAGCTAGCAGTGGATTTAGTATTTGAAATGTATAGCGTAGTGGAAGCTTATTTGAAGGCCGTTTCGTTGTAATTTTGAACAGAATTTTGATTCTGATAATAGTCGCTTTAGTAACAACAAATTAATCTAGGTTACATGTCTTAATGTTATTGATCAAAATGAGGGGACGTCGGGCTATTTTTAACAATCTACAGGGCCGTCTTCCTATTATTATGCTTTTAATTTAAAAGGAGACGCTGCATACTACATTCATCTAGAGAAAATGGAAAGAGTATGGGAGCGGAGAGGGGAAGGAGGAGGGGAAGAAAGAGGGGAAAGGGGGGGACATAGCGACTCTGGGAGGATGAAGGGTTAGATGGGAGAGAGGCATTAATGAGTGATGACAATGAATATACGTCGTGATTTTTGTGCTCCCTCAAAAGACAAAAAAATATACATGTACATAAAACTGCCATTTATCTGGCACTTCTCTACGCTCTACATGCCATATACGGCGAGAGAACATACAAGTGTCAAGTTTCAAAGTTTATTGACTTAAATCCACACACTCTGGATTATTCTCTTATTCACAATGCAAAAATATAGCATAGATAACATGAACTGGTGGTGGGGATGGGGGGGGGGGGGCAGAGATCAATATACGTTTGAAGGTACGCTGCATGAAATCTATTCGTCACAGAGAAATGTGCACTTTATCATTCAAAATAGTGCGCAGCAATATTCCACTGACAAGAACATTATATGAAAAGACCAAAAATGTCATACTGTCGGAACATGAACAAAAAAGTTCTGCTCTACCTCCCCGCCTTGATCCCTCTTCTTGTCTCTCTCCTATCTTTCTTTGCCTGCTTTTTTTCCTGTCTGTTGCTTTCTCTTTCTTTGTCTGTCTGTATGTGTGTCTGTCCGTCTCTCCTCTCAATATCTCTATCTCTATATCTCCCCCCTTTGTTAATTCCTATGTCTATTAATGTCCGTCTCTCACTCGCTCTCTCTGTCTCCTGTTTTTATCTTCTTTTCTATCAAGTCTATACATCTATCTAATTCTCTTTCTTTATTCCTTTCTCTCTCATTTATCTTCCTGCCCCTAATTTTAGACTATATCAGTATCTCTGTCTCTCCCTCTCTGTTTCCTAACTTTTTTCCTGTGTCTTCTTTGTCCCCCTTCTCTCTTTCTCTCTCTCTCCCTCGATATCAACATATTCTGTCAATTTCTTTCTTCCGTTCTTTCTCTGCTTCTATTTCTTTTTCCCCTCTGATTATCATTAATATTTTTATTATTATTATCAGATTTTTTTTTCTCTCTCTCTTTCTCGAAAACACCTCATTCTATCCATTTATTTCTCCCCTTTTTAGATGTTTTTTTTTCTGTTTCCCTTACCCTTGCAGTATTATTATTAATATGATTATTATAATATTTTTTTCTCTCTCTCTCTTTCGCTCGCTCGCTACATTTCTCTGTCTTTGTTACCCCATGGCCTCCCTTTGTCTCTTCTCAATAGCTGGCCACAAAAATGCAGCTTCTTTGTCCAAGAATCAAACCTTAACAAAGGATGAGCGAATAAATCAAAGTTAACATTACATCAACCACAACGTGTTGAACTGAAAGGGTTACGCTTTGCGACCTTAAATATTTGCACATCAAACGACTATCAATAAATTGCTCTATTTACATTTCGTTCGCGTCTGAAAATTTATTTAACTTCGCTCAAGTTACAACATAGTACCAGACATCGCTCATGAAACGTAGAAAACTTTCATGGCATAGAATAATTTTCCTTTGTGAAATTGTGCAAATCACAGTCATATGCCTTAAATTCTGAATCCAATATTTGTGTTGGCCAAATTTTATTGCTTTGTAATAATCCTTTTCCTGAAATCTACGGAGGAAATTCGACCAATATTCACTATCAAGGCTATGACATATCCGTCTTCTTCATGACCCAATCGAATGGACTTTCCTAAATAAATAAACAAGAAACGTTTTCTTAACCTCTTGTACTATTCTTCCAAAGTGCAGGATTGGGGACTGAAAAAAGTATGCAGATAATTTTCGAATATTACAGCATTACTATAGTTTTTCTTTGAACGAAATGGGGAAACTTCATATACTTGGAATGCCATTGATTTCTTCAAAAAACGATGAGTGAAAAGGGGATGGAAACAGAGTTGTCGATTTTCGACATGAAATGGCTGACCAATCTTCAAAACAGTGATGTATAGATCCTTTTATTCATGACTTACGGGTAATGACCCGTGTATTGAAACTCATATTCAATCAAGAGAAATACATCATGATGCATGGTAGAAAAAAAATCACAAACAACAACAACAACAACAAAACCCGTGAGGGAGAGAACCCTCATAGTGTTCACGTCAACTGTATACTATTTCCAGGTATTATGCTTACAATGAAGAAATATTGAGCAATCGCCAACAAAGTTTATGGGAAATGAATATGATGCTCCAGTTCTTAACAATAATAGATATGAGGGATGTAGAATTCCAATGAATGAACAGAAAAATATCACCAAAAGGAATTAGATTCCACAAAACTTTTTTTTACATATGCTGAAATCAGGATCAAACTGTCATTTTTTTGGTATATCATATTGGTCTGATAAATAAGGCCATGGGTTTGTATTGTAAGTGACACAATGAAATTACAGTTTAAAAAAGAAATGTGATCCTGCTAATCCTGCATATTAAATGGTGACTTCTGTTGCAAGGTTTGCATATTTCCGGAGGAGAGATTGTACAATAATATGACAGTATATACTTGGTACAAACAGGACAGCAAAGCTACATGTTATAGTTTATATTGCAACCAGAATGTTATCAATCATTTTACATCTAATTTTGATTTGTACTCCTCTTCAAAAGCTATAATTTTGTAGAAAAATAGAATTATGAGCATCTTAATATCAGTCAACTAAGTACTTCTTTAAATCAATATTGGGAAGCTACGAATGGCTTATGATTCATATTGCATAGCTGTCCACTTGTTCAACAGCGAACCAGGGAGGGATGAGGGTTCTGCTTATTGCAGCCTATAAAAATGACATATCATATTACGTAACACTCACACCTCGATCATTATTAAACTTTTCCTGTTATTGTCGCTTTGGAACCCCTAACTCCCGTCTGTCACTGATACAACTTTCTTTACGATGAGTTGTCAAAGAATGTGTCATGTGATCGTTAAATATTATTGCTAAGTCAAGGGCATTCATCGGAAACATAGAGGTTTATGACGTTTCAATAAAGTCATATAGTAAGAATGGATCATAATTGAGGTTTAAGGGCTTTATTCTAAAGAACCCACATCCTTACATTGTGATCACTGTTGAGAGAGGGAGAGAGAGGGGAAAATAAAGAGCGAGAGAGAGAAAGGGAGAGAGAGAAAGAGAGAGAGAAAGAGAGAGATACAGAGAGAAACAATGAGAGAGAAACGTGAGATAGATAGATAGATAGATAGATAGAGAGAGAGAGAGAGAGAGAGAGAGAGAGACAGGGACAGAGAAAGAGAAAGAGAGAGATAGAGAGAGAGTCAGAAAACGTTTTGGCATTACACGATAATTTGGTACATCATTATGATTTGCTCAAATTCTTTGTATGTTCCAGATGTAAACTAAAGTACTAAAAATTATTTTACAAAGTTATGACAAAGCTGGGGTGGGGATGCTGCCAATTTCTCATGTCCATTTAATGTATTTATTGGCATTGAGTCAAATACTGTCAAGAAGGTTGCTGTAACATAGCAACAAAGACATTCTGAAAGATCGTGCACATTATAGCGATGACTCTACCGAATTTAAAAGAAATAATTGTTTCCTCTCGGTATCTTTGATCTTTCTTAATCACTGGTTTTAACGACTCGTTTTCTTTCAATCCCGTGTGGTTGCTATGATATGATTAAGAGGTTTCAGCTAGTGCACACAATCAGTTAACTGTGAATTTGGTTTCGACAATGGACATTGTCATCGAGATCAGGTTTGAATGGATTTCGTAATTCATGACATTCCTTCGTGAGTATTGCTTTGGCCGGAAGTGATTTATTATCATTTCATTTTTCTCATAATATTTTGATGACTTACTCGATTCCTAGAAGCATTACCACGATAGAATTACCTAAACAAAGTCAGAAATGTAATTTTTTAAGCAATGGCGTAGCTACATTGCGGCACCGGGGGGGGGGGGCACTGCCCCAATCGACCATCAAAATTTGACAGAAAGAAAAGTGGAAAGAGAATGGAGAGTAAGAAACAGAAGAAAAGCAATTCCATATTCTTGATTTGTCTTGAGCCAGTATCGCTATGTGACTGCATCGCTGAGCAAGAAAGTTTGAAATCACGATGGCAGCTGAAAATAATGATCCATGATTTATTTGACAAATTGTACAAACATCATAAGTTTCCATCATTTATTCAATGATTGTATAAACAACATGATTTCCAGCACGAACCACAGATCTGGGTTCAAACATTTACACAATCATAAGCCAACGAAAAGAACGACTTCAAAGTCAATGAAAAGTCTTTTGTTTTTCGAAGAAGGTATGTTGACACTAAATCATTCAAGGTTTTACATTTTTTGCCTTTTAAAGAATATTTATTTTCATTCTAGAAATAATGTTTATGAATAAACGTATGATTAATGTTTATCGAATGTCTGTAAAGAAGGTCACAGAGTAAGTGTTGTAAGGAATACGTTGCCAATCATATTACTCTGAATTGTGGGTTTGTAGTAATTACCAGTTTGAAACAGAAGAAATGCATCATTAAGTCAGTAGTAATGTGCCCATTATGAAATTTCATCCGGCTTTCTCAAAACACAATAGATTTAAGTCAATAAGGGGGAGGTTAACGGACAGTTTAACTTAGTGCTTTTGCATGCCAAAACTCGCTTATTCCGTCAATAAGTAAAAGCGAATTTGAAAAGTCATGAATACACTATAATTATTATTGTCAATATATCATTATTATTCATTATTATTGATAAAACCAGTATCATTACTCCTCCTCCCCCTACTACTACTACTTCTACTACTACGGCTATTACTATCATTATTAACATTATCGAGGCACATGCCTCTTGTTTTCGTCACTGCACTCAAATAATTGTTCAAAAGAAATATACCTGAAATTGCATTCACACATTCTAATAGTTTTTATGAATTTTACTCAAATGGCTAGAAGAGCACCCTGAAACTGTTAAAATTGAAGTAGTCTTATAATGTCTACGCGTTTTTATTCATGTAAACGCACCAGAAGAAACGATTTTTCTAAGATGAAGGTTACGAAGACAAAGTTTGAAGTGAACGATGATTTGTTACGCAATAATTACAAGAAGTACTAGGTGACTTCATCTAATTACATATTATGAGTAAGACAAATCAAATTCCGATAAAAAAAAAATCCTCTTTATCCAACAATTCTCATCCATATATATTTGAATCACTGTATACAAAAGAAGACCATAAATAAACAGTCATAAGCCAGTCTAAAGACGTTGTGCACGTGCACATAGTACTTTTTAATAAAGAAGTGTCAAATTCCAATGAAATAGGTACAGAATAAGTGACCTCCTTACCCGATCAGGACAGATAAAGGCTTGTAATGAGGGAAAAATATAAAGACAGGTAAGTCCCTCTGATTAATCATGTTTAATTTTTAACCAATTCGGATAAAAAGCGAGATTTTCGTTCTTAAAAAAGGTCAATAACTTGATGGAATACGTCCCCAACACTAAAAATTAACCAAGATTAAAGTGAAAGTTATTGAGTCGATGATAAGTGAACGGAGAGGGCGTAAGTACAGACTGGAAATGTTCAGTCGATGAGCGAGACACATCTCTGCAGATTCGGGTACTATCAAAAGAAATGCAAAGTAAGCTTTGTATGCATAGGCGGCGATCCGGCGGGGGGGGGGGGGGGGGGGGGGGACGGGGGATGTGTCCGCCCTCAATTTTTTTAATTCAGGCCCACCACTCATATATTTTATAGGGCTAGAATACATTTTGATGGCAAAAATGAGGCTTTTTTCATTTTTTTTTTGTTTGCGGTTTTTTTTTAAGCTCGCTCGCTTTGCTCGCTCGCATTTTAACGATCATCCCCCTTCCACTTCTCGAAACAGATTTTCGGCGGTGGCCTTCGGTGTTTCCGTCCCCCCCCCCCCCCCCCCCTTCGTTAATCGCCGCCAATGTTTGTATGATATTATTTCAGGAATTAAACACGACTTAAGCTTGCATGTTCTTGTTTGATCAGTATGATCATTAAGAATCTCAGATGAATTACAGTACAGCACTATGAGTACACCTTTTATTATTTTTATCGAATGCATTGATATACATTTTCAATGATCCTCTGCATTTGTGACTCTATTAAGTCATCGCTCCTCATATATTTGTATAAATTGTCCACAACACTATTATTTATTATACACCTCACTTTTCATGCATCATTTACAGGGGCGTAGATAGCGGGGTTGGGGTGAGGGAGGTGAAGTGGACTCATATAATATGTGTACAAAAATATGTACCAATGGGTCAATCATCTCCCCCCCCCCCCCAGGTATGAGGACCTGTCTACGCTAATGATCATTTATTTAACATCATGTCTAGTGGATACAAAACCTAGGGAAAACAGAAAAACATAGGGACGCACTGAACCATACAGAATGTTTTGAATGAGGAGAGGATGGGAAGTTAGTCCAACTCTTCTAACAAGCAGTAAGAAATCTTCCATTAAGAATAAAAAGTGGTAAAGTTAAAAAGAAAAAGGTTATAAAGAATAGAAAAGTTTTCCTCACAACAACATAATCCGGACTTAATTGCCTGAGGGAACTCATCGAAAATGCTCGCCAAAACCTCAATATTATTGCAATTACGACAACCACAAGGGAATATGAAACCGGTTTCTATTAATTGGAACACAAATCGTAATAAGCTTAAAGCAGCAGACAGTTCACAAACGTTCAAAAAATTACTGGATTGATCACATTTACTGTATCATTTACGAAATTATCCCATAGACGTAATAGAAAGGATGATATTATGATGTCTCAGACTATAGCATTAGTTGCGGTAATTACAATGCAATTTCGAATGATAAACACAATTCTGAGAAAGTTTTGGCATCCTTCCATACAATACTTGTCAGAACAAAGGATTGAAGCAACGTGAGTATGGGGGTGGGGGGGGGGGGGGCGTGAAATGGATAGTGGAAAAGTAAGAAACGAAACAAAACACTCCCAAAGTTGCACCTTTTCTTCTCATTAACTTTCATCCTTCAATTCCTAAAGACAGGTGCGCCCCACCATGTCCCGAAAGAATCGATACACCAGACATCAAGATCATGACACGGCACCTCCCCCAAGATAATAGAATTTTTATCCCGCTTCCTAAATTTCAAGTCTTAACATTTTAACTGTAACTGAACATTTTAAGAAAAGTTTGCAATTTGTCAGGTAATATGCACTAAGCATATATTTTCACATCTTCACACCGGCATTTCGGGGGGGGGGGGGCACTGAGCGAGTTTTTTTTTTTTTTTTTTTTTTTTTTGGGGGGGGGATATTTGGCTCATACTTTCTGGATCCGCCCCTCCATTTAATGCATAATTCTTCACATGATACCATTACTGTAAATCGCTCTTTGATCAAACCACGTACCATGCTCAATTTCTATCATATTATGAGGGTCCTTTCAGCATGTTGAGGATATTATGCCTTGCAATGAAAAAGCTTTTATTACTCGATTTGGTAAATACTTTTGATATCATTCTTTGTTTACACGCCAGTGATATCCCACCGAGAATTAGCAATGCATGGCTCGAACGCCTATCAACATTGGTGATACATCTGACGAACAAACTTTTTTTATGATCATGATCTATTTTATGACTTCCCTCCGAATACGTGAATAATGTATTTGGCAGAAGCAGCCAATATATCTGACAGTGATAACAATAGTAGCAGTAGTAGTAGTAGTAGTAGTAGTAGCAGCAGTAGTAGTAGTAGTAGTAGCAGTAGTAGCAGTAGTAGCAGCAGCAGCAGCAGCAGCATCAGCAGCAGCAGCAGCAGTAGTAGTAGTAGTAGTAGTAGTAGTAGCAGTAGTAGCAGCAGTAGCAGTAGTAGTAGTAGCAGCAGCAGTAGTAGTAGTAGTAGTAGTAGTAGTAGCAGCAGCAGCAGCAGCAGCAGCAGCAGCAGCAGTAGCAGTAGCAGCAGCAGCAGTAGTAGTAGTAGTAGTAGTAGTAGTAGTAGTAGCAGCAGCAGCAGCAGCAGCAGCAGCAGCAGCAGCAGCAGTAGCAGTAGTAGTAGTAGTAGTAGTAGTAGTAGTAGTAGTAGTAGTAGTAGTAGTAGTAGTAGTAGTAGTAGTAGTAGTAGTAGTAGAATAGTTTATAACTTGTTTAGCACAAGGCTAATCTGCCACAAGGTCTATTGCACAATAAGAGACAAGAGATTATCGCATGACAGGCATTTTTCACAGAGATCGAGAATGCTAATAGTTGCAGTGATGATGTGTATTTAGTAAAGCAGACACTATTTTTGACAGTGACAATATATAATATTATAGGCCTTTGCCACCGAATACGTGAATAATAATGTTACAATGATGTGTCCTTAGTGAAAGCAGTAACTACATCTGAAAACAAATAATATATTTCATGACAGGTTTTTGACCTCACAAAACATGCGAATATTGTGTTATAATGACATGTGCAAGCAGTCAGTATATCTGACAGTATTTATAATTCATGATGGGTCTTTTTGCCATAGAATACATGAATAATATTGTGTTATAATGGTACGAGCATTTATTGAAATCAGTCAGAATATGTTTGGAAATAATATTCTACAAATCATAATCTCATGCCACTGTATGTTAATGCTTTTGATATTTATGCTGGTATTCTTGACACGACGGTTTTAGCACGCACTTGATCAATGATCGTAATTTCACCTAATCGGGGAATTTTATTTTTGAAAAATAATATGTTCGAAAATGTCGTGATATTTTGACATGCTTTATACTGTACCAAAATAGACTGAAAGGTAGAAAAATGTATATACCCGAACCAATGCGGACTAAAAGTTGAATTGAATTGAATTGAATTTATTTCACATCTCTTAAAAACAACAAGAATACAATACATTGAGAATCAGAAAATTATTAGATAACATACAAAGTAATAAAGAGCAACAATTATACATATAATACAAAATAACAAAATGCATAAAGTGATGAAGTGGATGTGGGGGAGCAGCAAAAAGCCAATGGCCTATCACGGCTACTCCCTGTTTGACATTCATCACTAATCATACAATAAAATCTGACAATCCACATCTGAGATTGCAAGAAACAAGACATATAATAAAATCCACATAAAATAGGCAAAACATAAAGCATAATGGCAAGCTTATTAGAAAGTACGATTGTTCAAAAGGTATGATTTACATTTTCTTTTAAATGAATTTAGTGACAGGCATTGTTTTAATTCAGAAGGCAGATTGTTCCACACAAGTGGTCCACTGTGACTTATAACTGTTCTTGAAAACTTAAAACGGTAAAAAGGAACATATAATTTGTCAGAGTTTCTTGTAAGGTATTTGTTGATGCTGCGATTAGTTATAAAATAATCATCAAATGTGTTAGGTAACTTATTTATATAGTACGAAAACATAAAGGATGCAATTTGAAGGGTGTGTATATCATAAATTGTTAAAATCTTTAACTTACAGAATAACGGATGGGAATGAGCTAAATATGAAGAATTGGATATTATTCGTATGGCCCGTTTTTGTAAGCGAAACAGTTGTGACATTAAATAAGCTGCACAATCCCCCCATACGATATTACAATAGCTAAGATGTGGTAGTATCATGGTATTATATAATTGTACAAGAATACGCAATTCAAAGTTGGTACGTCGATTTGATGTGAAGAGCGTTTGAGCCGCTTTGGACATCATAACATTGCCAATTTAATCGAACAACGATCATTATTACTCTCAATAATCAAATTGATTATTTCTATATCAATTCAACATCAAACAGGATTTTTTTTTTGTTCAAGATGGAAAATAAAACCTATGCACATTTTGTGTGTATGGTAACCTATGGTTTTATATTAAATGATTATGTCCTTTGATATCAAGCATGATATTCACAGCATACAGGGTACAATCGTTTTTGTTCAAAACAGGCTGAATTCACATTAGAGTGAATATTCTTTTAGAGTCCCCCCCCCCCCCCCCCCAGAAGATTCATAGTTTGCTTTCTTAGTGTGTCTTAAATGCTTACAGAACAATCATGTTAACGATCCGGAAAATGTACGTTTGAACTCTGTGCCATATTTTGAAGTTTCATTTTCAAAAAAAATAAGCATTGAAACTGACATTCAATGGCCTGACGATGTTTTCAAGGACTTCAAAATCAAATGAGTAGAATAAAAAAAAAAAACAAGAATGCAAGATCCTTCAAGCATATGCACCAGACCAAAATATGGCGAACCAAACAACGTAATGGTATTCATCCCCGTATGTCCCTTTGGCAATATTCTTCACCATTATTTCCCTGATGATACATTAAATCACGCATGGCCCGCAGAGATGGATTCGAACAAAAACATTCCAAAATATGGTCTATGATATGAAATAATTGACAAACCTCAAATCATGGCAACTCTCAGAAAACATTTCATGAAAGGATGGTACCGCATTAATGACAAGGCTGACAAGAATTGATGACTTTCAAAGTGATGATAATGACTTGTCAGAAATGATGGTTGCTTTCTCTCGTGAATACTTTTAGTCAATTAGCTTTGAAAAAGAATTTCAAAAGTACAACGATGAAGAGTTATATTGGGGGATTATAAATGATTAGGGATAATGATGGCAATAATAACTGAATTAATGATGCCATTTTCCGAGGATGAAAAGTGCTTAATCGTATCGTTACCCCAACCATATACTAGACAAGATGTTCGAACATTCAAATAATTCATTTCGGGTATATATTAACTTCACCTGGGTCGAGAGTCGCGTTATATAAGCCTCCCTTTATAACAAAAACTTGGGCTGCGTTTCACGAAACCGTCATAAGTCTAAGTTCATGGACATCCCACTGAAACGTGTGTTAATTCTACAACACGCGTTTCAATGGGATGACCGAGAAGTTAGACTTATGATGGTTTCGTGAAACGCAGCCCTGGTACGCTGTTCCTCTCAAAATCTTTGTGGCCTTTCAAGCGGGCCTCATACACAACAGTGTATAGACACGAAAATTACCTATTAATGTATAATTATGACGTTCAACATCATTGGATGATTATTGTAATGAATGAATGAATGAATGAATGAATGAATGAACGGATGAGGATTGAATGAATGAATAATAATAATTAAATAATAACCCTTATTTACCAAGGGTAGTCACTTCAGCTTTATCAGCTGATCTTCCAGCTGATGTACGAATGAATGAAGGAAGGAAGGAATGAAGGAACGCATGATGAATGAATGAATAAATAAATGAATGAATAAATGGGTGTACTGATAAGACTCTGGTCCTGTTAATTTAACCATTGATCTTAAGATCCATGATTTAACGAATGGTGGGAGGTCCAATGCAATAACAAAATCAAGTATACAAACATATCGATTGGTAAGAGCGTTAAGTTCACGTGGTGAGGGGGCAACAATTGAATTGGTAGCACACAAAGAGGTGCGGTAATGCCCCCTTTTGAGGAGTGGGGCTCTTAAGATCTGTTAACGACGTAACAAGTCTTTCTTAGAAGCTTACAAAAATGAAAGGGGAATTCCACTGATTCCATTAAAGAAATGATAAGAGGATGGTTGCCCTTTGAAAGTTTTTACGCCCGAGCAATCTCTTTCTCTCTCCCCTTCTCTCTCTCTCTCATTCTCCTCTTTCTGTTCTTATAATCCTTTCTTGAGCGCTTTGAATGCTACACGTTATTTCATTGCTTCAAATACTAGTAACAAGCATGGCAAGTAAATAGTTATATACTTTAATATGCTTTCTTTTTCCCCCTCTCTCCATTTATACACCCTAACCCTTCCCCTGCCTTTACCCCTTAAGACTTAATTGGTATTTAAACATCACAAAAAATTACCTTGATAAATGAAAGTAACATGATCTGTTAGCTTGAATTTTAAGCTTTATAGTATAATTTTAATGAAATCGTCTGGATTTCTCCTTTAAAGGAAAGATCTAGACGATTTCTGTTAGCATGGATCATAAAGAGAAAAAATTCAGCTGCTAGAAAATGTCTTACTTTACCTTCTCGTCTACCGTCTATACGCTCTCTTCCGTTCTCTCCCTTCCCCCTTTCCTCGTTTCACTTTTTTCTCTTCACCACATGGTTGGTTTTAACTGACTGATTTTAGGAAAAAGCTGTGTAATCCCAAGAGTTAGTTACATGAAAAGTGTAAAAGTAAAATTATTGTAAGGAAATCATCTTTGGCGTAGCCAAGCCTTAAAGAGACTGGGGGGGGGGGGGGGGGGTAGGACCCCCGAGCTAATGTTCTTCAAACCTGGACAGAAATGATTCGCAGACAGAATGTAAAATGCAAAGTCAAGATATTTAGATATTCATTAACCGGGAATTATTAATCATATGCACCACCCATCTGTTACGCTAATGAATTTCATTTTGTCGATAGGACATATGATGAACCATATCGCTTACCTAGGCAATCAATCACCACTGACTATTCCAAATGAACTCATGAAGTCATACCACACAGCAATCCAAATCTTTGCTTGTTTCACAAAATCATTCCCATCAACTATGCACGCACATGGAGACTGATGTTTTGAAAATGAAATGAAAATACTGAATCCCGCCAATAAATATATCCGTTTGAAGAGCGACTTACATCTTGCACAATGCTCGTGGAATATGACTGTATACTGTCTGGTATTCGCCCTCACCACGTATTAAATCCAACCTTGCAAAGCCTGAATTAGGGGAATCGATTGCTGACACCCACATTCAAAATATTTTCGTTGGTAGTACTCATCAAGCTTATGGACCTCGGTTTATGGAGCGTTGGGTTCGTTAACGTTCTACGGTTAAAATGTCAAACCTTTAACCCATCCCCCGCGAAATTATGTACAAACTTCAGTCAACAGGTTTTCCTGAAAAGACCTTCCTCGTCGTTTCCTTCCTATAGGTTTTACATTTCTATGGTTAAATATATTCCTTTTGATGATACATTCATCCACAAAATTACTAATTTTACTCCAGAAATGAATCAGTTTGGCTTGTGGAAACTTCATAATGTTACTCATGAGTACAAGAGGATGTCAGCTGGTCTAGTCACTAGTGGTCCCTGGCCTTCCTGCAAACAGGCCAAGGGTTCGAATCCAAGTCTTCATGATGGCCTTAGAGATCGCTCCAAGATGTAAGCAGTCGGATATTATTCCTTCCGTACAGCCTTCAGAGGTATTCTTAAAATTTATTGCAACCAGAAGTTTGCTCAGGTCTCTCTCCCTCACTCTCTCTCTCTTTATAAAGAAAGTACCAAATCATATAGTTTTAATAAGATTTCTCATGTACTCTTTGATTTTTCTTTGGTTCCTAATATATTTATAAATGCATTTCGTGAAGAATGTGCATTTTAACCAAAGAAATGCTATAGTCTTTAAACTCGAAGAAAAGCTTAGATAATTACCGCACTTTTAGGAAATGTACATATTCTACTGGGCATGCTGGATGTTTGGTTTTCTTATCTTTATGTGCATGAAACACAAGTGGATCAAACCATGTTTTGGCGCTTTAAAAGTGGAATAGTAATTCCTAAGAAACAAGAAATAAACTATTCGAAGAATTTCAAGAAGGTCTTTAGCCTGTTGATCACGGCAGTGTGTCTCCAACTGTAAATAATTCGTGTCAAGAGATGTTAATATTTGTTATGATAAATTGGTCATTATCCCTACTTATAATTAGCTTGCAAACATGGACTTTGGAAACGTAGAATTTTTTTAGCCTCTTGACATATTTGAGGCTGGACGAGAGGAGGCAAGAAAGGATAACTTCATTATATAAAACAAACGATTAATCAAACAATAGAAACATAAGTAATTTCTTTCATTTCATTACATAAAATCCCAAATGCCAGAAGTGGAGGTCGATAGAAACGCGAGCTGTAAATCATGTTGATTTCTTACTTTTTGAATACATGATAGAGAAAAAGTATGTTATTGATACTGAGCAAGGGCCCAGCAAAGAAATGTAAAAGAAAAGTAATGTGAAAAGAATTTGATTTCTTATTTGATGAGTAATTTTCTGCTTATTAACAGAAACAATCATCATGATATTGACATTACGCTAGAGTCTGACAACATGAAATGTACGGGGATGGTAATGTAAATTCAATATGAATTTCTTATTTGGTTTGTTATTTTCTGCATGGTTAATAGAAAATAAATTAATACTGACAATTTGCAAGAGTTATTAACATAAATGTCAAAGGAACTCTATGTATCATGTAATCAATTCTTAATTGGTTTATGATTTTCCGTGTGGTTAACAAGAAAAAAATAATGTTGACGTTATGCAAGAGCATGACAACATAAAGTTTAGGGATGTTACTTTCATTTTCAAGGACCGGTAGGGTATTCAAATCCCAAATAGGCTATGCTCCGGGGAATACTCCCTTAGGAAATGTTAACATTTTGGAGCTATAGCATTCCTGCAATCTTAGGTACACATTGCTACTAAAATATTTCGACGATCTCTTAGTCAGGGCTTGTGTAATGGCAACGGACCATAGCATCGAGTAAAAAGGTGAAAAAGGGCTTGGCATGATAATATTGTAGAGACAATGGAGAGAAACTTGAAAATATATCATGTATTTGCAATTGCTCTCTCTCTCTCTCTCTCTCTCTCTCTCTCTCTCTCTCTCTTGCAGTTCATCTATCGAATCAAAGGGCCCCCTCTCCCCATAATAATTTTGATACGCTACGCCACTAAACAGATCAACAGGAGTGATTTAATTGGAGCTTGATTTTAAGACAAACGTTTCTGTCTGTAAATCATTGATGTAGGCCATCGTTATGGCACTTACACGACAAGGCTCCTCACAAACATACGTTAAACTAATCACGGATTAATCAAATAGAAAATACTAAGATGTTCTTCGTGAATCAGTCATGGAATGATTTACGTATTTTAACCATGTGAGCACGTTGAAAGAAAATAACAATGAAACGTAATTTGGGCGCGCCTAAACTGTACGGAAATTAAACACTATGTTTATATATGCCTACATGAATTAAGATTATTGTTATTTGATTTGCATTATTTGAGGAGCTTTTTATTAGGAGTTACTCCGGGCTGTCAGTGGGAAGGGTAATGAATATTTTTCTTTTTAACATGATGGTTTGGTCCTGTACAGTAATATGGAGACGGCAAAAACTTATTAAAGAATTACAAAATATAATGATGCATCAGTGGGAAATGAGAGAAGAAATCTTAATGCCCATTAGACCAACTGTCTCTAATTATATTTGATAGCATCATCGTTCTTTTTGTTTAATTTTACAAAACAGCTTAATTTCTTTTCCATGAATAGTTAGTTATACATAAAACGAAATCTTCAAAATACTTTTCTTTACGTGCAGAAGCATATATATATATATATATATATATTCAATTTTGCTGGCAGTGGATTAACATGACAAGATGTCAAACTATCATGAGGCTATATCTTGGCACAAATCCCCTTTATGATTGTTTAGATCAAACTATTCACATCAGAAGTTTGTTGTGCTATTTGAATTATCTCCGGAGCTGACAATTTACTTAGTCTAATTTTCATGCTTACTGTTTCTAAGTATCCTTTCACAACCATGATAACTGGCGTGAAATATTCAACCAAGATACAATATGCAACGATAGGATTTACTTACAGGACTGCTTATAACTAGAATTTAGAAACAATGTTGTGTGGAAACGAAAGTGCACGTGACTGCATGATAATCCATGTAAGCATCTTTATTGGTCTGATGCGGAAACCGGAAACCACTGGATTCGTTCAATGTTATTTCAGTACGCAAAGCAGAAACAGTAAAACATAGCTGTCAAAAGGGTAGAAATTGTACACAAATGTGGTTTTATGGGGATAGTATTACATGGTATACAAAGAGAGAAGGGGGGGCTGTCCGATTTTTTATTTTCCCTCTTTCCTAAAATAACGGTGATTTAAACCACTTTCATCTTTGACAGACTTATAGATTAAATAAAAGGTCCCCAACAAAATTCCTTTAACAGTGTTTAAGCCCAAATATGCAGACCCTTAAGTAGGGCTAGGAGGAGCAGTGGCGAATGGGGGAGGGGGGGGGGGGGGTGGGATGGGAACATACTGTACATTGTACACTGTATACTGTAAATACGACCATCGAGTAACATAATATACGCACATGGTATCTATAGTCGTAATTCGGAATAGTAGTTATCCTTTTCCGACCCCTTTTCAGGAACTTTGAAACTTAATGGATGTCAGTTCAACTATTCTTTCCTTTCTACTTATGATTTCATTTGTGACATTTGTCATGACGGTTATTAAAATCACATACTATTAGGAAAACTTTGGGTATGATTGGTAGATCCATGGTTATATCCTGTCCTCAACATAACCCAAGTTTTAGGTCACGTGACACTGACGTAGACCCGGTTGAGGGGATGGGGAAGAAGATAACGGTTATAAAGAGAAGGGTGCGGGTCACTTGGGATTCACCCCCTTCGAGTTGGCCCACACTCCTTCCGAAACATCTGAAATCAATGAATCAAAATTATGCATGCGTATCAACTACTTAAATACCTCAAACAATGCCCACTCTTACAAATACTGCGATGTTTTCCTAGGCGGTTAACCTATCCCAATATTTAGTGAGCAAATACTACGTAGGCATGGTAGTTATACGTGTATTGCAATGTGAGATAAGAGCTCTGAATTACACCTACATGCATTTCGGGTTTATTATACGGCTTTAGGAATTTCTACGCTCTGTTTAGTCCAAAAAGGAACCATTTAAAATCTGCATACAACAAAGGTGAACTTTCTGGTACTGAAGCTCTACAATGCTAGGTCGCGCAATAATCGCTTTTTTTTCCCCCACAACGTATTCATCGAATTTTGTTTAAAATCTAGTCATATTGTGGCACCAAGCAAAAGTTCCAAACAGCTTATGAAAACTGTTGTAAATCTCCGCCGTAAGTGAATAAAGTCTGTATAACAAAAGCTTCATCCACTAGAGACATGTAACATTATCACCAAGGCAGGGAATAGTAATGGAAAAGATAATATGAACTTTTCCCCTTTCAGATCATGTTATAAACCCCCAGTGGTTAAGTCTTCAATAAGCCATGTATCAGCGTTCTGTAAAATGGCGCGTTCTGCTATATTTTGATACCCCAACGCCATGAAAACATCTGGTAGTATCACATATCATACGATTACAGAGTGCATCCAGTATAATACAGTAGCAGTGTCAAGTCACATACTTGCTGAATACAGTCTGAAATGGACTATTATCCTGATTATACTCGAAAAAATGGAGAGATTAGGCAATGAAACCTTGCTTTAACCCCATTATACGGAGATTACACATCCGTAAAGACCATACCCTGCTTAGATAAACGTTATAGCTTTATGCATTCAATCAAAACAATGATACATCCATCACATAGTTTCACGTACTAGATCATATTTAACATTGAATCCCTGCTGCTGCATGGTTGATATACCATTTCAATAGGCCATCATGGATTTCCAACCCTGCAACTATTCTCCACCAAATGGTGCACTTAGGTATTATTTCAATTGTCATAAAAATACATGATAAAATCAGTTCTGTCCTGGCTTCTGTAGTTACACACTGGCGTAGCTACAACATGTACAAGGAGTTAACGGGGGACACTTTTGCCTCCTTTTTTTCGCATAAAATAAAAGGAAGAAAAGGGAAGGGGAAGAAACACAAACATAAGAAATAGATGACCGACACCCTTCTGATAACCCTCCTAGATTCTCTTTTCAGTTTTCTATTTCTCCACCCACTGGCGTACTGGTGGAGGTTTGCGCTGCAGCCCCCAAAATGTTTACAACCAAGGTTTTCTTTTTCAGTTATTGTTTTTATTTTTATTTTTTATTTCATTTTCATCTAATTAGTTTATTTATTTATTTATTTACCACTTGTGGGACGGAACACTCTATCAGCAAAGTGCTTTTTTTGGTAGGAATCCATTCACACATTAAAAAAAAAACAATCTCTTCAACATTGTCATCGCATCGAATTTTCTTGATTAGGCCTATATAGCCGATTGGAACCTTTTTATTCTGTAATTCTTCATTTTCCTTCTGGACTTATTTTGATAGTTTTTTGCTTGTCAGCAGCAGGGCCACTCCTCTTTTTTTCGGGGGGGGGGGGGGGGGGGGTAGCGCATCCTCCCAAAGGTGCTGCCCTCCCCGCGGGGCCCCGAAGACATAGATTTAGGGTTAGGGTTGTGTTAGGGGTTTGGGTACAGAATGATGTGAGGATGATGATTAAGTTTATGTTAGGTTTGAGCTTAGGTTTATGTTTGGCTGAACGTGCACATTTTCCGTGGGAGCAAATGTCATGGAACCGTCTGATGTATAAAGATGCGCATATCATAACCAAACTTGTACATAAAGGCCATGGGACACATTTAAGTGTCTTGTTCAACCTCATTGACAGACAGCTTCATTGACCTTTATGATGATGAGGCCCTTCTCAGATCAGGTCGAATCATGGGGGTAGCGTCGAATGGAGGGGGCAGAGGGGTAGGAGGTTTCCCAATCAAAATAGAATACTCTCAAAACGCACATGGATAAAAAGAGGAAGAGAGATAAAGAGAGAGGGAGGGACTGAAAGAAAGAAAGAAAGAAAGAAAGAAAGAAAGAAAGAAAGAAAGAACAAAAAAGGGAGAGAAGAATGAGGATGAGATGAAAGCCGGTGCCCTCCCCCATGCCGTGCATTCTAGTGACTGCAATGAATTTTACAGATGCTCATACACATGTACATAGGGCCTAAGCTTTTAGCAATCTGATCAAAATGATTTTCGACACAACACTGAAAAAGATAGTATTAAGATGAAATGATATAGGATGAAAAATAAATAATAACATAAGGAAGCATAGAAAGATGAGAAAATAGAAGGGAAACAAAGAATAACATAAGGAATATTGAAAGAGGAAATGATGGAACAATAAAACAAAGAATACTCAAGTTGGAAAGAAGGGGAAAGTTATTTATTAGGAAGTCATATAAACGCGTTTAGAAATGGTGTTGCGTTTAAGCTTCCTCAGAAACTAAACCGTCTTTTTGGAGAAACGCCAATCGTAAACGCACCTTTTTGTGCGTTTACGATCGGCGTTTCAGATCGGCGTTTAAACGAAAACGAGAAAGGACGCAACCATGTTTTGTACTAAACGCGTTTCAAAGCCTGATTTTGGCCTGAAAATGGTAAGCATAAACGCACCCAGATATCCGAACTATACTAAAATACGCATAGCAGGGAAATAGAATGGTCCCTTATCTCAATCTTTACAGGACTTGATAATGTTTTATGACCAACCCTGGGATATCCTGTGGGCAGGACTGAAAAACTTGAAATTTTGATAGAATTCACCCTTCACTGAAATTGAAGAAAGCAAGCCGCGTTGGGGTTAGTTTTAGGGTCAAGGTAGGGTAAGGGTAGGTGGTTAAGGGATGGCCCCATTTAACTCAACCCATCAAAATATTGATGCCCTTAAATAATGCTGGCATAAATCAAAGTAAAGAAAACTTGAAATACTAATGAAGGCTGTAGGGTAGAACTTTTAGAATAAAAATGTCGATCATATCATAACGTCTGTCGTGACAGATGCATGGGAAAGAACGACTATACCATCAACTACAATTACAACATATTAAACAACAGTTAACATCAACAACAACAGCAACATCAACAATAACAACAATAACAAATCCTAATCATGTTTCAGCAGATAGCCGAGCAATCATTCAATTCGTCACATCATAACAAACGATTCGACCTCGCGCTCGTCGGAACAACTCGATAACTCGAACAAACCTCGGACGTTGAAATTGTATTACATTAATGGATTAAAGTAACTTACCTTTACTGTTATGCAGTTAAATCCATGCAAAGAGGTATGTGATGTACCTGCACCATAATCTAAAACCCCTTATTTATCGGGTATAGATAACATGTGTCGTCCGCTATGAAGCTGTTATGTGGAGATTATAAGCGTATTGAAACCTGTCTTCAAGCGAATCTAAAGGCAAATGCAGGTTTTAAATTGAGCACTCGGTAAACACCGGGGTGAATGGAGGCAGTCGGGAACAAACCATAGGAGCGTAAAATGCGACGTAAATAGAGGTCTTTAGAACCCAACAGAACATCGCATACAAGGGAATCACCCAAGCAAGGAGGGGGGCTTTTTGATATGTTGTTGAAAAATGTTTATTTCTTTGGAGGAAAGGGGGAGAGGGAAAGGAGGAGGAGATTAAAATAAGTGAAAAGTGAAGATCTCAAGCGGGGCACTTATGTACAACAAACAAGGAGGGGAAAAAATAGCCCTTGGGAAGCAGGGGTCGGTCTAGCGG
Source organism: Echinometra lucunter (assembly GCA_029962745.1). NCBI lineage: Eukaryota > Metazoa > Echinodermata > Echinoidea > Camarodonta > Echinometridae > Echinometra > Echinometra lucunter. The sequence goes on along the minus strand of CM057166.1, from coordinate 1,198,364 downwards.
TAACGTCCGCAGTCAGCTCAGTATGTCTTCGCCTACAAACTAATTCTGAACGCACCCAGGTTCGAGTCTGAGTCACATCTTTGGTGGATGGTGACGTTAAAGGTCGGGAGTTAGAGTGAAACAGAGAGAAGACAAGAGGGACAAAGGAACCGGTGACACGTGAAGGGAGGGAGGTAGACAGGGGATATAATAATTAGGAGACTTGGAAGACAGGCAATTAGGTACACTGAAATTCGAGAAATTTCTTTTTAGTTATTTCTCAAAAGTCAAACACATACAAACATTCTTTAAAATTCAATGTGATATGGGGATTATTATTTCTTAAGGGAACAACATTAAAGAAATACATCATAATAAACAACAATTCTCGCATTTTAAAGTTTTTATTTTCAGATAAAGCATTTTCATAAGAAGTAAAGTTATATTAAATGATCATAACAACAAGATCAGAAAGGAAAAGAAAGTCAGCATCCAATTTTCAGCGCACGTCATGAAAAATTACTTTCACACAGTCTAAGAGAGATCACCATTTACATGATTTACAGATGTTGCAAGTATGGAATTAATAATTACTCTACTTTCACTACCGATTCTCTCTTCTTTCGGTCATCATTTGCACCAAACATATTGTTCTTGATAGCTTCTAAGCTTATGATAAAACTTTATACAATATAAAAGTTCGTGATTATGTACTTCATTCCATTTATTCAGTATTGCCATGAAAACGCACCAAAGTTGAAGTAACATTAAACTGGTCAAGTTTGCTTATAGCGCCATCTCATGGGTTTGAATATAAGATATATTAGCTCCATTTCATTTTGAAATTTGAACTAACCATTCGCCTAGGGAATAAGCAATTGTTATATTGCAAACTAATACTATTGATTTGCAAACGTAGAAAATTGCCTGCAAGCAAAGTCAAAACTCTACGATTAAAATGGTGCATGACAAGAAAATAACATGCCCAGACATTGTGAGTTTCAAAATGTTGTTAAAAAATGACGCTATTTTTGAGGTTGAGTTTATGGCAACATTCAAAACATAATTCCTATATCAGAAACAATGAGTCAAACATTTGTATGACCTCAAGTACCTTTGTTGTTGGTGAAAGTCTTTGCAAAATAATGTTTTCTCAGTAGGCCTATGATAAAAAGAGAACCACGAGTAAAATATCGTACATTCATAAATATATTGTTATGAAATACTGCATATGACCTTTCGTATGAAATCCAAAAATGACCCCGACAAAAATGAATAAACATGTTTTAAGATAATAGTTTAAGTTATGTCGTTCATTCAAACGATTTTATATCATAATCATCATTCTCACTGAAAATCTTAATCGAGTTGACATAATTACACCATGACATCACGGGTAGACCAATGGGAAGTATATTTATTAGTCACTTTGAATTTGCAAAAAGAAAATAAGGATTTACACTTCACTTATTAGTAAATATTAGTGTGGTGGACCGTGTTCCATTCCAAAGTTATCTGGACACGTGGGCATGTGTAATGTTTGAGGGGCACTGAAGATTTGATCGAAATTGACCTAACAATGCAAAACAATCACGGTTGTCGACAAGATTCTTGTTATACTTTTAGATGCAATACAGTGTTTAAAGAATGTATAATTATGGTATATTGTAATATGATTGACGTATCTTGGTTTTTATGCTTGGCCTGCCAAGCTTGCAACCAAAACAAATGCGAATTTCAGCGGTCGTGATGGTATTGACGCTGGGAAAAAATGTAAAGGAAAACATATACAAGTAATATTACATTCTCATAAATATTAAACAGTAGGAATATTGTGTTATGATAATTACACTGACTTTGCAGAGTAACACAATTAACATAACCTTTTGAGATAAACACAAAAAAGCAGGTGTTTGAATTACGAGTCCTATTTTTAATGAATATGATCATCAACATTTCTAGGACAAAACAACATGATGAACCTTGATATGATACGCTTTTGATTTTCTTTCGACATTTGATTATCGAAAAAATTGTTTAACAATTTAGTCAATATCACAAATCTCACATTCTCATTACATGTACCATTTCATAATAAAACGAAGTTAGAAATTCATCACCAATACACCAGTAGGTTATCAGGATTTGTTGGTAATTCATTCATAATTTGTGTGGAGTATTGCGCTTGTCCTGTTCCACATTTTATATGCTGATTCTGTTGCCAATTGTAATTATGCTATTGAATAGGTGTTTGGTACTGCAAAATCGGAAAATAGCATTGAACACGGACATACTGAAGCTTTTCGACATGCACTCATCAGAATAAAATCGCATCTCTGTTCATTCATGCGATTTCACTCTGATGAGTGCATGTCGAAAAGCTTCAGTATGTCCGTGTTCAATGCTATTTTCCAATTATGCTATTATGGTAGAACGCAACCATCGCAACCATACCTTGGCAAACATTATTTTCAAAAATGGTATGTATTTAAAAAGGGGGAAAGACGCATCAATTCACTCTCAGTAAAACGAATTAGAAAATCGGGAAAGTATTGCATTACCAGTGAAGTTTCAAATATCTATTGGCAGGCAGAGATAAAATGAAAAAACAAAATAATGAAATTATTTCCATCAAACTGCCAGGATAGATAAGTCCTCTGCTCTAGATATTGTAAACCAACTAAACATGGTGAAATGTGGAAATGTTTGCTTTTAGAATAACTCTAAAACAGCTAGCGGACGAAGTAAATTGATATTTTCCCAGAGTAGTGGATAGACACGGATGGGCGCATTAGATTGAGAGAAAGATCGGAGTGGTTTGGAGGGGGGGGGGGGAGGATGAGAGAAGATGCTTAGTTCTTTCCAGTATGGTCCTGCTATGTCAATACAATTGATGGAGGTAGATAGAAAAAGTGGGTACTCAAGATTTGAGACGTAACTGAACAGCTGTTCTTTAAGTTCTGGTCATCAAAATTGTTTGAAATGATTATGGATGTATCCTCGAGACCTCGAGTCTCGAGGATATAGAAGATGTCCACTAGCAATATGTACAGGCCGAATTTTACCCTCTTCGCAGTGCCTCACTAACAATTTGGTAAATACCACATCATGGATTTATTATTTAATATCTAAGTGAACTTTTGCATGCGTACATCACCCATATCACCCCAAATATGCACAGGCATGGATTGTCAATATGGAGTATTGGTGAATCTTAGAATGGATAATACTGCGATTCTTTCCTCCTAAAGGATGCCAAACACTACCAGCATGACCATGCAGTGGTAACTTCATCCAAGAATATTTCAGGGAAAAGGACCAATATTGTCGGCCGGTTTGATTTTTTTTTTGGCGAAATTGTCATAACGACAAGTACAAGTATTTTAAATGAGTGAAAATTACCACAAGAGAAGCCTATCAATAGTTCCCGGTTTAACGAGGGAAATATCTGCATGTCTGCATGTTGTTTCTGATCCATTGGTTTTAGTGTACCGTTTTCTTTCATGTAAGCCTGTATTTTAGAAGCCATGATACTCAACCAACGGAATTAAGACTGAGAAGCAGTCTTGGACAACTGAAAATTATGGATCAAAGGTCTTGATTTTCAACCGAAGACGTCGAGTTATGAACCATACCAGTTTACATTTTCGTAATTTATGGCACTTTGCATTATTGATTTTTGAAATTTGTTCCGGATGTAAACAGCATTCGAATTATTCATTCAAGTCTAAAATGAATGTTACAACGACACTAAATTCCGACACATTGTTTGAATACGACAACCCATCTCTGAGATATGCATTTCTTCTTGTCGTCATGATCATCACCACGATCGCCACTCTGATTGGCAACAGTCTCGTCATTTGGGCTGTCTATAAACACTCTATTCTACAAACTCCAACAAACTATATCCTCACCAGCCTTGCGGTGACCGACCTTCTTTCTGGCTTGATATCTATTCCTCTGGAGTTGTACAATCGTCAAGAAGGATCCACATGCTCGTTCCTGCTCACCACTGTCTTGTCTCTGCTTTCCTACCTGTTCGGACTCAATTCTGGGTTACACTTCATAGCCGCAACGACCGATCGGTACGTTGCAGTCACTAGACCACTGCGGTATGCCGTACTCATCACCACCAGAAGAGTCATCATCTTCGTTGGCATTTCGTGGATGGTTAGTATTATCGTCATCGGACTTACGTATGCAATTTTCGCTGTCGCTGCCGAAGAGGCCACTTCTATACGATGCACTGGAGAGCACTACACGGATCCAGTACAACAGGCGATGCTGTACTTAGTGGCCATTGCGATCACTCTCTTCTGTGTCACCCTGTTGATCTTAAACCTGAGGATTCTGCAGATTGCGATGAAACAATCGCGCCGAATTGCAGATGTCCGGGTTCTGTTCAGACAAGGTGATGGTGCGCGCGTCAAAGTCAAAGCGGTGAAGACCACCTTGGTCATAGTAGGTGTCTTCTGTATCTGTTGGTTACCTTCATGCCTCTCTCATATTCTCGTTGCCGTTGTTGATCTTCCACGAGCGGTTTACATCGTCATCTTAGACGGAGCTTTCGTCATGATATCGTTCTCTTCTGCTATTAATCCGTTCGTCTACTGCTACCGGGACAGATCATTCCGACATGTTTCTCTGGAAGCAGTTGGATCGTTGGTGAAGATATTCCAGAGGAAGTCAGGATAAACTAACATGGCTCCTCGTTTCAGAGTACTGCCACCAAAATATTTTCGGAAAAATCACAAACCTTGTAATGTCTTACCCGGATGAATAGCACGCGTACAGCTACCCCATCTGGACTAATTACCACGCGTGCACCTACCTATCGCCAGAAAACCTCTACCAAAAGAAAGCAAATATATATCCAGATATTATCTTATGGGCATCTACCATCTGGACTATTTGACCCTGAGGCAGTTATTATCCTTTGAATGTAGACACCATGTGGTGGGGAATAATGACAACAATGATAATATTCTGTATGAATGTCTCTAAGCGCTGTATATATTATTACCCCGGTCATCGGACTCAGGCTTGTCCGCACACAGTGTATGCACCATCTCCACTCCCTCCGATTCCAGCAAGGCGTCTTTTGCAGACGCTCACAATGCTTAAGAAATCACAACGATTTTCGAATCCTATTGGATACTCACTAAACACCCGGATGGAGAGTGGCAAATATAAATTAATGCCTCATCTAAGGACACAAGTGGTTCGAACCAACGACCTTCTCATCTCCAGTCAAGTGTTTAAACCACTCGACTACCTCACCTCTACCTTTAACCCTTTCACAAGTGGAACCGGAGGACCCCTGTATAAATTCTATGGGAATACAAGAATTCAGTAGTCAACGGGTTAAGTTGTCAAGATATTTGCTGAATTCTTGTGTTTCGAGGACGTAGAAGTGTACTCAGTGGAATGTCCCAGAAGATGAGCGAATCAAATATCAAATAAAACTTTGAGAAATGGAACAGATTCGAAAACGTTACCAATCGTTAATTCATAAATCATATTTCTAAAACACATGGGCTAAAACAAATACCCTTTCTTAATTTCATGTGAAGTGTCCATTGACACCACTAGCATTACTTTTTCTATTTGTGTCCAATGTACATATTTGTCATTAAAATGGGGTGAAATCTTCCCTACTCTCGGGTCTGTTTTTCGGAGTTCTGGGTTGTAAACTCGAAGGCTACAGCCAGACCGACAACCTTTTTTTTAGAAGGGGTTAAATGATCCAAGTAAATTTAAGGGGTCTAGTGCCATTTTGGGGACAGGTCCCTGTCTCACCTGTTCTTAGCGGCTCAGTTTTTCTAAGAATGGAACTTCTGTTGTTATAAATGAACTGTAATTCTGAAGAAAAAAAAGTTAGTGCCTCATCAAATTGAAATACGGGCATATTCCCCTGGTCAATGTTGCATAAATCGAACAAGTAGTATAGCGCAACCACAGGTTTAAAGCTGTTCTAATTTGCGCAAACTGCGCTTTGCAGCTTTCGGTTTTGTTTTAATAGAAAAAATGATTTGCGCCATCTACTTTTTAAAACATTATAACATCTTAAACCAGACATGCCAGATGTGTGTAGATAAAGAGTAGCTACTGTTATGCAGGAAATTATTCCTTTAAAGTTTAACATGGCTACTAATTATGGAACATAAAGTACATAATCGTCAACTTTTTGCTTATTTTGTACATATTTACTCTATTAACTACAACCAATTATGTCTTTTCATACTCAGTTGTTGTTTTTTTGGCTTTTAAATGTAATAGCCCACATTTGTAAGTGACACCCAATCAAATTTCGATTTTAGAAATAAAGAAGAGCCATTCCTTGTATTTAAATAAAATTAATAAAAAGTAGGAAAGTCTTTAAAAAAAGTTTCAATTTAGGTTGCTTTAAGCCACAGAAAAAACACTCGTAAAGTTTTAGATCCCAGTACATTCCCGTTTGGGATTGAGAAGGAAATATTCAACACGAATTTTCTTTTATTTTTTTTGTTTTGTAAAGGCGTCTTTCTGACGCTTTAAGAGTAAAACCATTCATTTTTCACTTATTATTTGGAATATTGTTCTAAATTTGATAAGATGATAGTTTTACATAAATATCTGTCACTTAAACTCGAAACTGGCTTATTTCTCTTCATATTCTGAAACAATGTTGTGCAAATGTGGGCTGCTACCTTTAAGGGGCTCTCAACTTATTGACTGGTTTTTCAGAGAACTTGTTCTTTCGTGATTCCCCTTTGACAAACACACATCAAAGCACCAAGAAAACACGGTGTTAAAGATTTTCCCCCTTTTTACCTATTTTTTTTTTTTAACAAGGAATGGCTCTTCTTTATTTCTAAAATCGAAATTTGATTTTAATGTTGATTTTTTGTTGTACAGTTGCCCTGTAATGGTTCTCAGCCGTAGTCTGGTGATTCACCTCGCTGAAATCGGTGGTCTACACTCTAAAACAATCTTACCGGATCAGTCGGGCATTTGAACTATGTTAAAAAAATTAATGACCAAAAACCTAGTCATTTTCACTAGACAATTTTGACTAGAATACTGTCGGCTCTATATTAAATTGACTAGAATGCTGGTAATTTTGACTAGAAATAATGCAAGTGCCTGGCTGATCCGATAATCTAGTAAAATCTGACTAGGTTTTTTTTTTTTTTTTTTAGTGTAGGTACATACAAAGAAAACAAAACAACAACAACAAATTCTCACTAACACCATGAGAAATGTGCCAAAGTTTGAACATGCATTTCAGGCACCACTACGAATAATATTAGCTCTAATTTAGCTTTAAAAGGGTTGGGCTTTCTAACATTTATTGGACTCTGTAAGACTGTATAGCTATATGAGGCATACTGCAAAGTCGTGCGCGTGTGTATGTGGGTGTGCGCACGTGTGTGTACTTGTTGATCCTTGGGCAAATGAAATTCAATAAAGACAGGGCGGCGACAGGGGGTTTAAATAGGGGGGGGGGGAGCAAGATGTCCCATAAGTGAGTTTATTCACGTTTTAAATGAAAAAATAGGGGTATTATGTATAGTTGCATGACCCAAACCACTATTTCTCCATACTCTTCTTTCTTCTTCCTCCTCCTCTTTTTTTCTTCTTCCCCCTTTTTCTAATGATCACTTGAAAAATCATAGAGGCGGTCGCCCCCTGCCCCCCTATGGCACCGCCCCGGAATAAAGATCTATATAGAAGGTCTAAAGTACACAGTGTTCTCGATTTAGCAACCACTTAAACAAACCATATCAGTCTAAATATAGATCTTCCTTTTGGATGGTATGTCATATTGCATACACGATGGTAGAGATAAATGTTGACTTTATATCAATTCCTGTCCTTTTATCGTCCGATTACTGCTGCTGGGCTGATAAGCTTTATCTCAGACAAAGCCGATGTAGAATGTAATAAAAATACAATAATGTTTGCACTATGTGTCCATTCATTCACATTTATACAATATTGTCCTAAAAATATGCCCATTTCATTTGCATAAGTACCTTGGTAAATTCGATTTTGGAGTTGTAGCTATACGGAGGGCTCTACAAAACATTATAAAATTATGTTATTTATTCATCTTTTCATCCATTTGTTTTAAAGCTGTCGTTATTTCCCGAAAGCCATGTCTACATAATGATAAGGAATTCCCTTCTACATGAATAACTGCAAAAGAATTGCTGAGCCCCCTTTTCTATATACATGAGAGATATTTTTTTAAAGTATAGTGATAAGGGGTTGGTTATGTCAACAAATCTGAAAATCTCCTATGTAATACATCATGTAATTGAAAATGTGGGGGGTTTGAGTTTATTAGCTCGTGCAATCATGACACTATAGCTGACTCAATTTTTTGTCTGAAATTCAAATAACTTACACCTTGTTTACATATATGTGGTTTTATCAATCTACACGCATGTTCTAGTTCAAAGTTTCAGATTATTTCTGGTCATATTTGAAATATGAGGCCGTTTCAAAAGAAATATTTTCATATCTCATTGCTGCCAGCTTCCCAATAACTATTAATATTTGCCGCAACTCGATCTTCTCCAATCTTTTTCCGATTCTTTAGTGTTTTATCGCATAGCGTACATCTTTTCTCAGTTACAGATTTTGAATATTTATGACTTAAACCTTTACAATATTGCTGTTTTCATGTTTCTTTGTTTCAAAAATAAAATCTCTATTCAAATCTCCAAATATTTTCAATTTAACTCTGATTTTCACAGCTATAATACAAGATCATGTAAGAAATATCATTTTCCTCAAACAAGAACGAACAGCTCAAAATTTTCTATTTTCTTTAAGGGCCCAGAAGTGTGGAACAATATAGAAGAAATTATAAGAGAAAGCCCATCTCTGAATTCATTCAAAAGGAGATACAAATCTTTTTTATTGACATGTACCAAAAAATAGGCTTTCTTGCATGTGTGTATGTGTGTGTATGTGTGTGTGTGTGCGTGTGTGAGGGTGTGTGTGTGTGCTTTTGTGTAAAATTGTCGATTATGTATCAGTGAATTTTGTTGTCTCATATGTGTACTTTTATGAACTCATTTGTAAGGGGGTAACCTCGATAAGTAATTATACTTTTGTTATCCCCCCACTTTACGATGTATATATATGTTAATTTTGTACACTTTTACTTTTGTGGAAATTCAATAAATTCAATTGATTAGAATTCAATTTTTCAATTTCAATTTATTTTCTCATAAAAATCCATACAAAAACACAACATATACAAAGCATCGTATTAACAAAATAGAAAAACAACAACAACAAATAGAAATAAACATTGGATTGAATATGAGAGGGACAGCAAGAAAGGAACGAGCCTTGTGATTAGCTGACCCTATAACATAATAATCATACAAAGACTTTAATAATAAAGAAAAAAAAAATCACTAAACTACAACATAAAAAGGGGGGGGTTGCCTAATATGCCTAAATTAAATTTATACAAACAAACTTTATGAATAACTATTTAAAATAATTTGCCTTGATTTTGACTTAAAAACATTTAATGAAACTGATTGCCTGATATCTACAGAAACAGAATTCCAGAGTTGTGGTCCTTGATATAAAATTGAGTTTTTAAAAGATGAGAGTCTTGGCTTAGGTAGATGAAAATCCTTTGCATTTCTTGTGTTGTATCCATGGAAATCACTATTGAAGAAGAAGGAGAAGAGAAAAAATGAGGAAGAGAGGGAGCAGAGGTAGAACAAAAACACTAACGAGATGAAGGAGAAGGAAAATAAAAGGAGAAAGAGGAGAAGAGGTAGAAGAGAAAGAACAAGAACGCTTATAAGATGAAAAAGGAGAAAAATAAAATAAGAGAGAAAGAGGAGAAGAGGATGAAGACGGAGAATAGGAGAGGGGTTATATAAAATTAAAGGCAAAGTCCACCCCACAAGTTTCACTGTTTCAATAAAAGGAGTTAAATTTGAACAGCATTTAAAAAAAGAAATGAGCAAAATCGGTGAAAGATTAAGAAAATTACACTCATTTACATTTTCTAGTATATTAATCGTGGCTCTGCAAATTGGCAACCCTGATGACATCATATGTGAGCAGCTCTCCATTCACTTTGTACATAAAATTTCACATTTTCTCAATTTTCTTGAAAGTTACACATTTTCAACCCCCATAGTCAAGGTATGTTCAGAAGAATGTTTTTTTTTACATAACATACTTTGACTATGGGGTGAGAAAATGTGCAACTTCCAAGAAAATTGAGAAAATGTGAATTTTCATGTACAAAGTGAATGAAGAGCTGCTCGCATATAACGTCATCAGTGTTGCCAATTTGCAGAGCCGAGAGTAATTTACTAGAAAATGTAAATGACTGTAATTTTCTTATTCTTTGACCGATTTTGCTCATTTCTTTTTTGAAATATTGTTAAAATTTATCTCCTTTTATTGAAACAGTGAAACTTTTGGGGCGGACTTTCCCTTTAAGGAGAAAACAAAACATGGAGAAGTACAGCATAGCATACGCGCACAAAAATAAAAAAGAACTCCTCCTCCCCCCCCCAAAAAAAAAAATGCAATCATGTGTTGAGCTTGTGAACAAACAACTATAAAATACATAGACAGAATGAGAAACGAGCATAGTCATTGTGATAATGATAAAGATAGGTATTTCTAAAAATAATTCTTCGTCTGTATCCCCAGGTTATATTCGAGATTAACGACAGCACAAGCCTTATTTTTTATTCATTCCAACTCAAATATTGATATAGTGTGTTGGCGTGTTCGTCTCGGATAAAGGTTCGTGAATTCGTGAAGAAATTAGAGTACTAAAAAATAAGGTGATACTCTTGTTTACTCTAATGTTTATATTGATAATCTGAGACGGGAGTGAGGATATGAAAGTAGGTGTGTCATACTCTTACCATAGCACTTTTTATCGTCATGAGGTGAAGGGGAGTGGATACAGGCATTGAGGGGGCACCAGCGTTTATGGAGAAGGGGTAACGGAAATATTAAATGAATGTAATACGAGAAACAACACACTACAAGGAGATGGTATGCTTGGAAGGGTCTTAAAATAGATCTTCTTTTTACGTTGCCTTTCCATTTTCTAAGTCTTTCTCGAAAATTTGGTTAATGAAAATTTGAAAGCGCGAGTAAACAGGTTCAGTTTAATACAGAAATTCATTTGACGTTGGTTTAAGCTGGAGAATACTGCGATTTAAATGTGAGTGATGCTCATCAGTAATTAAAGTGGAAATGTGTTTTTTTTCCAACGTTTTAAGACACGACAGCAAAAATTTAAGTCTGCCTCACCAGCCCCCTTTTTGTTCAAATAATTTACGGGAAATTGCGAAAAAAAAACACATTATACTATCAAAGGCTCATAATGCCAACGAAATTTTTCTAGAATGTTAATAGCATAAAAAATTAATGAGCTTAGTCTTGTTAGTAGAGCTATCATTGAGGGGAAGAACCCTGAGTGGACTTCAGTGGTCTTGTTTCTATAGCACATGCAGGCTTCATATTATTCCATATACTAGTTGCGTAATGAAAAAAAAAGTGAAAAAGTGTGATGACATTTATTCAGGGAACAATAATTATGAAGCGAAGGTTAGAAATAGACAGTAATAGATATTGTCTTGTCTAGAACATTTTGTGACTGGGGATATTAATATCGTATATTCTATTCTTTGGAAAATGTTATATATTTTTGGTTATGCCCACATTAAATTTTATATGCTGCAGGTAGATTGTTGTTTAACGACGACGACAACAACAACAAAAAGAGCACATCATATTTTCAGAACCAGCATATTTTCAACTTTCCACGTGATAAAGACATAAAAACCCCAAACCAATGACCAAAATAATGAAAAGCTGTCCAGTCTAACCCAAGGTGAATTTCCAGCCAAGTCTCGGCCTTAATAAAGACGCCGTAGAAACTTGAGGGTACCCCCAATAACCTTTTATTGCAGCACGATGCCCGCCATGAAACATCCTAATGTGATAAGTTACATTGGAAGAACCTAATCGATGTAGACCTAATGACGTGGTATATTGTTTTTGTTAAGTAGATTTCTAGAAAGGTTGAGGGTTCGAATCCCAGTCAGGCACTAACGCCCTTTGACAAGACACCAAAGCAAGACACTACTGCACTTCTAACCAAGGTATTAATGAGTACCTGGAAGGCTCCACATATTTATATTGCTGAGCTTTCATCAACATGATCAAGGTTAACATTGAAAAGCGCTTTGAAAAGTTGAATTTATCATTAATATCCTGACTTTTAAATTTTATATCTGCAAGGCTATTTGAATCTAAACCAAATTCCCAATTCTATCAATACAGGCCTCTCTGAGGAGAGTTTATGAATAGGTCCCACACTCCTTCCATGATACAATGAATGCATCCATCCGCTATCCCTTCCTGTAAAGGATGCGTTGTTATGGCAACGGGAGCACTTGGATGCTCACTCCGGAGGGGGGGGGGGGGAGCAAAATCAGAATGTAGTGATGATAAATGGGATGAAAATAACACGGCGCCTTCGAAGAATAATGATGCTCTGTGTTATTTTCATCTGGTGGCAGATATTCACACCGAATTCCCCTGCATGATTCTTAATCCATTACAATCTAGAGACCTTTCTCCCACAGCCTCCAGGATTTCATAAATTACACTTAGTACAACATACACGCACGCACACATGCACGCACACTCCACCCCCACGCTAACCCACACCCTCACTGAATAGAGCACATTGTTAAACGACCTGGTGAGAATAAAATGCTAGAAATATCCTCCAGTCATATATTATTCACTTCTGGTATTTAATAACCGTCTTTCACACAAGACCCAACTTCATAATCTATTGTTTGGTAATGCTAAATATAACCGCACAGTATTGTACACGATCAGTGAATTTTCGTACATGCAATACCACTTCTTATCGAAGATCAATAGACCTGCTCATATACACAACGGCGATAAAATGATTTTTTTTTCTAATCCGGACTCTTTACCATCTCTTTTATCTCTCTCCCTCACTGTGTTTCTATTTCAGTCTCTCTCTCTCTCTCTTCCTCTCTCTCTCTCTCTCTCTCTCTCTCTCTCTCTCTCTCTCTCTCTCCTCTCTCGTCTATACTCAAGTTCATCCGTTGTCATTCACAGCATGCTCTATGCAAACGCGTACAGACCGTGGTAGAAACACGCCGTGAAGACCTCGTCAAGTCCATAGCAGACTGAGTGTGGACTATAAAAAAAAAATAAAATCCCAGCGCAGCGCCTGGATATATCCTCCTCGCTTCTGGCTATGTCCTCATTGATCATTTAGGAAGGTAAAGTCTATTTTCGGATCCTGGGAAAATATAATCGATTACAGAAGCTGGCTAAACGGACGGTTTTGCAGCGCTCTTCTGCCTGCCTGGCCATACTTGACGGTGAGAGGAGAGTTACTTTCTATTTCAAACTACCGGTACGTCTTCTATCGCCTGTATCAGCTAGCATAACATTGGCAGACGTAAGACACGGGTGGAACAAACATGCTTAATTAGCAGGGTCTGGATATAACGGGTGAACCTGAGGTAAAGTAGTGAATGAACTCAAATATATAATTATATATATTTCATTTCATGCGTGCACGTACACATTGCTTGCAGGTATTTGAGTCGATTTTTTAAAATTTGTTTTGGTTTTGTATTAACTAGGGTGAGCACTAGGAAGTTATGAAAATGCTCGGGAAATGACCTAAAACACACGTTTTTAAGCCAAGCTCCTGTGTTTTATCAAGAACATCATTCTGTTACTATCTATCTAATTCACGTTTGAACAATTTTGTACGAAACACAGTTAATGATGAAATCAGTATGTTTCTCTTGATTTTGAATATCTTAGAATGATTGATGTCTAACTCACAGTAATGTTTCTATTCGCTCTTCGAATTATTTAATACCTCATTAATGATAGTTTTGTCCTCTTGCGATGAGTGCACACTTTCCACTTCATGTGGTGCATTCAAGCCAGTCGACCCACCTTCACTGGTGTTGACATCCTACCGAGCATCCATTGAAACCTGGGCAGAGAGAGGCAAAGGAGATTAGATGCATTACTTCATGATATTAACCATTCATGACAGAATTTATTTTAAGCCTCATTTGATCAGCTTTTCTTTTTCGAATAGGCAACACCAGGCATTTTTCTTTAATTGCTACTTTTCCTACAAAAGGTCATGTATCTGTAATGAATGCAATTTACGAAAAGTTTGCTGAGAAGTTGAAAAGTTGCCAATTTGCCTGAAAAAAACTTCTATCTCTTTGCTCATATTTGGTATAATTTTAAGGCTCAAAAGTTATTGGGCAAAACCACAACGTGTGAACAGCCTGTCACGAATGAGTTAAAAGCAGTATTAAAGCAGTAACCGTAACGCCTTATAATTTAAATGAGGTTTTTAGAATACACGCCTACCAATGTCTTGAGCATCGATGAAGCTCTCCAAATTTGATACTTTAAAGCATCTAAGAAAAACGATGTATAATCTCAGTTTCGGAGTGACTTGAGGGAGAAAAATAGAGGCAGATACAGAAAGAGTGTGGGCATGCAGTTGTGGGTGTGCTTTTTTTGTTATAGAAGAGGGAGGGATTAAAAAAGTAAATGAGTTCTGGACCCTGTTGCATATACTTCCCATTGATGATTACCTTGCCATCAGTGGTAACCTCCTTGGAAACCATTAATTTGATTGGCTATTTAAAGCAATGTTACCATGGTAGTTACCATTGATGGTAAGTTTTATGCAACGGGGCCCATGTCTTGTCACTTTTGTAACCAGCGTCATTACAAATATCTATGGTGCATGAATTCAATCCTTCATTGACGAGGGAGGACACTGGAATATAGAAAGTCATCTCTACTGACAGTTTCTCCTTCTTGATGGAATATCGTACCTTGTACTGCAATGCCATGCAGCAAGCAACAACAACAACAATGTTAATAATGATCTTGATAATGCTATTATCATTAACATGGTAATATGCTAATAACAATAATGATAAAACAGTAATGATAAACAACGATAATTACAACGATCCATTAATTTTAGCGCACAAAAATAACTAATGCTTATTCTCTATAGGAGCTTTACGTACAAAAAAATAAAAATAAAAGATATATTAACTAAGTTATTGTACTGAGAAGTGGTGTAGCGTAGATACAAACAGGGGATGTGCATTAAAAACCTACTACTAGGTTTTCCCTAGGTGAAGAGAATGTAGTGGAAAACTGGGAAGGAGATAAGGGACTGTCCCAAAGATTTGATTATGAACGACGCAGAGTAGGTTGATCTAAAATGACTGAACTCCTTCATTATTTTGATATTGTTTAGGAGGAATTGGCCAAATAGGTTTTCAAGACAAAATGAAAACCTCTCCTAAACAAATCTCGTCTTCTTTAAAAAGGAAATAAAATGCCAGGAAAATCATCTTATTTTCACTTCCAGTACCTCTACGAAAGCGTATGTACTTCACTGACACCTGGCTAAATGGAGGCTGGTAGTAAAGGTGGCAATATTAATTCCAATGCGTCTTGTAAATGAGATTATGTTTGGTTTTTTTTAAACAAAAACAAAAAACAAAAACGTAATGGACAGCACAAATCTCCCAAACCGATCGAATTAGGAAGATGCGGTATAGGTCTACTTTCTATGGTGACGATCTCTTCCCTACGACATTTAATTTTTGGTATGAAAAGTCCCCTCGTTTTGCTCTGAGAGGGATATTCTATCAATATTTTCATGGTCAAATTAGACTAATCCAACCGGGACTATCTTCTTCTTTTCGGGTCACTGCACCACACTCATCCAGTATTAGACGCAGGTCGGCATTAGGGTTGAACCCCTTTACACACTTAGAAAAAGGTTCAATTTTGCACCTTTAAAATGCAACACCAGAAGCTGCATGAGGGACTGAACTTGCACTCAAAGAAACAAATTTCCTCCAGTGAGTGAGCTTATATTTTGCACCCTTAAGGGAGTTATACCCTTTAGGGCAGGTGCAAATTTGCACCCTTGAAGGTGCATAATTGCATCTGTAAGGGTGCAGATGGGCATTTCAAACAAGTACAAACTGGTGCATCTTTGCACCTTTTTCATGTAAGGTGCAAGATTGCACCCCCAAAAGGTGCTGCTATTGTTGCACTTGGGGTGCAAAATTGCATCCTTTTTTTCTTCTTACAGTGTAGGGTGATGCGTTCAGGTCAAAGAGGACAGATCGTAAGGTGCTCCATCGTCTGGTTGGATTACCAAACCTTGGTATGAACGCACCCCTGCATGTTAGATAACTCTTCCCCATTGGCCTACTTTCACCCAACATGGTATGAACCCAAGTTGAGCGCTCATCGATCGAACTCTGTATAGACCTTTGTAGTGCAAGGTCATTATGACAAATTTATCATCTGGACATTATCCCGTTGCTATGTTACGTATACCTCTCCAATTCACTGTTGCTGAGGAAGGGGTATTTATAGGCGATATAACTCTTGTGGATTAGCCTTCCATTTAACTAACCTTCAATAAATAGCCAAACTATTATGACATCATGGTATAACTGTATGCCCATGATAATTCTGGACTGATAGTGGGCATGAATAAGTGTGAATAACATTGCTTATGACTGTGAAGGTCTTTTAAATACATTGTAACTTCATATAGGCGAATAAGTGTCTGAGGAGTGGCAGAAAGGGATATAAAATATGAGGGGTACAGAGGGAGGGTTGGATAAAGAGACTGAGAGAGAGAAGGAGTAGCACGGAAAGGAAAAGAGAGAGCAGGAGAGAGCAAGATTTCTTTTCTCACTCCAAATATTTGAACTGAATGCATTATTCTGGATATTACATCTAGTGAAAACAAAGGTAAACGAGGATGAGAGAGGGATAGAATGATTGAGTGAGTCAGAGAAAGATGGAGAAAAATAAGGAAAGAGAGAGAAAGAAATAGATAGAGAAGATAGATAGATAAATAGAGAGAGAGAGAGAGAGAGAGCGCGCGCGGTAAGACAAAAAAAAAAATCGCTGACTCTTTCATCAGTGTTTAGTTCTTTTATATGCATTATTGGTATAAATGGCGTTCTGCATTTTAAAACTTATGTTTATGTCATAACACTTTTCAAAATCAGATAAGAACGCATATGAAAATGATTTGGAAAGGCTTTCAAATACTCTGAGATAGTTTATATGTATATGCAAGGCCTATATCTGATTATAAAAATGAAAATCTTATAATCATAAGATTTTATGTTTTCTCAGAGCGTGTTATGTGTTACATTTTTTATCATGCTTTGTCAAATACTCATATGGAATTTTGAATGGTGAAGCATGAACTGACTGACGATCGCACGCTCTGTACAGATCAAAGGGATCCAATCTTCATTTTACTTTCGAACTAAATCAGATTTTAAAAAGAACATATCAAATAATGAGGAATTATGACCAATATTACAATCTTACCAATTCTTACAAAATCGGCCTTAAGTCTAACCAGTATACGGGACTAATGATAATTGTCGTTGAGTTATTAAAAAAGACTGAACAAACCAGACAAAGATACACTCTTTCTGAGGTGCACTTACCAATTTCCTTTTTATGGAAAACAGGGTAACGGTGCTTAGAAATACGCGATAAGTAGGATAAGTTTGCTGTATCATTTGGATGTAAAAGGGACATTTCAAATGGAAATATGATTTGTAATCATATGCACAGTACCTGATTATTCCGCAATTGCTTATTCACATATTTAAGGTATGGTTATAGTAAATTATAACTTTCATACGTACTCCCATACCACACACCCACACCCACACGCACTCACACCCTACCTTAAACTCCGATAGACCTGTCACAAATTAATTGCAATTTATACTTTTTTGTCGAGAGCTCGAAGCTACGGATTTAAATCACAGGCTATTAATAACAGTACTTTACGAACGGATGAATGAAATCCACTTGCATGCACCAGTTATTGCTATGCCTGGCAAGCCTCTACAAGCTCTCTTTTTGCTCGTCAAAATGCAACTTACCTTCCCTTTGTTGCGTGAAATTAATGAACAGGCTTATAGATATACTGAAAAAAAAGAGTGGAGAAGTTCCCCGAACCCTGCACAAGTATCTCATAATATATGGACTGCTTGCCTTTTTTCCATGGCATAGTCCGCCTTTTATCGATTCCACGTGATTGTCTCGTGTCCTCACGAATAGTATCATAATCCATGGCAACGAAGTCATCTTTCTTTCAATATAAAATGTTTGCCCATGTCTAATACATTGCATTTCACGTGTAACACGTGCCCACCGTGAGAAAACATTCATTTGTTCACTCTATCCACTATTCCCTGAAATGTTAGGAAGTATGAAATATGTTTATATATATATGTTCATGTACAATGGCTCAAAATAAAGTTGAAAAGTTGCATAATGTCCCTTGTTTTTTGGTCTCATCACTACCTCACGCTTGGTTAAATATATATATATATATATATATATATATAATATATATTATATATATATATTAAAGGAAATATAACATATACAACAGCTTAGCAATTATCATAATAATAAATAAATGTGAAAGGAATTAATATGTATACTCTAAAAACTAAAATGTTAAATCGCCAATTAAATGGGAGGAGTGACTAGATTTTCAAAATGTTTGATTAAGACTTTGAACAAACTGGATTCAACACTATAAAGGTATATGGCTGATCCCAACCTTTAGAGTGTTGAATCCAGTATGTTCAAAATGTTCTATTTAGTCACTCCTCGCCCTTTTAAATGGTGATTTAACATTTTAGTTTTAGAATGTGCACACTAACAACAAAAGGTTCAATTTTGCACTCTTCAAATGCAACACTGGTTGCTCCTTTATGGGTGCAACTTTGCGCCCAAAGAAGCATGATGCACCATCAAGGGTGTAGTGAGCTACATTTTGCACCCTTAAGGGTGCAGAGTTGTACCCTTTAGGGAAGATGCTGATTTGTACCCTTTTGAATGCAAAAATTTATGCACCCTTAAAAGTGCATAGTTGCACCTTCAAGGGTGCAGACGGGCATTCCCGGGTGCAAACAAGTACAAAAGAGTGCATCTTTGCACCTTTTTTCATGTAGGATGCAAGATTGCACCCCAAAAGGTGCTGCCATTGTTGCATTTAGGGTGCAAAATTGTGCATATACTAACTGAACCACTATAAGATGCATATTCGTATGAAGATAAACAACAGAAAATACTTTTTCATTAACAAAAATACTGAAAATTAAAGTCTATTTCAATAAATAAAAACATAAACACGTGCACCGGAAACTGGAGTAAACGAAGACAAAAATTGAATAGAGCACAAAGATTTATGTTTGTTGACTGGGTACGAGGACATACACATACCTATTTATTCTCATCAAAGAAAAGTGCATCCAGCTTTAGGGCGCCATTATCTAGCCTAGTTCCTAGGCGAAGGGAGTTTTATCACTGTCACTAAAAAGGCTATTTCAGTCTGACCTACTTTGATTTATCAGGGTCTCTGGCGTTGTCCCAGAGCACTGTGATATATTGGTAAAAGCTATTGACTCTTATACGAGAGGTCCTGGATTCGATCCCCGCTTGGTGCTTACGCCATTGGACAAGATGTTTTAATCACATTTCTTCACTCGACCCAGTGCAAATGGACACTAATTCTGACTCGGCAAATTGCCGGGATAATGATGATTTGTAGGGCCCTCACAAAAAACATTTTTAAACTGATGAGGCTTCCCTGGGTAAACAAAATCATTACTTTTTAAAACTATTATTATTGTATTATTACTATTATTTTAGTATGGCCCTAGCACATTATCACGATGGACCCTTATCTCATTAAACCCCACAGAATGAACTCTCTTTGATTTCTTGTAGAAGTAATTTTTTAACATTGTAAAAAAAAACAGTTAATAAAGAAATGCACACGTGCTACATTTAGTGCACATTGAAGTATTCACGTATTATCATTCACTTTACTAATTATTATTATTAACATCTAGAAGAAATATGGATGAAAACTGAATACATATCGTGTGTATACTTTAGTGAATTGCAAAGAATACTTCAGCAAAATTTTAACACCAATATTTGCATTTGGTTTTTCATATCAGTGATAATTTTGTTTTGTGAAACAAATATTGAGGAACAGTGTCAATAAAGTTTCATAAAATATCTTCTTTATCTATAATTTTATCAAAGTTTTTCCCCATCTGATTGAAAGAGATTGAACATCACTACCAGGGACTTCGACCCGTCTTATATATCTGAATTATATATGTTGGTGGGAGTGTCTGAGGATGGGTGTTTGGATGCATTTGCGGGGATACATCGATCACCAGAATTTCCTGCTTAAAGGTCGACATCTATGGAACTGAATGTAACCTTTATTTGGAAGATAAAGGTTTTCTACGATCAAAATAACACTCATTTCAAGAGTTTGTGCAACGATATATTTTAAAATAATTTTTTTGCAACTTAATTTTGCCCCTGAGTCGTATACTAAGCCCCGCCCCCTTTTCAGGCCCAGAATCGCGATTATTATGCAAATGCACCAGTGACGTCACAACCAGACATTCAGCTGCAGTTCATATTATATATTAGGGGAACTGTCCCAGTACCATGATGGACGTTAGTTGCTTCTCATCACCACTTGCAATGTCAAGTATAAACCCTTGAACCTGTAAGAAAGTGGAAATTTCTATGCCTACGACAACCATTTCAGATCAAATTCTCTCGCTCGTTTGTTTGATTAAGTGTATCTAATAATAAGAGCACAAACTTTTTTTGGCGAGGTATTATTTTATATTTATCAGTCTCCACCCAGTTGAAGCAAATGATATCCATTTATAATTAAGGAATCCCTCAAATCCTTCAGCTACGCAAAAGTCAAGACGAATTTTCAGCCCTTTGTATGTTCAGGGGTAGAAATTAATCAAATTATCATTATTCATGAATATCATGAATTATTCTGTAACTTCTGTTCTTTCCTTTGCAGATACTGAGAGGACCAAACGACTTGGCGAAGTCATCCCTTACTTACACCTTCGTTTTGATATGATAGAGCTTTGAAGCGTATAGTTGCATACATTTCGTGATATTGCGCCTTTTGACTGTCGCGTATCAACCCTACCAGCAACAGTATGATGAAGACACGTAGCGCAAATTCGACATTACTGGAAGACATACTGGATTATAATAATTCATTATCAAAAAGTCAGTAACGTCCTGAAGATTAGTTGCTTTTTTGATGAAATACAATAGAAGACTTGGGGCATCTGGCAGATGTTGATAATTTGAAGCTTATTACTTTCAGTGGATTGCCATGTCTAAAGCCTTGGAAAGAGCGAGGGGAATTTTAAACGAGTAACTCTGCACACTTGAGCAGGACCTCGGCCTCCATATTTCTGAAAGAGCAGTCACACTGAAGGCAATACAAAGAAGACAAGGATAGCCTGTCGACATGCCTGTATCGACGAACTACCGTTTGATCACGCCTAGCACCACGGACGAGAACCTACCGAGAATGGCTGGCCCACACTCGGCAGGCGAGGGCACGTGCGAAACGGTGAATGCCCGAGAACGAAGCAAGCAGATTGACCGGTATCTTAGGAGAGAGAATACTCGTTTCAAACATTACATGAGAAAAACGATGCGACTCCTCCTCGTGGGTAAGTAAAATACCTTTATATCTTGAAAAACAAACAACTACGACAACAAAAAATAACAACAACAGACAAACAACCCCTCATCGTAGACTTTTTCGGGGTAACGCTTTTCTTTTCTTTTCTTTTTTTTTTTTTTTTTTTTTGAAGAGGAGGAAGAGCATTTGATCAAAAAGAAATGTACATGATGACTGATTTAGCAATTTGTTGTCATCATAAATCGAAATATTTGCTTAGGGCCAAAATCTCAGGATGCATTAAAAAATATAATGTGTACATGAGGTATGATTGATGAGGAAGGGGTGTGCCCCTGTTCTCCCAGCCGCTCCTTGGAAGAGAGATAGAGAGAGAGAGATAGAGAGAGAGAGAGTAATGGTAAGGACAATAAAACCTTTACAATGTCAAGAGATCAGTTACAGCTTTTGAACAGTACAATGGTCCATTGTAGGGAGGGTGCAGTCTCTTTATTTTGTACAGCAGGGGTATGTTATCCTCATCAATGAAATTTTTAGCACATATTCCATTTACAAATTATGTACTAAGAAGAAGACGAAGAAGAAGAAGAAGAAGAAGTAGAAGAAGAAGAAGGAGGAGGAGGAGGAGAAGGAGGAGAAGAAGAAGAAGAAGAAGAAGGAGGAGGAGAAGAAGAAAAATAGTAATCTTGAATTTTATCTATAATAAATTCATGAAAATATCTGTATTGAAAACAGTGTCAAGACACAAAATATTTCTAGTAAGTGATTGGTAACAAGACTGCATATTAGTGTCAGACTAAATCTGCTTATAAAACATTTCGTTGAGTTGACTCAGCATGATAATTTATCATTAGCCGTCGTATTGCATATTTATTTGGCTTCGATAGCAAGTTTCGTTACTTCTTAGTATTTTGCTGATCGAAACAACGTTACATTGATTCATAGATACATGAATAAACTATTTACAGAGACTTCCAATTCTAACAGTTTCCACATTTTGTATTATAAGAAATCAAAATAACCTTCGAAGGTGTTCGTCTTTTAATGGTGAAGAGTCGTGCTATTATAGTTCGTCTGTTTATTCACATTGACCTTAGAACACGCCACGTATTTTGTTATAGTTGGATATACCTACAATAATGATAAGATTGTTTACCATCCTCTAAATATATCTCTTATATTAAACACTCGTGCGATCTTAGCTCGTTGAGGAAACTTATAGTTTCTAATTACGTTTAAAGCTGAACTGATCAATAATACTTATAAAAAGTGCTCCTTCATGAATCATGATCAACTTAGGGTATACTACTTAATAACTTGAATGTCCTGATATGAAAATAATTACTCGAAGATAAGATCAGCAAAATAGAAAATGCAACTTTAGAAAATATATACGACAAACTTTTTAAATTCCGATATTCAACCACAAGCCAAGGCTAGGATTTAGTTCAACAAAAATAACCAACAAAGAAATATGGTTGTGTGATAACAATAATAAAATTGCATACACAAATTAGGAAGTTTTGAAAGATAAAAGTCAATGGACAATTGCGGAATGTGAGACAACACTTCGTTTTTTTTTCCTGACACAATAGGACCGCATAAACTCATAGTTTTAAGATTGACAGAAAAAGATCACTTCTTCTATTAAAATACATATTACCTTCAAGCTGATTTTCACACAATATCAGAAAATGTGGTATTCCCTCCAAAATAAGGACAGATCCTCTTTTGACCCTTACACATCGTATACATGCTGTTTGAAATCGTTTTTTTTTTCATGGAGGAAAGAAAATGCGTCAAAAGTTTGGCGAGGTTCCATCGTCTATGCATTTTCCATGCATGTTGGTGATAGGTAATAATTTTGCCCATGCTACAGTGTAAAATTCGAGGGGGGGGGCACATAATATTATACTTCCTTCCTGGAGAATAAACGAAAAGGAAAACATACTGATGTTAGAAAGAATTATGGTTCGAAATGAATTCCCATGCGACATGTGCGAATGAATAGATAGGTCATTGAGAAAAACAAAGGACGCTGACCCTTAAATGAAGAGATAAAATGCCCTTAAATCTCCTTTTATCACGGCTGTCTTCACCTCGACTGTTTAATAGGTATTTTAATTGACAGTTTCTTCACTTTTTTATGGAAAGGGTTCTACCGGTTATGAACC